>JAPMOQ010041213.1:1023033-1066012 GCA_026543055.1 Argiope trifasciata
ATGACTATAAAATACAAAATATATATGAGTCGTATGACTATAAAATATTTACATTCTGGAAGATAACATCATTGATTTAAATTGAAGACTTGATTTAGAAAACATTTATATCTGTAATTTACAAACTTTGTTCCCTTATGGACTCAACAGTAAGCTAATTGGAGAGGGATACGAAGATTTATATAACATCTGCATTTATGACAAACTTAACATCTTTAAAGACTTTCCAGGTAAATAAAACTTTAGTAAAAGATTTAAGAGAGGTAAATGTAGAGGTGGAAATTACAATATTATATCTGAGGAATTTAAGAAATATTGTAACTTGGAACATAACAGTGAGAACATTTTTTTAATTAAAAAATATCTTTTTGGCTTTAGGAACAACAAATTTAGGTGGTTTATTAATAATAAATTTGAAAAATTAAAATTTGAAAATTCTTTCACTAAATTCATATTTCTAGATCTAATCAAATGCAAGCTTAACATTTGAAAAACCGATTTATTATTTAAAAAGAAAAATAATTTAAATAAAGAGTTCTGTGTGATGAGATTTTTGGATATTAGCTTCGAAAACCAAAAGTTACCTAAAATTATGCATAATAACAAGGATTTATTTCCTTTAAATTATAATACAATTGCGTCAATAGCATTTAGTTATTCGACAACTTTAAGGAAAAGTATTTGTAACTATAATTATTATGGCAAAAATTTAAATTTAAAAAAAGCAAAACAGTCTGTAATTATAACAAAGGAATTTATAGAGATTATGTGGATGCTGACAAAAGACATACTGTAACAGGGAATTTAAAAATTAAAGATTCCAGCTTTTTAAGAGATTTAATTGAAAGAGGGACAAAATTTAAAGTGAGAGAAAAAGTAAACATTAAAAAAATCTTAACTTCTGTTGGACAAGATTTGGATATTTTTATTTCTAAATTATTAAGGAAATACCATTGGCCTCCAGAGGTTTTCAGAGAATGGAAAATGGGGGCTTTAGAAGAAATTAAAACAAAATTTAATGCGGGTAAAGTCAGAACCAAAGAACGATAATTTATTTTAATAAATCTTTGAAAAAATGAAGAAAGAAATTAAAAGAGAGATCATTATTACAGTAATAGATAAATCGGCGAATAGTTTTTGTCTAATTTTTAAATATTTTTATAAAGAACTTTTAATTAAAGAATATAACACTAATTCGACTTAAAACTTAATTAGTACCGGAAAAAAGGAAATGGATTAAAGGATACTAGCTTTCCCTAAAAAAAGTAAAATTTAAACTTACTCTTTAAATTATCCCCATTTGTTCTCAACTGTAAAATTTCATAAATAACAAAATTTAGATTCGTAACTTGTAGCACTGGCAGGTATAGTTACTATAAGGGAAAACATTTTTTTAAATTCCGTGAAAATTATCTTATAAAAAAGATTAGGGTAATTTTATAATCAATAGTAACAAAGATATTTTATAATTTCTAAACGATAACAATATTAAAAAACTTAATACTTACGAATTTGAAAATGAATATAATAAGCCTACCTCATGAAAAATTAATAGATGTATGTACTATTACATATGATGAATATTTAGATAAAGACGTTATAAATTTAATATTAAAGAAAATTACGTTTTTAATGGTATTAATTTCTAAAAACAAGTAAAAGAAATTTCAATGGGAGCAGCTTTTTCAAATGCATTAGCTAACATCTTCTTACATACACTATAAAAAAAAATAATTAAACATAACTCAATTAAAGGTTGGGGATATATAGATGATTTGCTTCTGCTAAACTTAGATAATCCTAATGTTGTTATTAATTGTTACCCAAAAAATTTAGTTTTAAATGAAACAAATGAAGATCAACATAAAGCTAACTATCGATAACTAAAAATATTGAATGAAAAAACTTTAATAGGCAGATAAGGGATGATTTTAACTTTAAAATAATAAAATTCAGTAACTACCATTCTAATTTAAACTCTAAAATTTTCAAAAATTTAATATTTTCTCAATTTAACGGAATTAGAATAAAATTGCAATAACAAAGTTCTTATATCAAAGCAGCTAAAAGTCTGCTTAAAAACTTAAATACTAATGAATTTCCCAAAAACTTCTGCAATATCAAAATATCAATCAATAAAAAATTGTATATATTCTAACGTAGTTTTAGTTTAACTCAATAGATGGAGCTCCAATTATTTTTATGATGACGTTGCATAGACCAAACAAGGTAGGAGTATATAACTTCAAACGCGGTTAAATTAAATTTAGTATTCTGAAGTACACTTTAAACCTGTAGATTTGTGCTTTTTTCTGTCATTTAGAGATGTTTTTACAATTTGGTAAGTGTTCTTTCTAACTTCATATGTTGATGAATTTTATTTTGTGTTCTTGTCTTGCCCGGTTTGCTGTGATTTACTATGACTTTTGTATAAATTCTATATTTCCATTTATGATACTAATGTTTTAATTTGGTCAGTGTTCTTTCTGACTTCATATATGATGAATTTGAATTTATGGTCTGGTGTTATCCGATTTTCTTTTATTTATTTCTATTCAAAATTGATTTGATTTGCTATTGTATATTTCAATTTGTGATACTAATTTATCTCTAAAACCTCAATTTTCTGGGATTTTCGGGTCACAAGGGGTCAATTTGTTGGACGGAAGTCAGACCCCTCCTGAAAAAAGTCCTGATTTGAATCTCTGCCTGAGGGTGACGCTTGGGAAAGTCCTCAAGCCTGATTCTATATTACTTATTTGATTCCTTGGCTTTAAATGTATCATTTTTTATGAATTTTTATTCTAATTTGTTCAGTTAATTTGTGTTATAGTTGTAGCAGCATTAGCGCTCTTTAAATACAATGTATATTTATTCTTAAGGTTCAATAAATTTCGTAGGTAAAGTTCATATTGTTTGTTTTTGGATTGATATCAAATCAATTTAAACAATTCGTTGGAATTCAGAGAATGAATAATTTGCAAATCTTTGGTTGGTGATAAATCGCCATATGTGACATTCTTCTTTATTATTCTGTAGTAAAACTAAAAGCGAAAAATTGCTGCCTTAAAAGAGATGAATAGCCAATTCATTGCTTACTTATTTGAAAGATTCAAAAAACTTTAAATCAAAACAACATCATGTTCTCAAATAAAAAAATTATATAGAAATTATGAATATTAAATTCCATTTAATTTTATTTCTGTGATATAATGAAATAGAATTGAACAACAATAGATTCTCTATGTACCTTTTAATTCCTTGCTATTATTCCATTAAAAATTTATATCACTTTAAATCATTTAGGTAGTATTTCGTATATATTTCTTAATTACATGTTCTAGAAAATCTACACAATTAATGGAAAATTAAAACAAGTATGTAGGTAATTATACAAAAAAAAACTATAGAGGTGAGTCCAGAGAATCTTATTTTCCTCACTTAATTACGTTAATGATTTTCATTAGAGGCAAAAGAAATAATTGAGTCAATAAAATGATAAAATAACTTGACGGATCTGAGTCAACACTGAGGGATGATAAAAAGCTGTTTCTGCCTTATTCCAGCGATCAAAGAAAAATAAAAGCTCTTCTTTGAAAGAAAAGTCATTCGACTAATTTATTCACTTCTCTGCTTTTACAGCATATTTTTGAAAACTTTAACTCGGTTGGAAAGTTCTCGCAATTAACAGTAGTTCTCTGTCAGAAACAATTCGGGAACTTCAAGCTTAAAATAGCGCAAGAGTGACTTCTCTTAATGAAATTACTGAAAACAGTTCCACATACGGCTGAAACTCATTATTCTCGACACTTTTGGACGAAATCAGAATGGAATTGCAATATGAAAAAAAAAATGGAATTAATACAAAATAAAGAACATTTTAATGAGGATGCATGTCATTTCATTTCAAATCCAAAAGTTACAAGGGAAAAGTTTTAAAAAAAATTAAATCTTTCGCGTGAAGCATAACATTATCTATTCTATGTCACAACTTTCATATATGACATAATTATCGAAATTCGAAGAATTTTCAAGTAAACAATAATTAGCCCGATTCTTTTTTATCAACTGTAATGTTTTTGAACTATAAATTAGGTATTGAATGTAGTTATTGCACCTTAAGCAAGCTTATGTTTCGTGTAAATTTATAATGAATAAAGATGCCGTTTCATTTAGAAAAGGATTTATGGTAAGCAAACAAAATTGGCATGGTTATATTTTGCATTATGATTTCTGTTCGATGATGTTTGATTTCTGATCATGTTTTATTTCTGTATCTGAATATTCGTTATTTTCATGGAAGAACTTCGCACTTACTGTTAAGAAAACATGCTCAAAAATTTTGAAACCCTGTATTTTTCTTTAATAATTTTCTGTTATTTTTTTGTGCATAAGTAAATTCTTGATATATTGATATGAATATAAGCTATTTAAGAATATCTTAGTGTCATAAGGGTATAACTATAAATTTACAGGAGTGACTGTTCTTGGTTTTAATTTACGGACCCGTGTTTTCCTGTTGTGTCGAAACAAAACATAACAGAAACACATAGTCTCAAGATGCAGTACCAACTTTAAGTTGATTATTAAATCTTCAAGATGACGAAAATCAAAATGCAAGAATTTAATCAAATAAATTTACTCTTAGAATTTGGGAAAAAATAAACATTTAAAATAATACAACTGTGCAACAAATTTTGATTCTTTTAACTTTTTTTATAACTTTTATGTTGACTTCCAAATGGACAAACAAGGATACAAACTTCAAATAGATGAATTTCATGTAAAATTTGAGAGAAATTTACAAATTACAACTTACCAAATTCCATCTATTTATCTCAACACATTTTTGAATTATCTTATTCACAGATAAACAAATTCTAAAAATGAATTTTTCGAATTCATAAGGTATAGAACATGGAAATTTCTCATGCCGAATCTTTAGACGGTTGCAATATCCAATAAATACAAAATTTCTTTTATATACAAGAAAATAAAAAGAGACAATGATAAGTATTTACTGTAATAAGTAATGTCATATTCCTTTCCTGATCTTCTGGAATTAAATTTAAAAAGAAATTCTTTTTTTTTCCCATCAAGAATCATCATCTTTTTTTCCTTCTTCTTTTTCTTTGTATATGTATCTGATAAAGAACAGGAATATTGTTCAGCTAAAAAAATACGAAACAGATATTTACAGAAGATAATAATTTTAATATTCCTACTCACTGTAGATGTTGGAACCATTTATGTATTTTCCCATCCACAGTAAATTTTATTTGGTATCTGTTCACTCACTCAGCTAGCGAAGAAAATTTTGCATATTATTAGGGAAAATTAAATTCCGTTGACACTCGATTGGGTTCTCTTGTAGTGATTGTAGGTGTAACACAGTCAGTAGGTCTCAATAACAAATTACGAGGTTTATTAACACAAAGGCAAGTCTTGAACATCACCAAACGTCAAGACAACCAAATACAGAACAGACGTACACAAGCAATAAACAGCTGCAATACTAATAAATAGCAAAACGCACAATAACCAGTTCGAAGTGTTCAGGGAGAAAACTCTTTCAACTAATAACTAGAGTTGAATTCTAATCATTGAATTCTACTCGATCTCACAGCCTTTTACAGTTCCCCAGATAGTTCCTTGCAAAGAGGGATCTCAAAACATCACCTTAAATCGCATCCTCCTGGACATATCATGAGAATTCTTGAAGAATCTAGTATCATTCAATTTGACTCCAAAGTCGCGAAATTCGCCAAATTTCCAAATGGTAGTCTAGTTTGTAGATAAGGTCGAGGATTATTGATCCAGCATCAGATTAATATGCCGATTTATATTAATATTTGAGAGATCTGTAAATCTTTCTTTTCTACAAAGAAAGCAACTTGTGAAGAAGCAGCCTTAAAGATTCTTAACAATATGATTTCATCCATTTCTGTTTTGGTATATCAAGCGAATTTCCCTCTCTGGAGATCGAGATAAATAGCATTTACTTCCCACTGTTTCTACGCAACACTCAATAATGTAATATTTATTGAAGGCATCATACCCTCTTTCTGATTTCACTGAGATATTTAGCAGACATTTAAGGTGTTTAACAAAACACTTTAATATCTAAAATCCTGAAATATTTGGCAATATCTAATATCAATTTTTTACTGTGCAAAATTCTTGCAATTTCTCACGCTTGTAAATATAATTGATGTTACTTTTATAGTATAACTGACTTTTAACTTTTATAGTATAAAGTGTACTTTATATAAAAATATTTTTTTTCAATATTAGTTTTTTCATAGCTTTTATTTTATTTTATTCTTGTGTTTTATATATTTTCCCCTCTTTTTATTATATTGTCACTCTTAAATTTTGTATGTAGCATTCGTGTATTTGTTGTCTCTTCTTTGTTCTTTTCCTTGAAAACTTTTCTCTACTTTAAATTTTTATTTTCAATCCTAAAAATAATTTTTTTTGTAATAGTTTATGTGTTGGTTTGTTGGTTTTTGTATTCTGTTTTATATTCATTGTGTGAATCGCTTATTTATATTTTGTTCCATTTTGCTTACTTTCAGTTACTTTTTTTGTTTGCTTTTCATTGGCTTCTAACTTTGTTAAGAATTTATTTTGTACAAGGTTTGAATTTTTTTGTATTTACTTCTATAAGAATACGTTGCTCATTTGTGGACATACCCAATATGGTTTGTTTATGGACATTACATAAGGCTTATGTATATTGCAGAATAAGGATAATTAAGAGATAACTAATAAACAATCTTGTAATACTGTCTGTTAAAGAAGTGAAAAAAAGTCGAAAAATATTTTAAGAGAGTTCATATCCTCCCATGAGAACACCTCGAAATGAGGATGAATGATTTCAGACTTGATGGTTGGATCTCGCCACCCTGGTGGATACACAAAAAGATGAGGTTGTCTCTCCTTCCATCGATGACAGGGGATGTATTTCCATAGGGAAGGGTTTTACCTTGGCGGGTTATAGCCCTTAAGACTCAATCACAGCTCCCACCAGTGTTGCTGTTGCGGCGGTCCAGATATTCAATGTTTATTATCCATATGCCTTCGAGTGAATGGAAGAGTCAGTGATATAACTTAATAGAATTCAAATTTCGTGTAAAAATTTATTGTTAATTCATCCCAATAGAAGTAATTCAAATTTTCGCATTAATCAAAAGCAATACTGTCTTTTTCTTTCTTTCTTTCTTTGAAATCAAAGACGCTTTCCCTGAAAAAGTACATTTGCTTTCAAATTTTTATAAACATAATTTTTTATGTTAATAAGTATTTTATTCAAATAGTTGAAATGTCATAAGTAATTTATCAATTATATTGAGTATAAAATCATTGCCTCTCCCTGTCATCTTCCTTAAAATTCTTCAAATTTTGAAACCTATAATTGTTTGTAATTTTTTGACGTATTCAGTTCTGAAAAAAAAAATGTTTTTTGAACAAAAAAAAAAGTATTTTTGACCTTTTTGAGACTGAAGAAGATTAATATTTTTTTTAATGTGTTGATACGAAAAAATAAAAATAAATTTAGACAGAATATTGTTAAATCCGCCATTATAAGCTTAATTGTAAGCTCTCAATAATAAAATTCCTTATTTAGCAATTTGAAAATACTCAAAAAAATAATGATAATGAAGTAGATAAATGAATAGAAGAAAAATATTGTTTTATTATAACTAACATTTCTTTTTAAAGTTAATAACTTTTTCTAATAATTTTTCCGATTAAATCTTTAAACAGGAAGCGGAAGTATACTCGGAAAAACACTGTATTTAGCAAATTCTGACATTTAGTTAAATTGTCAAACGTTATTTACTTTATGAGCTGATCCATATTTGCGTTATTTCGGGAATGTTTCAATTATTTTGTTTCTTCATCAGCAATTTAAAATTACTCTTATGATGAAAAAGAATTTAATTTGCGGTTTTGAAAATCTAATTAATTAAGTGGAGTTTCGAGAGAAGGCTAAGATTAAAGGCAATTTTATAGTGTATATGTTAAAGAATTCATCGTTATTAATTGAAACATAATCGATTTCAAAAATAGAACAAACACTTTAATGTAAAATTAAGCAAAATAAAATTTGAGAAATTCTAAAGTTAAAGAATTTTACAATGAATCCTATTTTCTTTAATCATATATTATTTTTTCTTGAATTCTGGAATTTCTCTTTTCTTTATATAGTACTTTAAACACCTGTTTATTTATGAATTCTCTCTACTCTCTCTCTCTCTCTCTCTCTCTCTGTGTGTGTGTGTGTGTGTGTGTGTGTGTGTGTGTGTGTGTGTGTGTGTGTGTGTGTGTGTGTGTGTGTGTGTGTGTGTGTGTGTGTGTGAACAGCAAGATTAATATTTCATTCAACTTTTCTAAAGTAGTAACTCTCACTTCTGAATAAACGAACTCATTTTTATTTCATCTCATTATTTTCTCAGAGCTGTTTCAATAAAACTTTTTCCATTTTTACTTCTTAAGAAAATTCTTCGTATTTCCTTCGAATTCGAATCTCAATTTTGAAATGTTCCAAAATATTTTTTATTTCAGTTTCGAGACTGATGTTTCAACAAAGTTAAACATTCCATTGCATCAGGTTTCATGTCTTTGAATCATTTCTTTACTTCTTAATTCGACAGCAAAAAACGTAAATTCCAATTATTTTCTCATTTAATTTCTGCGTCTTCGTCCGAAATCTGTATTTTTTTGTATTTACCAGTACTGAAAATTGTTTTGTTTTTCGTAAAATATTTCTTGAATACTGTTATTTGCAAGAAGACTAACTTTGACAAAACAGAGGATAGATTGGAAGGAATCATCAAGCATATTTATACGACAATATTTTTAGACCATCATACCGTCTCTAAGTTGTGTTATGTATCATTATACAAATACGTAATGTTATGTATAATGCATAAAATTAAACTCAGCAAAGAGTTGGATTTAGAGTTGCAAAATGTGGTGCATAACTACTTCTTGAGTAGTAAATGTTCATAATTAAAAAGGTTTTCAAATAATTAATACAAAAATTTAATTGAAAGTTAATAGCAAAATATTAATGTTTCTTCTTCTTTAGTATACACTGATGGGAGAAAAAATCCCAACACTAGGAAGGAGCTGTGGCAGATAAACGAAATTTGGTAGGCCTGTTTATGCATCTTAAAGATAACGTCGATTCAAATTTCAAGCTATGCGCGTAAGTGTGGCGCTAGTAGCGACACTATGAACATGCAAATGAGGTTTGCTTTAAATAAGCGCTGTAAGGTTCGTGATCGTTATTTACAGATGAGATTTGACGTAGTGGGTTAATGTTAGTCAAGGATGTCTCTGAGAAGACAAAGAAGCCATTATCAACAGCTCACTGAGTTTGAACGAGGTCGTGTTGTACGGCTACGATAAGGTGGGTTTTCTTTCCGCGATATTGCTGAAAGACTCGGCAGGAATGTATCCACTGTGCATGAGTATTGGCGGCAGTGGTCAAGGAAAGGTACTGCCTCAAGAAGACCAGGTTCCGGGCGGCCACGTGGTACTACTGAGAGGGAAGACCGTCGTATTCGGCGTATGACTGTGGCTAATCGTACTGCGTCTGCAGCTGAAATTCGAGCTGCAGTTGGCACCACAGTGACACGACAAACTGTAACAAATCGGTTACTTCAAGGACAGCTCCGAGCCAGACGCCCTGTACAGTGCATTCCACTGACTCCAAACCACTGCCGTTTGCGACGTGAGTGGTGTCAAGTTAGAACTCATTGGAGGACGGAGTGGAGATCTGTTGTGTTTTCTGATGAAAACCGGTTCTGCCTTGGTCGCAGTGAGAGCCGTTTGTTGGTTAGAAGGAGGCCAGGTGAACTTCTGCTAGTGACCTGTCTGCGGCCTAGACACACAGGGCCTACTCCTGGAGTAATGGTTTGGGGAGCAATTTCGTATGACAGTAGGAGCACTCTCGTGGTTATCCCACACGCCCTGGCTGCAAATTTGTACGTCAGTCTAGTGATACAACCTGTTGTGCTGCCATTCATGAACAGCATTCAAGGGGGTGTTTTCCAACAGGATAACGCTCGTCCTCATACCGCTGTTGTAACCCAACATGCTCTACAGAGTGTCGACATGTTGCCTTGGCCTGCTAGATCACCAGATCTTTCTCCAATCGAGCACGTATGGGACATCATTGGACGACAACTCCAGCGTCATCCATAACCAGCATTAACCGTCCCTGCTTTGACCGCCCAAGTGCAACAGGCATGGAACTCCATCCCGCAAACTGATATCCGACACCTGTACGACACAATGCATGCACGTTTGCATGCTTGCATTCAAAATTCTGGCGGTTACACCGGTTACTAATGTACCAACATTTCACATTTGAAATGGCTCTTCTCGCCAATGGCTCTACCTGTGATCTTGAAACTTTAATCAATTAAATATGTTACCTAGACAAATATATTCCTAAAATTTCATTACTGTACAATAATTTTTTCTTAGTGTTGGGATTTTTTTTTCCATCAGTGTATAAGAAGTACAGAAAAAATATTGTAGTAATCGAAAAATTCGAATTCAAGAGTTTGACTTATCTCTATGCTTCCTGGATTTTAAAAATAGCATTTTTGGTATCATTTCTGTCTGTTTGTGAAAGCTTGGAAATGCTTTGAACTAAACAATGAAATATTTTATATGAACTTAAGACCAAATCTGTATATTTCTATCAAATTTTGAAATCCATTAAGATGTCTATATGCTCAAATACAAAGGCACTAGATCAAAAATTAAAGAAATAAAATTTTATGTACATGTATAATATCTAAAATGAAGATATTTATCAATTTTTGAATCAAATTTATCAAAAGGTAGCCTATCTGATAGTCTATGCTTTCTTATACATGAAAACGCAATGATTGATAACCACAACGACTTAAATCAGCGAAATTCTATACATGACTAATGACTACAACTGTAACTCTAAATCAAATTCTGATTTCTATAGGCCAAAAAAAATGACATTCAGTATACATGTTAACACAATAGATTCAGCAAAGATGCTAGGTTCAAGCCAAAACGCTGAATCGTAACTATGGTTCATGAATTTTATGCTAATCTTTCGCGGCCTTACCTAGGACAACAAATTTATGAAGGACAACAGGGTTAAGATCTTTATTGGAGCCAGAAAGTTTTAGGAGTTCTTTAATAATTTTAAAGCACATTTTGCAAAAAAAAAAAATCAAAACCTCGGTATTCAAAAAATAATTTTAAGCAAAATGTGTATTCTTGTTTTGATTTTTTAGAAACTTTCTCCCTGTCAGCCTGTCCGTGAAGAAGATAACTCAAAAATAATTAGAGCCAGACAGTTTAAATTTGGTATATGATCTTTACACCAAATTTGTAAATTTTGTAAATTTCTATAAAATTTTTAGTAAAACTTGTTCTGAAAAATTCTGTACGTACGGATATTCGAATGTAAGTTGACATGACAGTTGCAAAATGAAGAGAACTTGGTAGAAAAAATTTAGTTCAGAGATTTAATGTCTACAGTGTAAACACCTGTTAATTCGTTGTTATTTACATTATCAAGTTTATCGGCAAGCATTCTTTCTTTAAATTATAAATTATAAAAATTTTGATAGAATGCAATGGTTAATACAATAAAGTCAATCAAGCTAAAATGTTATCATACTGTGATATTCCAGAATAAATGTTTGAAATTTAGTAGTTTTTATTTATAATCATACGAAATACCCATACAAATATTTTACAAGCAACAGGTCATTGTTTAAAAATATATATAGTCCACAAAAACATGACTTTAATACGGCATTCAAAATGCTAATACGGACCTCGGAAATTCCCCAGTGTGTTTTGTTTTCACTAGAAACATTTTTATCATTAACGCTTCATGGACTGTGACAAAATTTCATCATTATAAACTGTACTATAATATATACTTTAAACTGTTGTAATTTTTTATGGCATTTGTCATAGCGGACGTCACCGATTTTAAGCCGCGAGCTTTAGCGTCTCTTGTTTCAGTAGCGGCATCTAGGCCCAAGTGCACGAATTAGCTAATCATGCATCACAACTGTTTTCACGTTGAGGACGTGTTTCAACTGTTTTCACGTTGAGGACGTGTTTCAACTGTTTTCACGTTGAGGACGTGTTTCAACTGTTTTCAACTGTTTCAGGACAACTGTTTTCATGGAGTTAATAAACTCCGAGGCAGATCGTAACTTAGACTTGAAACTGAGAATGATCATCTGTGAAGTAGCACCTGCAATGGTATTGGAGGATTTTGGGACCACGACAGATCTATACGGACGCCAGCGACCTTACTAGGAGAGTCTTCAGCCGATGGAATTCGCGCTTACACTCCAAGTGATGTGGATCCAATGAGCTATCAATCAGGCTATCCTGGAACTGTACTATAAATATACTATAGATCATATTATAGTACATAACATTCTATTAAAATATGTACTTTTTTAAATTCTAATATTAAAAAAGTTAATCTATTAGGTAATTATAAACCAGTTCGTGTTTTCAATTAATTCTGAATTTGCAAATATACAAAATAAATTATTAATATATCTTTATTATAAAATATAGAAATCTAATGAATTTAATTTGTCATAAAAGTGCTTAATCGCTGATTTGAAGTTTTGTGGTGAGATACGAAAGAGTTGTAAAAGGCAAAACAGATAGTTTGGGATTGATATGAAACTAGAAGACATTTGGGTACGATCAATTGTTTAACGAGACGTGCTACATGATTTATGTCGCGAAGATTGCCTCTGAGAATAAGGGACACATTTGTCATTCGCTCGATTTAGCAGTTGTTAAAGTGTTATCTCAGCTTATATATTTTTTCGTAATGTCAACAAATTGCTGTTTGAAAAGCTAGCTATATTCTACATACAATTTTGGTGATAAACTAATTATTAATATATCTTTATTATTTGTATATGCACATATACTTTATCTATAATATAATCAGTTATATTTATAGCTGTATTGCTGCATGTCAAGACAGCGATTTCTTAATTTAATCTTAAGATTGATTTTAAGTGGGAGCAATGAAAACTTTAAGTTGATTAAATTTTCAATTTAAATAGATTGTAAACTTAAATAACTAATGGTTTTTACTTTCTCGTGTACTTAATAGAGAGAAAATATAATAATCATCAGAAAATTTGAACCCTAGATTCTGGCAAATCTCCATGAGTTTGAAAAACACATTTTTTGAAAATTCTCCGTCTGGATGTCTGTGACAAAAGAGTTTTAATTTTCATACCAAACTCGTGGATTTCTATCAAATTTTGAGTGAAATCCGCTCATAGGAAGTTTGTCTTTTCGGTTGTTCCAATATAAATTAACACGATAGCGACAAATCGAAATGAGATAGACATATAATTAACATCTATGATATAGGCACCTTCCAAATTTTTATTCTAATTCAACAAGAAGTTGACCATCTGTCTGTCTGTTCTTTCAGAAACATGTAAAAATGATAACTGAAAGATGCACTAACTTAAATTCACCAAATCTGGTAGGTGATCTTAAGATAAAATTAAGACTGTCAAATTTCAGTTTTAATCAGTTGCGAAACGGTTTCAAATATAAATTTGATTTTCTGACATTATCAATTTGGAAACTATGGGTTAATAGCCAAAAACACTCGCCAAGAATTACACAATACATTCAGCAATAATGCTATGTCCACGTCTACGATTAATATTTCGCAACCATTGTGTTGCGATGTTTGAAATATCAACTTTATTAGAGAGTATGGGAGAAAGCTTTGGGGAGATCTTTTATGTATGAATAACAGCAAAAAAAAAAAAAAACTTCTTTAAAATGAGGAAAATTTATTTGAAATATCTGTTAAATGTAATCAATCATTTTTCTTTTTAGAACATTTTCATTCATATAGTATATTGATGAAATATGAAAATATTGATTATCTTAAGACATATGTAATCTCCCAAATCAATTTCAGCATCTAAAATTAATTAGAAAATAAAAAGAACTGCTGACTATCTATGTCTGTATAAGAAATTATCATATTAGAACCTCCTTAAGTGACGTTCAGTTCCATTCGATAAATTTAGAAGTCTTAATACTTTCTGAATAACATAATTGTGTATAGTAAAACCTGTTTCCAGTTAAAAAAAAAAAAACTTATTTGAGTTCTTATCTTGCTTCAATAAATATGGTTTGTAATCATTTATCTAATTTCTAAAACGCAAGAACTTTTTAAATAAAATCGTTACAATAAATATTTATAAATTAATTACAATTAAAAACAGATTCCCGCCAAAAATCCTGTTAGCAATTATTTATACTAAGCATTTTCTAAAACAAAAATTTCTTTCAGGGCAATGCAATTTTATTAGAAAAATTATTTGAGTAAGTATTTTGCTAAGTTGTCATTTTCATTAAATACGCTTTCTAGTCATTTTCATAATTTCAAAAATGCAATACTTTTTAAGTAAATTTGTTACTGTGAACATTTATAAATTAATTACAATTAAAAACAGATTCTCAAAAATCCTATTAGTCATTAGTAGATTATGCATTCTGCAAAACAAAAATTTAATTTCAATATTCATAAATCCATTCAATTTTGAGTATTTTCAAACTACTAAAGCATGACATTTTTAACTGAGAATATATTTAAAAAATATTATTTAATTTTACTATATTTAAGTTGTTAGAAAATATTTTGTAGAACTTTTGTTGGAATATTTTGTATAGTTTCTAGAAAACTTTTGTTCCTTTTTATGTTTGTTTTGTCTCAGATTTTACCAAATTTACATTATAAAAGCACAAGAATTCCCATAACAAAAATACATTTCTTTTTTCTTTCATCTCTGTTTCCGTATTTCATCTTTAATATCACGTAAGCAAAAAGAAAATTCAAAAAAGAATAATTTATGTTAATATTGTTTGCTATTGGATCATTATACTGCTCTCGTCTATTCGTAAAATCCACTTTTCTATTCAAAACATGCGATATTTTCAAAATACATATCTTCTTTTCAATTTTAAAAACTTCAAACAATGCACGTACTACAACACAGGAACATCAGATGGGTAAAGCAGCAGCAAAGGTAACGATAAAATAATGTGAAGTGGGGAAGCTAAAGACAGTCTAAAAAGTTAGTGCATCGTCAGCAATAAAAAAGAAATTTTCCAGTGGAAAATAAATTGGTTTAAAATATTTCACGGCCTTTTTTCTCCAAAAAGTACATCATTAAAACTTAACGGAAGGCTAAGCTATCCTTAAAAAGAAACTTTGGGAGTAAATGACATAAGTTCAAGAAAGTAACGTCTTTTCAGAAATGCTCGCTTCTTTGTTGTTCTTTATAATGTTTAGAAGACATAAAACCATTTTCCTTGAGGGGGTAAGAACTTAGTTCTCTGGAACCGTGATCATTTTGTTCTCGATAGATAACTCGAATATAAAAATGGAACCACCGCAGGCAGCAAAAACATGTGACAAAGCGAAAATCTACTACTGAAAGTGGTAGAAAATGTCTTCTGGAACACCAAAGTAAATAATAGAATGCAGTTGATAAAAAAAAAGACACAGATATATAGATTAACGGCGTTTTATATCTCTTTACAACTTTAACTTTCATTTTCTTAACTTTTATCCTTTGAGCTCCAAGGGTACATCAAAAACTATCTAAACGATGAACCAGATAGCAAAAGAAGATGGATGAGTAATAAGCAAATCTGGTTCGTTAGAAGTAAGCTTAATGGATAGCTTTTTTTAAAAATGCATACATTTCTATTGAATATTGCATGGAAGATTTTTTTTAATGTTCTTTTAAAAGAGTTACTGAACTTTTAACTTTAAGAAGGGAGAGTTTTTCGGTTGAATAAGCAGCCTTGATATTAACGCAAACTACATTCTGTAACAATTATGTTAAACTCAAAGGAGACTACAGCTAAAATTGAAGTTAATAATTTGACTTATTTGGAATTACGCATTTAAAAATATATGGCAATAAAATTTATTTATTTCTCTTCTCCATCGAAAATTGATCTGCTAGATTGATTTGATTGATCACTTTCCTTTGACTTCTTCGGAGGAGTAGCGGTCTGATGGTAAGGTCTCGTCTTCGAAGCTGGAGAATTTTAGACTCAAGACCTGATTTTTCCGAAAAAATGTTGTGTAAGGTTTACACGCTGAGTACATTGGAACCAAATGTTCTCCAACTGGTATGGAACGGAAGTTTGTGAGTTGGTGCCAGCTCAGATGTCGTCCTCGTTATCTGACATGGATTCAAAATTACGAGGTCCATTCCAAAATACCCTAATAGTGATTATTTCACTGTTGCAAAGAGACTCAAATCGATTTAATTTTTATTGTAAACATTTCATCCCGAATTTTTAAACAAGGGCTCAAAACAGACTGGTGCGGGAAAATCCAGTATCTATCCACGGTGTCTCCTCGCTACTCATTCTATTCTCTATTTGAGCGAGTCACTTTCTTAAATTTTCTTCCACTTCTGTTTCGTTGTGAAAAATGCTCATTAAACAAGATTTGGCTTTAAATTCTGAATCCTATTTCTAAATAGGATTATCAAACCATCATAGTAGCTAGAGTAATTTCCATCGAAAAAGGGTGAAATAAGAAAAGAACATAAAATCTGAAGAAATAAAAGTTTGAAGAGCAAAAGCTGATCCTCGTTAAAATGAAATATAAAATAGAATCTGATTTTCTAATTCAACTTTCTACAAAATCTAGCCCTAAAATTCGATTCAAACCAACGCTATTCAAAAAAATTGTCAAATCAAAGCCTAACTTGATAAGGATATTTAAAAGCATATAGCAGGAAAAATATTCGAAAGATTTATTGATGTAAAATATCATTAATGAAATGTTATATATCTCACGAAGTAAAGAATAAAACCATAGGCATATATTTCGTGATAAAATGTGGTAAAAAAATAATTTTTTGTTTCTGTAAAATGTTACACTACAGTAAGGCAAATGTTATTCACATTTAGAACGAAATTCAAAATTAGATGATAATTACACTTGTCAGATTTTGAATGTAATTCGAAAAGAAAAGTTAAACAATACTTCATTCTTGATAGTTTAAAAATTTATATGTTTTATTTATTTATTTATATTTTTTTACAATTATATATTACTAGCTGGTACCCGGCGCATTGCTGCAGCCGAAAAAAATAATAAATCTAATCAATCAAAAATTTGGCAATGTTTTATCGAAAGAGGATGAACGGTAAGACAGTATATAAAATACGAACAATCAAATATTCATTTTTATATACTAGATTTATACTAGATTTTTCATTTAGAATTGTAAAACTTCATGTTCTTTCAGAATGGTAATGAAAAAAATCTATTTATTGTATTTCGTGATACATTTAATATTCGTTCAGAATTCTCAAATTTAATTTTTAAAAATGTGATTAAAATATTTTCTTTTAAAATCGATTAAACATATAAAATATATTTATATAATAAAATCGTTAATGTAGGTGAAAAGATAATTTTTGAAAATTAAGATAGTGCAAAATTATTTTTACTACAATATTTTTGGTAGTTACTGCGAAAAACACTAAAATTTAAAACTCCCAGAGTTGATCTTCCCAAAACTTTCTCTCATAATCTGAAATAAAGTTGTTACCTATGAGAATGACTTGCATGACATTTGCGTATTATATCTATAAAATATTAACCTTTAACTTGTATTTAGCATTTCTATAGAATCTCTTGTCTCCTCAGCGAGTTAGCTGGAGATTCATCCTTGGTAAATAAATGCTTTTGAGACTCGAATTTTTTATTAAAAAAATTTTAGATCATTGCACTATCCCTATAGCCATCTTGTAGGTGTAAACAATAAGCTGACCAAATTTCATTGCAATCATATGAACGGTTTGGGAAGGTATAAGAGACATACAGACAAACATTCATTTTTATTTATATAAATTTATTTTTAATATTTGTTTCATTTCCTCGGAAAGGTCAATATGTTAGTATAATTACCATTATGGAAATAAGAGAACAGAGAATTCATTTTTCCTTTCGATGTTTTAACTACTTTTATAATGTTTATTTGCATAAAATTCTTGAACTTCAAATTTTTCTCATAAATATGGCAACTAAGCTTGATAAAAAATCATACTTATTCGAATATTTTTAATTAGAATTGGTCGATAATTCGATTTCGGTTTTTCTCTAAACTTACAAAATTCTCATCAACGCAGTGTTGAAATATCGTTCATAATTCGAATCTATTTTGATTCACTCGAAGTCAAAACTAAAAAAATAATCTTTCAAACTTTTAATTTACAAGGGGAATACTGATGTACAAACGCAATACTATACGATTGGGACGAAATCAAATATTTTTTAGTGCACATATTATTGCTATTATATAATTAAGAGTTACTTTTAAAATGAAATGCTATCAAAAAAATCAACAAACCTAGAGCATAACCATGCTATAATAATTATTACATCAAAGATCATTTTTTCTGGGTGCATTTTTTTTTTGTTTAAAAATTATAGCTTACTTTTATTATACTCATTTTTAGACACTTTTTTTCTTAATATAAATACTGATTTTTTTTTTTTTTTATCTATAATGCCTTTATAATTTATGATTTATAAAGGTGTATGTTTCAAAATTATTCTGATTCGAAAGTAAGTAACTTATTTACCGCAATATTTTTTCGACTGAATTTCAAACAAAAAATTGTAAGTATAAAATCCTTTCTCCTCAGTTTTAATAAAAAAATAAAAAATAAAAACATCTCCTTAAATGTGGCACCTCTAGAAAAAAAAATACTTTTTAAGCCTGATTCATCTGTCTTGTCTTCTAGATTGATTACATTATTCGTTTCTTTCTTACATCTCATATTTAACACAGAAAATTCCATTTCCAAAATATTGTCAATCTACCAAAAGCGAAAATGAAATTTCTGTTTTGAAGTTAATTAAATTTTAATTAAGTTAACCCCAAAGCATTGTTTGTTCGTTTTTATAGAAAGAGAATTTTTTAACATCAGTATAGACCTTAATATAAATTATTTTTATAATTTATTTAATAAATTTATCAAAATTAGAGATAAAATGGCAGAAATGTTAGCAAGAGAAAAATTAATTTTGTTCACGAGTTGTATAAAAATGGTACAATATCCAATATACTCATTAGATAATATTTGTGTCATAATTTCAGTGATATAATATATTCTTTCTGTTTCGATTAATATATATATATGTGTATGAACATGAACATTGTTTTGAGACAGCATTCACTTTTTTTCAAACACCATAGTTGGTGTATACGAAATCTAGGCTCGTTTCAGTTTCTCCATGTTTTCATTCTATAGCAAAGCAAAAACTCGTAACCACCAACAGATTGCCTATGTTAAAAAACAATTAATTTCCAGAACTGTTCTCTGGAATCAAGTTTTGAACCCGCAACTCTCCAATCTTGAAGGCGGGATTTATTCCAAGACAACGGCACTCGGCGAATAAGCAAAAGGAATAATTATATTTACAAATGAAGTTACCGACGCTTAGCTTCTTGAAAGCGGCCTCAATAAATAAATAAAACGATTGCTGCGAAATCTGTTTATGATGATATTATTTTAAATTTAGGGTAACTTTTATGTGTTTAGCTTAATTGTTCCTTTGAGTCTTCATATTTGAGTTTAGAATATATTAAATATCTTTCCAGTTAATACAGTGCAGATGAAATTTTGGCGAAATGGGTAATTTCTTTTTACTTGTTTAACAATTGTGTTTTATTTAAGTCATTCATGCACTGTTATTCACTCACATTTTGTTTATATCATCATTATTCAAATTCTCCTTTGGCAATTTTATTTAGGAATATATTGCACGGCTTGCAAACAAAGGTAGAAGATAAATGGGTGGAACTTCTCAACTATCTGTGCTTTCAGTAATTATATGATATATTCTATTATGTTTGGAATGCAAATCATACTACGTTCTATTGATTAAGTTTTTTTTCTCAAATTTTTATCATCGCACTTTATTTTATTTCGAATTATTATTCAGGAATATGGTTCTGTTTTAGAGCGACTGTATATTATCATTATTAGTTTTCGCCTGTTTGGCATTACCCATACCACATTAGCATTATTTACAAATTTTTAGAGGTTTCGTTATCTTTGTTTCTGGAGCATACGGCGGAAAACATACTTCCTTCCTTTGATGTCTTTGTATAAATACATAATAATTATATTAAGTTCTGGTTCATTTTTTCATAAGTGCCGATAAAAATGTGAAAAGAAAAGTTGTTTTCTTCAAGTAAATCTGGAATTTTTTTTCATCTGTAACTTTTGTTTACTTTTTAAGGTGAGAATATTTTCTTTATTTATATTGATTATGATAAACCAAGATAAATTTCTTTTATTGAAACATTTAAGAATGATATGAATTGAATTTTTTATCTTTCTTATAATAAAAATCTCATAATTCAAATTAACTTCACAAGAATTGGTCATGAAATATTTAAAAAGTCTTTCTAAAAGTACTTCAATCTCTTATTCACTTTTTCATTGTTTATATCCTCAATTTGAGAAAATCAACTCAGTTACAAATGATTATAAGCCTAGAATAATTATTTGTATAAATTTATTTATTCTATGCTTTTAATTAACAATATTTATTTTACTTTTCATTGTTTACCATGATTGATTATTTTTATTAAGTTCAAGTTTGTGTTGTTATTGTTTGAAATTTACATCATGTATGGATATTGTTTGTAGATATCAGATTTCATTTTTATTTAAAATTATGACATTTTCAGCTATGATTCATAAGAAAATGTTATTAAGTCATTATAAGTCTTATTATTTTTCTCTTAATTGTAAACTTCACTGTCATCATTTTAAATAAAAATTAATTATGTGAAGCATTACAATAAAGAGAATTCAATTTTGTTTTGTTTCAAACATAACAATATTTCTCTACATTTAGGCATTTGCAAAGATGGGGGTTACCGGACTTTGGAGTATTCTGAGTGAGCTATGTGAAAGGAAGGACATCAATTATTTATGTGATAAAAGAGTTGCAGTTGATTTAAGTGGATGGGTGGTTCAAGCTATTCAGTGCAAAGGCTTGAACACAGTAAAAAATCCACATTTGAGGTATGATTATTAATAATTTCGATTCTATAAAGCTTTAATCATTTAATCAATGTACAATCTGTACTACTTTTTGTACACTATTTTTTATTCTGAAATTAATTATCATGCAGTAAAATTTTAGATGCCTGTTTCTGTAATACCTAATAGTTACCTAAAAAAGGATCATATATATATATATATATACTATGTATAGATTATTATGTAAGGGATTGTTTTCATGTTTAGTTTTAATTTTTTTTTAAATAGCAACGCCTGAATTTTATTATATATTTGACTTCTCTATACTAAAGTAGTTCAAATATTTGTAATGTTGTGTAATCTTAAGTAAATGGGTGAAATTTGAATTCCTATTCATATATAAGTTCTTGGGTGGTGGGTTTTTTTTTTTTTTTTTTTTTTTTTTTTCAAATATATTTTGCAATAAAAGAAATCAGTAATAGTAATTCTTAATTTATATTTATGTATTTTTAAAATTTGAAATATTTTTAATTAATTTTTAAATTTAAATATTGAATTTTTGAATAAAAATTTATAAAAATTGATACATATTACAAATAGTTTCATTTGGGAGCTAATTGCAGTTGAAAAACTTATTTGCAAGATTTTTAATTCATGAAAAACGAACACAAAAACAAAAATATGTATGATGTGCAAGATTTATATAATGTATGTTATAATTAGTGTAGATATAGTTATAATAATTTATGTAGTTAGTAGTGCATCAAGAATCAAGTTTTTCTTCTAAATTCCACTCTTGTTGTCAATATAAAGTATGAGAAAATTAGCCTAATATTATCCACTTCAAAAACATAACCTATCTTAAGTTATCTTTTTATATTAGGTTGTTCGGAAAGTAATTTCGTTTTTTCCTGACAAAGGATTTAATTGCATTTTTCGCACCCAATTTCATACTTAAACCGCAAAATCATTTCATGTTTTAAGAGCTGATATAGCAAGGCTTGAGTGTGAAAAAGTGCAGCTGATTCTTCGCAGTAGTTTTTGGATGGTGCCCTTTTAAATATGGAGAGCAATAAACAGCATTTTCGTCATTTTTTTCTTTTTTGCTATAAAAGGTAAAAATGCTGTTCAAGCCAGAAATAAATTAGCCAATATGTGTGGAGAAGATGTGTTAACAGTACATCAGTACCAGAACTGATTTGCAAAATTTTTCCTTCAAATGAGGAGGCCAAAAACCACCTCGATCAGTTTTTTTTTACAGCAAAGACCAAAACTTTTATGAGCGTGTAATCATGTTACTACCAAAAATATGGCAAAAGGTATTAGAACAGAATGGCAATTTTATAATTTAATAAATAATTTATTCATTAAACGAAAATTTCTTTTCATTTTGACAAAAAAATACGAAATGACTTTCCGAACAACCCAATATATACTGAGATTTAATTTCTTAAGAATCTTTTTTTAAAGTAATGTCAAAGCATATATTTTAATCATTTCAGTTTTTTTTTTTTCTCCCTATTTTAGTTTTCATAGTATAATAATATTTAAAATAATATTAAAATATTACATATGTAAAATAATATAATTAGATATGCATAAAGAAAACATTCTGATATAGTCTTCAGATCTAATGTACTATAATTTTGTTTAATGTTTTTAAAATCTTAATAATGATATATTAAAACTGATAAAATATTGCTTGTCATGTCTTCTTATTTTGTAATTTTTTAAAATAATCTTAATAAATATATTATTAAATTATAATTTATCTTTTTTTAAATCTTGCCAATTAATATAATAGAAATTTTTTCTTTGTAAACTGCTTTTAATATTTTATTGATGTTCTAACCTAAATGTTTCAGAAACTTGTTCTGTCGAGTATCTGCTCTGTTATTAAATGGGGCCCATCCAGTTTTTGTTCTAGAAGGTAAAATCCCCGATTTGAAGCAAGATGCATTCAAGAAAAGGAATTATCAGGGAAATAACAGCAGTGATAATGTATCAAGACCATATTTTGATAAAGTTCTAAATCAAGTATGTGGGGGGGTCCCCCTTTAAAAGTTTTAATTTTGGCTCAGATTTTTTTTATTTCTTATGTTTTCGATACTTTTTTTAATAGTTTTATGAAGAATGTTCATATCTTTATTCCTTGCTGGTATATAACAAAAAATATATATAATACCATCTGAAAAAATATATATAGCATAATCAGATGATAGCAATTTTATCCATTATTATTGTTCTAATTCTTGTTTAACCATTTTAGGATTATTTTATACACAACAATGAATTGTGTATATAAAATTCTTTTTAAATATTCTATATTACATTCTTTGCTTTAATTTCTCTCTCCCTCTGTAATTGTGTGGGTGTATATATATATATATTTTTAAGTTTGTAATAAAATTTTAAAAAAAACTGGCAAAAATGTTTTTAGATTAAAACATGTTATAAATAATAAATCTCAGTTTAATTGATTTTTACTATTAAAAAATTGTTTAGTTTGAATGTTAGCTTAAAATTTTCTTTTGTCTTGATTATGGTTTCAAACATGTTGAAATAAAATTATGGACTGGGCAATAATATTCGAAAGGAAAATAAAACTCATTTTTTGTTATTAATTTAAATGCTTTCTTGATTCATTTTTCAAAATTATTTAAATTTATTAGGAATTAAATAATATCAATTAATATTAAAAATTATCTCTTTTAATTTCGTCTGCTGTTAATTTTATTGTAATCATTCTAAATATTTGTGTCATATCAAATCTTTATTATATTGCTACATTTACTTTTTGTTGTTGCTGTTTATTTGCTTAAAAGCAATTTTTTGTTTAAGAACTTTAATCTATCATCACCCAACTTAATTCAATAAATTTCACTTAAATTATAATTAGAAGATTAGATTGACTACTGCTTATGTATAGAAAATATATATTCTTAAATAAATACATTTTATTTTAATTTAAACTCGTGCAAAGGATTAATATTTCTATGTATCTTTACAGTGTAATTTTATGCTGTTATTGTATTTAGTGTCATGATTTGCTGAAGTCTTTAGGAGTACCTTGCATCAAAAGTTCTGGTGAAGCTGAAGCTTTTTGTGCATTTTTATGTACTAAAGGGGTAAAAATTATTTAATTTTATGTTCCAAAATCATTTAGTAATTTTTATAACTCTTTTAGTTAAACATAATTTTGTAAATAGTTTTATTTTGAACAATGTATTGTACATAATTAACTCGGTTAGAATACAGAGTTCTTTTAAAAACATTTATTATTTCTGTCATCCAGTGCTTATTTTTCCATCATTCTAAATAAGGTGAACTCTCACTGCAAGTCCAGCCCAAATTGCCCCAGTGACTTCATTTGTAACTGAAAGTCACAAATGAAGGATACAGGGCTTAAAATTAGTTGTATACATGTGTCTTTAAGTGAAAAATGTCACTGGCAGTGATGGACTGCTTTTGCTTGTAAAATAGCTTCAGAAAATTATGGAAAAAATTATTCATTAATTTTGTGTCTGTTTACAAATTAAGATTCCAAAATTATTTTTTAAAATTTACTTTTATCTATCGAATTTTACATTGATTTGAATGAGAGAAATATTAAAATGTAAAAATATTAACAAATTAAAATTGTTGAGAAAAGTGAATTTTTTAAATTTACTAAAGTTGAGTTTGTCTAAAATGTTATATTCAAAGCATTATTTGTGTCATTTAAGAATGTAGATCATTTTTTGTAAACTGGATGATTTCTTACTCCAGAAAATAAAAAGTATATATATATTATACAAGAGAATGTAATTTTTTAAGAGGTACTTGATTGAAAAAATTTTAAAAATGAAAAGGATAGTGACGTATTATGTTCAGTTTTATTTATAATACTCTAGATTTTTGACATTTCATATGCTTTCAGTGCAATTCATAATTTTAAAAATTCAATAACCTGGTTAATAGTTAAAAGTTTAAATTTAATTCTAGTTCCATATGTAAGGTACTCTACAGTTGCAAAATTGAAAAAATGATGTAAAGATTTCATAATAATGATTTTAAAATAATATCGCTAATAAATAATTGAAATAAAATCATGTCTCTTTTTAATACACAAATGAAAGTACATGTTTTGAAACTACTTTTATTAAACATGTTACCAGCTAGAAAATAGAATCTTCTCTTCAGTTTGTAAATTGGAAACAAATTAAAAAACAAGAGTAAATTTAAGTTATTCAGTCTCTTGGGCCCAGATAACTTCATTAAAAAAAACTGTTTGAAATGTTGTGACATAGTCTTTGAGAAGCCGATATTAAAAAAAACATTTACATTTGAATGCATTCTGAAGTTTTTCCTGATTTGAAAAGTATGGAATTTCCTGAAACAATCATTCAAGTTTTGGTGGTTTAATTGCACCAAAATGAGTAATATAAAAATGAATTAAAATGAATAAGAGTAAGAAATTCAAAAAACATTACTTTTTAGAGCCAAGTAGAATTTTAAAAAAAAAAAAGAAATGCTTTAAAATATTTTGCATTAATCACATAACTGTTTTTCTTTAATATCTAATAAGATGGTGCCTTCTTTTCTTGGGAATAATATTTTATTTTGATTCAAATGGAATCCATTGAATACTTAACTTTGTTTATATATTTGAAGTAATTTTAATATTGAATTATAATCGTTACAAATGGTTTATTTTTTGCTTACGACTATCAAAATTCGATAAATCGATGCATGTTTGACAGCTGAACATTTTTGCATATATATTTAGAAACATATGATAATATCTGTAAATTCTAATACAATAGATGTCCAACTATCTGAATAATACTTAATATATACAGCCCATTATTTGTTTTATTAAATGAACTCAAAAAAATTTATTTCTAAAAAAAATCAGGTATTATCAACTGATTTTTATTGTAAAATCAGCAATTATGTAATAAATGTATATAATTTTCAATCAGATATTGTAAGCATCTACTATATGTAATACATGTAAATTTATAAATTTTAATTTTCCATTCAGTCTCTTTTCAAGTGAAAGAATGTAAATGGACATATGTGATTTATTTACAAAAGTCTGTTTACTTCTTTAAAAAAAGTGTTTGCAGTGTTTGCCCATATTTAAAAAAAAAAAAGACTTAATTTGCATACAGAAACTTTCTTTTGGTGAGAAAAAGTTTCTTTAATCTGCTTGCCTTACTTATATAAAACCTATCATCAAACAAACAATAGTCCCAAATCTTCAAAGATGAGAAAATATTTCATTAGTTATGACATTCTTATGTTAATGGTATAATTGTCTGTTTAAAGATTATTTGTATCTTATGGAGGGGTAGTATTTTATGGAAAATATTTGTAACTGATTTATTGCACTGGATGTCTTAAATTGTAAAAAAAGCTTATTTTCATTTATACAGAATGCATTTAACAATGCAATTGTTAATTAAGAATATCCTCTTAGTGTTCTTAATTCACATGTTGTTTGTTTCATATACTGGCACCATTTGGATCTTCTTTGGATTTGGAGAAAATTATGTCAGTCAATTAATGGTTCCATTGTAACTTTTCCACCCCCCATAGTGATAATAAGATGTCCAGTATATAGGCAAACTGATTTTAAGACTCCATATGTGAAAAAACATATGTATATAAATGTACTCAGGTTTTGATTTGCTTTAAGGAGTAAGTAATTTAAACTTAAGTTCTTTTGATGAAAATTTTTATTTCCAACATAGTTTGCTTCTTGTGTGAATTTTTACCCCTTTTTGTCTATGTTACTATGAGGAAGTAAAGATTAATTACTAAATATTTAATCTAGATATGTCAGCAAATTTTTATACTTTTTGAAAGAAGCAATATATTAATTTCAGAAAAAAAGGAATGATATTTTTCACTTACCCCTTTACTCTGTACTCTGGTCGAGAAAAGAATAGGGGTATGTGTTTCAGTAGTGTTTAAAAGGATTTACATTGATACTGTTCCTTTGCCTAGATTAAATTGATTGAGAATCCTTAGTATTTATTGAATTGTATAGCTTTATGGAATGTACTTTATCATTTTGCTCTTGATTAGATTACTCCTGCTATTGATTAAATGTTAAGTATTATTTTTTAAAATATTTTTTTTTTCAGATTGTGGATGGTGTGATCACAAATGATAATGATGCATTTTTATATGGAGCAGATACAGTTTATCGAGATTTTTCTATTGATCCAAAAGTAGGTATATGATTTTATTCAAATATGATACCAGAAACAGTTTTGCCAAAAGAAAATTAATATTTAAAAAGTATTTCTTCAATATTTTTGAATTATCTCTACACCCATTCATGACTGCAAAATACTTTTCAAATAATTATAAAATATTTTATTGTCACTGTTATTTTTTAAGCACTTATAACATTAAATTATGTTTTATTGTAGTCTTCACATTACGTAAAAGGATCTAGATATTAAGGGTTTCCGGGCCGCGGTGGCCTGGTGGTAAAGTCTCAGCTTCGGAACTGGAGGGTTTCAGGTTTGAGACACGATTCCACCAAAGAACCGTCGTGTAAGGGGGTCTGTTGCACATTAAATCTGTCAGGCCAAATGTCCTCCCGCTGGTGTGGCATGGTGTGGAGAGGGGGGTGCCAGTTCAGGTGTTGTCCTCGTCATCTGACCGTGGCTCAAAATTATGATGTCCGTCCCAAAATAGCCCTCGTGTTGCTTTAAACGGGACATTAATATAACTAAAATTAAGGGTTTCCATTTGTAAAAGAAAATTTATCAATTCCAAATCCATGATGATTGGTCATATTAATTCTGTATTGCTGATAAATGACTTCACATTAAAGGAAAAAAATGACAAATTATCAGTGGAATATTTTGTAGCTTCAGGATAAAAAAAAAAGTGCTTTTATTTAAAATGTTTGGGAAGAGAAACTTAAATGAAATCTGGTAACTGAACTAAAATTGTGGAAATTATAATAAGATAACTTTGGAAGACTTGGTTATAAAAAGGATTATTTATTTATTCATTGCCATTAATTGTCTTAATAATAAAAGTTCTTAAGTAATGGAAGTGTATGACTTAATGAAGAAGCAAAACTATTTCTTTAAATAAAGATGCAAGTTGATGCAAAGTATGTGTATTTTGGTGTAAGAGCTCTTATTGTATGAAGAATAAAGATGCTAATAAAAGATGCCATTTTATTACTTAATATACTAAATGCAACTAGAAAAGGTTTTTAGTGTAATTAAAATCGTGTATGATAGACTGTTACAAAACATGTTTAAAATCATTATGTAAATATTTAATTTACAGTTAAAATGCTTTGGAAGAATGAGATGACTACTTAATATATTATAATATTTTATAAATTGGGATATTCAAAAATCATCTAAAAAATTTACTGAGACTAAAGGCTTCCAAACTTGTCATGTAATTGTTTCTTGGAACAGTAAATTGTTAATTGGAAAGAATTTCACCAAATTTTATTTAGACTTTTAATCACCTATAAGTTAATTATGCTATTACTTTTTCCTTGACCTTACACAAGGACCATTTTTAAAGAAAATTATTTTTAAATAATAAATTTGTTTTTGTATTTTTTTGTTGTTGTTGTTAATTTTTTCAAATTTAACTCAGAATTTTCTTTTAATGCATTTTTTAATATTAACCTTATGTAATTAAATAGATCATGAATAATTAATGAGGTATCATAATTGTTCTCGGATCACTAAGAAAAAATAAATATTACAGTTTATTAATTAATGTTTTCATATATTCCAAATTTGAGTTATAATATAGTGTTTTTATGTAATAATTTAGTGTTGGTGATTTAATGATATAGTGCTTTTATGTAGCCTTCATTTTATGAACTGCAATATTATTTATCCATAAAGTGAAATTAACTGGTACTATCAAAGATAAAACAAACAAAAATATTATCATTCTGCAATGCTTCCATCTAGACATTAAAATTTTTTAAATATTTTCTCTAGTAGCTATAATCACTTTTATCAGATCACTTATGTCAATTCACTTTTATCAATTATTATAAAATAATATTTTTATATGTTATAATTCAGCCAAAGAATGGAGCAAATCTACTAAGATTTGTTCTTCAAGTAAATAAGCAAAATATATTCCAGTCAATGTGTTTAGGTAAAACTGTATGTCTTAATATCTGTGTATTTAAATTTCTTTTTTTTTTAAGTATATGAAGAAATTAAAGGGATTCAGTTCAATTCAATGAAAAGAAATTATTTCATAATTTGTCTTCTTAGCCCTCAAAAAATCTATCTTGTATTAATCTTTATGTAAATTCATATCTAATTAAAGTGAGTAAACAGATCTGCTATGTATGAAATATAGTATTGTTATGTCTGCTTATGAAAATTAATGTTTGGTTAAAATATGCTAACAAATGGCTTATTTATGTAAAAAGATGTTAATGGTCTGTAATTTGTTTTTTTTTGGTATAAAATTTATATAATATTGTATTTGCAAATTTCATTCCTTGAAATGCTGGTGTTGGCATTTTTCATTAAAATATTCATTTTATAGATTAAATTTATTTTTTAGTGTTTCAAAACAGACTAAATATTATTTCAAATCTGCATTACAAAATTTTGGATTTCTTAGGATCCCCATATGAATATGTATTCTTTGAAATCAGAAAAGAACAAATTGCAGTTGAATCAGCAAAATCTAATAGCATTGGCATTACTACTAGGATGTGATTATGTAAGTGGTGTGCCTGGAATTGGTAAAGAAGCTGCTTTGAAACTTTTCAAAGAACTTGAAGGTTATGATCTTCTGCAAAGGTACCTTTATTATATCATTTTGTGTTTTAATTTTACTTTTCTTTCTTCGTTGTCTTAATACTCCAAAGAAGTTATCAGTTTAGAATTGTACTGACTGCTCAGCTTTCTTTTTATTTAATACCTTCCTGGCTATAATTTTGACCTTTCAAATCCCAATATATATGGGACATGTGCCAAGAAGCAATGCTTTAGCTGAATAGACATTATCTGCTAAAAATGTGTATGTAAATGACTAAAAGATTTAATTTTTTATTTGTGAAAATATACCTCTGGGCATTTTTCATTTCCCATTCATATAAGATATTGTTAAGACATTTATGCCTGTTTCAATAACTTTTTTTAACTATCAGTTTTGTTCAAATACGTTTTCTGCATATAGAATACAAAAAAATAAAAGTAGATAATATAAAATCATTTTTTGTTATAATCAATTCTTGTTGCTTTTTCTTCATATGTGTAAATTTCTTTGCTAAAAATTAAATAAATTAATCCCTTTATGAATTGGGACTTTAAAAAATATTAAACTACAAACATGCATGTTAAATAGGAAAATAAGTCTTATTTTTTAAAAAGATTTCAGGATTGGAAACAGAAAAGTGAATCTGAACTCTTTCCAGGATATGAAGCAGATATAAAAAAGAAAGAAACTCATTGCACACGTTGTTCACATTTGGGTATTTTTTTATATATTATTTCATGCTTTTTATTTTAAAAACTTTTCTATATTTTGTCACTTCTGTTGCTTTTTACATATTATTGTAGGTTAAAATCTAATCTAAATTTAAAATGCATAATTTTAAAATAACTGTTTCGTCTTAATTTTCCTTAGCAAACAATTTTCTAACATATTAAATTTTATTATTTAGCGTTATTTAAAGAGCACTTAAATTAGATGTACTTGGAGAGCATTAGTTATTTTTTACAAATTTATTTTTGTTCTTAAAATAAATATAAACATTTAAAGAGTATCATAAATTTATTCATTTGATTCTCACTGGTTAAATGAAATGTGTAATATTGTTTTTAGGATCAACTACAAAGCATAAGAAGGAAGGATGTAGCATGTGTGACAGCAAAATAACTTGTTACAAAACTGATGCAGAAAATCCATGTAAATGCAACTGGCATAAAAACAATGATGTTAGACTGAAAATGAAAAATGAACTCAAAGTGTATGCTGCTTCAAAAAACATACCTGATTTTCCTAATGCTAAGGTATCTGTTATTTTATTTATTATCATTTTTTTTTTTTCATATGTAACTGACATAAGATCTGTTTAGGAAAATAATTTTCATCTGCTAAATTATTTGTCTTAAATGTTAAAATTACAATTAGCCCAATTATTATTAAAATTATTTTGTAATTTTTTGAATGCATGTATTTTTTTAATTCTACTATTCAACTTAAGTTTCTTAAGTTAAAGATTAGTCTTTTTTTTCCCCCACTTTGGTATTGTTAGCATATACATCCTAGACATGCATCTTTCAAATCAATTCTGTCTACGAAATTATAATAGATTATACAAGAAAATATTATTTTCTGCTCGAATAAAATATTAATTTAATAATTAGTTAATTTGTATCAAAACAAAAATGAACTGTTAATAAAATCTGGTATGTAAAATTATTTCATTTAAAATTAAAATCTATATGAAAATATTACTCTGGCTCCATTATAAATTTTCAGCACCATAGCTCAAATTTATCGTATTTCAAAGCTAATTAATAGGTGCACATTAAATTAAAATATTATTAATTTAATGTTATTACGTCTAGAGCATTGTTAAAATATTTCGAATCTTGATAAATTTTTAATTTATCAGTTTTTAAAAAAAATCATAGATTAAATTATCTCACTAAAGGTCTTTTAGGCAAGTATAAAAAATATTTGACACAGTTCAATTGCCCCATCAGACAGATCTTTTAAATACAGTAAAAGCTCCTTATTCGCATTTTCACTATTCGCGGATTTAAGAAATGCGACCCAATTCCTCTATTCGCGGCTTAAAATTTCTTTATTCGGGGATCTGATAATTACATACATCATAATAAAAGGATTCCAATAGGTATCCAACCCAATATCCTTTGTAAATGCCGTCAAATGGACTAATAAAAAAAGTAAAATAGATCTTATTACAACTTTGTCTAATGTATGTTATTAAATGCTAACTGCAAACATAACCAAAATCGCAAATGGAATAGGACGAGATGGGTTCGAACAGAGAGAATCAAGTGACATTCAGGAATTGCTTGAATCGCAAGATGAAGATCTGGCTGAAACCGATTTGGACGAAATGTTAAATTCACAGCCCATTGAAGAAGAGGCTTCAACAAGCACTGGAAACGGGACATTTAATTTAAGAAAATCATAGTGAAGGTATAAGAATGGCAAATGAGTTTTGTGATTTCTTCATTAACATTGATCCGTCTATGGAACGAAGTCTTATTTTTAAGAGGCAAATTGCTAATGCGACTGTTGCACCTGAATTGAAGGAGCTTTTAAAAACTGCCAAGCAAGAGAAAATGGCAAAATTCTTCAAACCATTGCCTAAGCCTTAAGATAACGATCAAATTGTTCAAAAACTTCAATTAAATTAATTTTTTTTATTTGTTACCTAGGAACGTATCCCCTATAATCCCATATAAATTACCACTCTGTATTCACAATTTCTGTATTCGTGGCATATTTATGGAACATATACCCCCCGAATAAAGAGCTTTTACTGTATATATATATAATATATAAATTTTTCTCGTTCAGTTTTAAAATGTTTCTCATCTGATTGTTGATTTCAGTAATCAGTTTTGTTTTATTTCATATGATTTTTTTGGTGTGAATTCATTAAATATGAAAATAGTTTTATACAACATAACAAATATTTTGAAGCCTCATTTTCATTTGTAGATTTTATTCATGTAAATAAATTCATGTTATTAAAAATATCTGAACTTATAATTTTCTCGTATTGCTAAATCTATTTCCTAAAAAATATCAGAATCTTGTTGTGTTAAATGTTAAAAATGTTAATTTTTTCATCCTGTGAAAAAGTTGACAATGATTTGGGTTTTCTTCTTTTCATGAATATCATTCGATTATATTTTTTATTAGATTGTTTTTCCTTACTTATATAATTTCCTATTAATAATTTAAATTGAAAATATTTTAGTATGGAAATTATTTTATTTTATTTCCTCTTTCAGTGTACATGTAGGGTTTTTTTTCTCCTATATCCTAAAATCTATACCAAATAGCCTAAACTTTTTTCTAATAATTACCTCCAAATATTTATTCTTTCCCTAGTTATTGACTTTCAATAAATAATTTAAACTAAATACCATCATTTTATTTACTATTCTTTTATTCATTATAATGTTTCCATGTTTCATGTGATAAATTATAGGTTATTGAAGAATACTTGAAATTTACTGATGAAATTCCAGATGCAAATATATTAGACTGGCAATGCCCAGATTTAAGACAATTTCAGGTATGTGCATTGCATTGATGTTGCAAATAAATCTTCAATATTGTTCCTAGCTTCACTTTTTAATATATTAGGTTTGTAATTTTCTATATTCAAATTAATCATGTAAATTATTTTGAACTAATATTAAAAATTCACTTTCAGGACAAAGCATTTCATTATTTAGGTTGGACTTTTCAACATAGTTTTGAAAAATGCTTCCCTATTATCACATCATGGCAACAGTTTAAGCTGAGTAAAGGCAATCACATTAATAAGATAACTCTATTGTATAACCCCATTGAGTATGTATTCCCTTTTTGATTTAATATGAATATATAAAACTGAAATATAATATGGTGAAGTACAATTATCTACATAAAAATAAATTAAGGGAAAAAATTCATTTAATTAGGTGTCTAATTTCACATTTTTTACTGCAACATGTTTTTTGTATGAGTATAAATGTTTCTGTTAACTTATGATTATATATTATTGTATAAAACTGGTTTAGAAATTTATGAGGTCGTTAAGTTGATTTTGTTTATTATTTACATTTTATTCTTTTATCTCATTCATAAAATTAATTTGTCAGATGTAATAAGTTATATATAATATAATATTTAAACCATATATATATAATATATATATATATATATATATATGGCTTAAGAAATTAAGTTCCATATTTTTATTCGTCCTATAGTAAGCGTTTTTATTATTTGTCTATTAGTTATAACATTACTTAACATGAAAATTAAAATATTTTCTTTCTAAAACAAAAAAAGCATAAATTTTTGCTTAGATAATTTTTTACTTTATCCAGAAATGGTATAAATACATAAATGAAGAATTTATGGAAACAAAGAAATTGGTTTTGTTTTAATTATAATATAAAGCATTGTTACAAACTGCAATTTACGTAAAATTCATAGAATTTAAAGAAAATTTTTTGTTTGACAATTAAATTTGCATTACAGAAAAGATAATTGAAATTTTTGCTGATATAATAAGTAAAAATAAATTTCTGGATAAAAATGTTTAAATTTAGCTTAGTCTTTATTTAATTAAATATGTAAAGAATTAATTTTGAAAATCATTTAACTTTGAAATGGACCATAGAAACATTTCTGTGATTTTTCATGTTGCTATTGTGCATAGTTTAAAAAGTCTTATGATAGACTGAGAAGCATATAGATACATGTATTTTCTACTTTATTTTATAGTTATTGTATTCTTTGTTTAATTTCTTCTGTTTTGATTTATTAATTTCTTTTGATACTTTTTTTTTGTTAAAATATTAGTAAATTAAACTTTAAATTTCTAATTTATTCTGTTCAAAATCAAATTAATATTGAAAAATAGTAACAATATAAAATATTAATAAAAAAGTAGAATTTATTACATTGTTATGCTGTAAAATCAATATATTTATAAAATCAAATTCAAATAACCTGATTGTAGTAATGTGATCTATTATTAAAAACTTTTCAATTAATAAAATTTCATACTTAGATATGCTTTGAAATTTTGAAATATTTTATAGAATTTTGAAATCCTGTACAGTCAAAGGAGAAGATTGTTTAAAAGTCCAATGGGTACCAGTAGGTAAAAATATTATTTTACTTCTTATTCAGTTTATTATTATTGATTACCATCCATTTACTAATTCTTTCACTTATAATATTTGAAGAATAATTATCATAAACTTCAAAATATAATAGATGTCTTAGTCAAATATTGTAGTAGATTTTTTTACTTGCTGTTTTTATTATATGTATGTATCTTTTTAATTAATTCAAATTGCATGACATCACTATGGAAGCATAAACATAGATATCCACATCACATCCAATTTCTTGTTGTGTTACAGAATGTTGTAGGTTATTTTTTCCTCATGCAAATCATAGTTGCTTATTATATATTAATGGTGTTTTAAGTTTTAATTGATTTTTTTAGCTAGATTTAAATCTGATTATAAAGAATTAAATAGCAAATAAAATCATTGAACATATGGCATATATTACTTCATATTATCAAAGACTTTCTTAGCAGATTCAAAAAAATATTGAGAAAAGACAAAATTTCTTTCTTCCTAAAAATTTTCAAAAACAAAAAAATTTATTTATTTATTTCATTTTTCAACAGAGAGGAAAAAAAGTATGGAATTTTTAAAAGTTTTTTTTAAAGCAATAAAAACTATTTAAATTCCATTGTAATAATGGAAAAATATTTTCACTAATTATGTACAATATATTAATTTCAAAATTTAATGCTTTGAATTTTTTATAATAATGTAAAAAAATCAGTTATATACTTACTAAAACAACAAAAAAAAATTTCTTGGAATTTTTGTTTAAAAATCACCTTTATAATGTACATAACTGCCCCACTCCTAAAATATGTTTGAACCAAATTTGATAACTCTAGAACCTAAGATTCTCCCTTGTCCAGCATCAACAGATAAATAGATACACAAGAGAGACTTGCTTTATTTCTTACTCTACCAATTACAAAGTGAATTTGTGTTTCTAATGAAGCTGACGTTTGGACTTAAAAGCTATCAAATTAGGTAGAAATATACATTGCATTTTACAAATTTTCATCTCAAGCTGACATTTTTTGGGAGGGGGAATTTTAATTTAAAACTTAAATTGACTGAAAATTAAACAAAATCATGTGAAAGAAAGGTGTCTAAAATACACATATGATATTCTGATTATTGTATTTTACCTACATACCATCAATTAATCACCAAAGATTGCACTCTAATAAGCTATTTCATAATTATTGTTCACAAGTAGCATAAGATTAATAGTGCACAAATACATTCATTAGAGAGTATATTATTATAATAAAACTGAGATTGTTCCCAGAATTGCTAAAATATTTTTCTTCCAGTCTTGATAATCAAAGTATGAGAAATTGTCTAATCTTTTCCAGTCTGTGAGCTACTTTTTAAAACATGCTTTTAATAAAATTTTTGAATTTTTCTTGTAGTTGAATTTTGGCTCTGATTTCAAAGTTCAGTCACAAAATTTAATTATTCTTGAAATTTCTGAATGATAACTCTCTGGCATCATTTTGCAATTTTAGTTGGAAATCTTTTACTTGCCTATTTATTTACTAGCCTCCTTTGGCAACCAGCTGGTTCGTCAATCTCGTGGCTGTTTAAAATCATCAGTTAAATGCTTTATGTAATGTCACTGTCAATTAAATACTTTGTCACTTGTCATTGTCAATTAAACATATTATGTAAATTGTCTTTTAATTGCTACATCATCAAAATATTTTTATGGCTCAAATTTTGATAGTCATATAATTCACTCGTGTAGTTATGCAGACCTTAAGCCCGTAATGTACTATATGTTTCTCTAATTATCTGTCATCTCTCACAAAATTCAACTTTAAATTAAAGTGGAAATGATTAAACTGCAAATTGTTATAAAAACATTTTTTACCAAAACCAAGCATTTTTTAAAATATAAGTAAAAGAGAATCATTATGTGCACTACTTAATAATTACAATAGTTAATGTAATATTTCAAGAATTATTCAATAAAAATTACTTAGATTCATCATAAAATTCTGATTTTATTTTTTCTTTCAAAATTATTCAATTGATGCGAATAATAATCTTTGACTTCATTTTAATCTATTAACATAACAAAAAAATTATTAAATCTAAATTTTATACATCTTTTAGTTATAAGGAATCATATTCTATGAAATATTCTTGACACTTGAACTTTCAAATAAATAAATGGAGATTTCTATCTTCTGCTATCAAATTTGATTGACTTATGAAGTTTTGAATAGAAATGTTTGGAGCATTCAATATTTTCATTCTGACGTCCAGTTTGTTTTGAGAAATCCTGGACGTTGATTGGGGTGTCATCTTTTTAATTGTCGATGAAGTGGTTTAAAATTAACAGTTCTTATTGAATAATGATCTACAATTATTCATAAATCAGTCAGTTTTAGAGACTGAGTTGATTGAAGATTATCTATTTTTATTTCAAAGCTAAAAATTTTACATTTTTGAAAGCATTCATAGACATTTTACATACTATGTAATTATTTACTTCATTTAGACCCTTTTTGTAGATGCATTTCTATTATTAAGGTTTAACAAATTAGCCGTTGGACTTTGAATCGAATATATATTCAATTGATGCGATATATATTAAACCATGTTGTCTTAAATATAGCTGATTTATTTAATTAATAATATTGTAAAAGTCACAATAATTTATCTTTACATTTCCTTTTTAAAAAATACATATTTCATATTTATTTAATTTCATACAGACTGATGCTGAAAATTACTTTTTTATATGTTTAATTTGCAATAATTATTTATTTTTTAATTTCAGTTTTTGTCTATCTGGTGGCAACATATTCATAAAAAATAATTTTTTCCCTTTCACTCATAATGTGCTCGTGTTGATCAAATTTTATTGTTTTGTACAAAATACATTGTTGAAAAATATAGCTAAAATATTTCTTTAGAAAGCTAATTTTTTAATCTTTAATTTGTTGTAAAAATCATCAAAAAAATTTAATTAATTGAAATTCTAATTAAAAGTTTTAAAAAACAGTGCCAATTTGTATAGCAAAAGTGATAGCTGTAGGTCCAGTGCTCTGGTCTGTAGAGGGCCAACAAACACACATACTGGGCTTTATTATAAGTATAGATAATATTAAATATAAGAAACTAATTTCTTTATAAAAAAGTTTGTAAAGCATGCCATTTTATTTATTATACCAGATAATATGAATGCTATTTTTATGTATTAATTAGCATTTAAATTTTTAAAATATGGTCTCTTTTTATTTTTTTTTAGATGATGATAATTCTTCCGAATCAGATGAAGAAAATTTTTGCACCATAGAATTTGAAAATAGATTCAAGAAATCCTATCCTGATTTAGTCGAAGAGTATTACCATTCAATAGAGAAATCTAAACGTAGTTATTTTTTGCCTTGAAATTTTGTAATCAATGACCAATATTCTATATGTCATTTTGAAATGTTTTAAAACTAAATTTTTGCTTCAAAAATGAGTTTTATTTATAACATAACTTTCTGAGTATTTATTTAGCTGTAAATTATTCACACAAAACTTTAAATGAAGTTTTAGGATTCTATTTATAATTTATTGCTTTTGATTAAAGTAACATATATATAAGAGTTTAATAATAAAATTGATTAATATACCATCTTTTGAATGTATTATTCAATATAGAAATATGCGCTATATCTCAATCAAATATTACTATTGGTTTTATTAGGTTTTGCATAGCATTCAGTGTAACAAACAATTGCTATGCCACTTTAGAATCCTACTAGATTCTGTTTACAGAAATTTCCTCACCTCAATCTTAAATTATAAGTATGAATATTTCAAAAGATGTAAAAGTTTATATGTCATCTTCCATATCCATTGTATTAAACAGCTTATGTAGATTTTCTACATCTGATATCTCTGAAATGTTTTTCCTTTAACAAAGCTTTTGATTACTTGTTGCAATCTTAAATACTTTAATATTTTTAACCAAATGCTAAATTTTTCAAAATTTATAATTTTTAGTGCTTCCAAAGTCAAAATACATATGTTACTTTTAATTAATATTTAATAACAGTTTTTCTTATGATACACATGAGACTTTATATTCTTTATTCTTCTATGTTAAATTTATTTTTCCTTGTATCAAATTTATTATTTCTTATCATTAATTTTTATTTAATAAAAATTTATTATTTTTATTTTTATTGCAATCATTTGCAAGAACTTGATATAATCAGTCACATATTATAGAATCTTATTGTAACTTATTACTTACTCTTTTGCATTTTTTTTATGATTCTGTTTGAAAGGTTTCTAGTTCTATTATCATGCTTTTTAGAAATTGTTATGCCATTAGTCCTTCAACTTTATATTAATTAAGAGATTTTCTTTTTTTAATTAAAATTTCACATATTTTAAATAATAAAGTTATTTACATGCACTGCTATTTTTGTTTGATCAGGGTGTGAAAGAAAAAGTATTTAGATTTATTCCTTCAACTGATATTTTATCAAGCTTCCAAAATTTTATAATTCCTGGTAATTGTTACATTGGCAAGTCAAAACAACCTTGTATTTTCCCATATTTAAAATTTTTATGTTTAAAAATAATTAGAAAGAATGTTTATTAATAATTTATTCAAACAGATTTTTACTAGTAAGAAGCCACAAAATAGTTATTTTGTATTTTCTTTTTTTATATAATGAACTTTGTTTGCCTTCTCTTCTAATCAATTAAATGAGCACCAGTAATGTTCTTCTGTGTATATCACCAGCTGTGTGAAAAAAAAAAATCCTGCATTTTATGGAATAAATAGACTTTATTGAGTGCTAGGCATTTTCAGGGAAAGTTTTAAATGTGAGAGTTACTGTACAATTTTCTAAACATTATATTTAACAGATTTTCATTTTATAGAAAGGAAACTGTTATTTTAGGCAAAGTATGAAAAAATGGTGATATTATTATTTAAGTAGTTTTAATGACATTTTTTGTATAAGTATGCATTACTGGGTTATTATAAACACATATAACAGTTACAGAAACAGAAATCTCTGTTAAGTATCTTATCATCATGTTGGTTTATTCCATCATAGAAAAGAATCTCATGCATGTTTTTTTAAACAGGCTCTTTTTCTTCAGCAGAAGTGTATGTAATACTTCGTCTGTTTGACACTCTATAGAATACCCAGGAAATATGTTTAATCATTTCATGCATTACTAGCCAATTTTGGCATTATATAAAATGTCTAGGTATTCTATAGAATGTTGGCTTTCATAAATTGATGGTAACATATGTAAAAGATATTGAATATATTGATGATTCTGGATCTTCACAATACGATTTCTAACTTAAGTTTCTTTTAGGATGATAATATACATTTTTTTCTACATGTTTCTATTGGAGGGGTTTTTTTTTTTTTTTTTTTTTTTTTTTGTCTAAATTGTATTCAAAATAAAAATAAAGCTGATTTCTAAGTATTTTATAATTAATAATCTTTTCTATTGCAAATTAATAAAGTGTATTAATTAGATGCATTATCATTTTTTTGAAGATCTATTCAATTTTGCCCATGGTTTACTGGTATTTTGAGATTTTTTTTAATCTTTAAAAAATTATTTATTATTTTGTTTTCAGTTAATTATTATTTTCTTTTATAGCTCAACCAAAAACTAAATCCAAGAAATTTGTCAAAGAACAGAAGACAAAGGTAATATTAAAATTTATAACACATCTTTGTTTCTGTTGAAATTTATGTTAGATCTTTTACAATTGAAACATATGAGAGCTATTCAGAAATATAGTTAAAGGAATTTTGTGTGCATCCATTTTCTAAAGATATTGGTAATCCAGTTATTAACTAATGACATAGATTAAGAATTCTGTTTGTTTTTTTTTTGTTGTTGTTGTTGTTGTTGTTGTTTTTTTTTTTTTTCTTAAATTCAATATTATTATACTATCAAAAAATTCCTAAAAGTTTCAAATACTGATTGAAATAATGAATGTATTGAATTTACTTACAAGGCAAATACTGAAAAAAAGTCAATTTCCATAGAATTATCATTTTCAAAGGGTATTTTTCAAAATATGTTGCCAAATTACATTAAGATTATCAATTAGGAAGAATTATGATTCTCCTAGAAATTTTGTTATTGTTTACAATCAAAATATAACAGAATTATTTCATTTCTCTTTAAGAAAATTTTAATGATACAGAATCTTTTGATGAAATATGTTTAAGTGATGGAAAATTGTCTTTGGATCAATCAGTAGAATTTTATGTTAACTCCTAATAAAATCACTGTTCCTAAATTATTATATTCTGTAAACCAAAGTTTATTGGTATAAAGAAATTTGTCATACCTTGCCCTTTCATTGATTATCTATTTGTATTGGTAATAATAGTGAAAAATCATTCTGTAAAAAGAAAATCAGTGTATGACATTCTATGCTGTCTAGTCATTCTATTCAAATGTGTTCTTTTTTTTTTTTACCATTAATATGTAATTCTAAAAATGAGTATTCTATTTGATCACCTTAATTCAAAGTCTGCTTTCACATTTTTTTAATACATATTTGCTATTAATTTAACAGCCATTGGCAAACTTTACTTTTACATTATATTTAAATGGATACAAAATGAAAATTAATGTATATGTTGTCATATAAGTCAAATTACTTTACTTTTTTTAAATGTATCAAACATTCATGACTCTCATTTTACAACATCAATATACGATCATTTGTTAATGGAGAAATATGGGTAGGTATGGAATCTTGGTGTGTCTTTTGTTTTGAGAGGAAAATAAATTTTCTTTGTATTCCTCAACCTACAAAAATCACACTTATGCTTCCATGATTTTAAGCCAGAGCATGAATTTAATATAAAGATGAACCCGTGAAATGTTTTTAAAAAGTAAGTAATCTAAAATTTCAGATAATTCTGCTTTCTTTCAATTTGTCTTGTATTTGCTGTTGCAAATTTTACAATGGCTAAATGGATTAATACCAATAATTTATTGAAGAATAAAAAAATTTCCTAAGAAATTTGCTATTAATATGGGGAACTAAATAGAATGGTTAAAATTTTAAGCAAAAATTGTTCTACAATATTCTTATTCATTCCTTATATAAACATGTTAAACATTGTCTTACAATATCAGATCTCAGGTTACAAAAGATTTAAATGTTGATATTCTTATTTGTTGCAACTAAATACAAGTGTTACTTTGTACTTTTTTTATGATAAAATTTTTGGCAGTTCTATAAAGATCTTTATTTGTCATTTCCTCCTATATTAAGAGTACAAAAAGAAAGTATTGTAATTATCAAAAAATTTGAGCATGAAATTTTGACAGATCTGCATTATTCATATTTCCTTGTGAAAAACTCATTTTTAAAATTCAATGTGGGAGCTCAAAAACTCTTTGAACTAGAAGAAGGAAATTTACAATACGATTCAAACTCCATCCCCCCCCCCTCCATCTAATTTTCAGAATTATCCATTTACAAAAAGTTTGTTTAAATGCAAATGAATACAGTAACTGCAAAATGTGGAAATAGATAAAATGTTTTGCACAGGCTCAATACTTAGAATATGGATCTATGTCAGTTTTGAACCAAAACAATGAATGCATGAAAAAGGAAAAAATTTCATGTTCTAAATTCTAAAAATAAAAATGTAAGCTCTTGCCACTGAATGAAGGGAGGAATACACTTTTGTCTGTGTGATAAAGTTTTGGAGAAAGTACCCCTTCTAATTTAATTAATTCATGGAGATTTGATTCAAAATCATTGAATTACACCATAGTGAACTACTGGATGTTTTAAAATTTAATTTGAAATAAACACTAAGACTATAGCTATCCTGCTTTTGTATATATATTTATTTAAAAACTTGTATATAATGTGCAGTATTACAATTCTTTTTTTTTTTTTTCATAATTTTATAAAATATTAGATGACTGACTTCTTTTCTGTTGAAAAAAATACTGGATCAGAGAAATCG
>JAPMOQ010041213.1:1066022-1104805 GCA_026543055.1 Argiope trifasciata
ATGAATGAAGTTGCTTTGCTTTGACATCATTATTACAAATATGTATCCAATTTTCGCTCCAATCTTAAAGAATGTGAAGACGTACTTCCTTCATACATGAATCTATTCAACAGTACAAAGAAATACGGATATCACTGCACTGCATAAACATATGCATAAGAGAAAGTAGAGCGGTAAATACTATCATTAATCCTTACCTCGATTGCAAAGATCAATGGTAGTATTAGATTGTTAGATTGCTTTTAATAATAATAACAATAAAGTATTGATAAAAATTGCTTATCAGTTTGGAACCCGCAAATTTTTAGGTCGATATTGCAAGAATGTGTGCAGTTTATGTAGTTTTGTTTCATAAGCAACATCCCTATCAGTAACAACATATGAGTGAAATAATTTATAAACCTTTATTTGATACGAGTAAACAACAGATTGTGATCTCAAGGCATAACTATGAATGGTAGACCTTCGAATATTCAAAAATACTTTATCGTCCCCGCATCATTGATGCATTTATCTGGATTATTTTGCATTAGAATGTCCATAGAAACATGTAACTAAAAATCGTGCTGCACTTTACACAAAATTCAGTAAAAGCTATCTCATTTATCCACACAGGTTTTATCCTTTAATGAATATTTTCATTAGCATATCAACAAAAAAATGCTTCAAATTATTGTAAAGTAAATACAGAATCTTTGAAATTCCTTTTTTAAAAAGATTTTATTAATCTATTGTTTTTTCTAAAGTATATTCATTTAAAAAATAAATGAAAAGAGTTTACGGTGTTAAAGACTTTTACAATATTAACAGTCTCTTAACGTTCCTAACAAAATTATTCAAAAATTTAATACAATTTATTGATAAAATAGCTGTTATGTAAACAAAAGTATTGATATATACGTGATGTCGGCATTTAGATTTTCTATTATAAAATTTTAAAAATATATATTTACATTTGGATAAATTTCTGTAGTGCCCAAGATGTTTTAAAAAATTCACGAGGAAAAATGTATCATTAGCAATTTATTTAAAATATCCATTTTAGTTTTAAAAGAGCTTAAAATCCTTTAAAAAAACGGGCAATCATTCCAAGCAACTGAATTTTCATCCTAATTAAGCAAAAAAAATTTAATTATGCGAATATCAAATCGTTGCAATCATGAAAAAAATAGTAATTATGAATAGTAATAGTAATGAATACCTACAAAAACTTTTTTTATTATATATATATATATATATATATATATATATATATATATATATATATACACTGAAGTGACAAAAGTCATGGGATAGCAATATGCAAATATACAGATGGCAGTAGTATCGCAGCGAAAAAGTATAAATGTGCAGTTCGTTTTCCAGAGCTTTCATTTGTGTTCAAGTTATTCATGTGAACAGGTTTTTCGTGATTTATGGTGGCACGACGTGAATTAATAGACTTTGAACGTGGAATGTTAGTTGGAGCTAGACGCATGGGTCATTCCATTGCGGATATCGTTAGTGAATTCAACATTCCGAGATCCACAGTATCAAGAGTGTGCCGAGAGTATGAAATTTCAGGCATCCCATCCCATCATGGACAACGCAGTGAGCGACCACCTGCACTTAACGACCGAGACCACCGACGTCTGTGTAGAATGGTCAATGTTAATATACACGCAACACTTCGTCAACTAACTGCAGGAATCAATGTGGAACGTACGAGGGACGTGTCCGATAGGACTGTGCGGCGAAATTTGTCTTCCTTGGGCTATGACAGCAGAAGACCAACTCGAGTGCCTTTACTGACAGCACGACATCGCCTGGAGCGACTCTCCTGGGCTCGTGAGCATATCGACTGGTCCCTAGACCAGTGGAAAACCGTGTCGTGGTCAGATGAGTCACGATTTCAGTTGTTACGAGCTGATGGTAGAGTTCGAGTGTGGCGCAGACCCCACGAAGCCATGGACCTAAACTGTCAGCAAGCCACTGTTCAAGCTGGTGGTGGCTGCATAAGGGTGTGGGCTGTTTTTACATGGCATGGACTCGGTCCTCTGGTGCAACTGAACCGATCATTGACTGGAAAGGGTTATGTTCAGCTGCTTGCAGATCACTTGCAGCCATTCGTGGATTTCACGTACCCACACAACGATGGGATTTTTATGGATGACAATGCGCCATGTCACCGGGCCAGAACTGTTCGCGATTGGTTTGAAGAACATTCCGGACAATTCCAGTGCATGATCTGGCCACCTAGATCACCCGATATGAATTCCATCGAGCATTTATGGGACATCCTCGAAAGGTCCGTTCGTGCCCAAACTCCTGCACCATCCACACTTTCACAATTATGGGCGTCTATACAGACAGCATGGCTCAATATTCCTGCACAGGACTTCCAACGACTTGTGGACTCCATGACCCGTCGAGTTGTTGCACTTCGGCGGGCAAAAGGAGAAACGACACGATATTAACAGTCATCCCATGACTTTTGTCACTTCAGTATATATATATATATATATAAACAATCATAAAATTATTAAAACAAGAGGTAAAATGTAAAATGGTTAATTTTCTAATAATATTTGAGGAATTGCTGAATTATTGTAATCTGGATCATAATAGAGAAAACAAAAGTATTGTTCACTGCTATTTGTAATTTTCTGATATTGGTTACGTAATAACCGCTCTGAAAATATTCGTCATCCCTAGAATACTAGAAAAATACAATGTGATCCGACCTCGCTACATTGCATTAAAGCCTGATTTATACACGCATCGGTAAAAGGAAGGATGAAAAGTTAACAATTGTAAAAATTATGTCAAAACAGTTTCTTATGCTTCATATACATCTAAAGATGTTCACATAAAAATATAGTCATATTTTTTTCTCAATACTCTCAAATTAGGGAGAAAAAAAGGGCAGAAACAAGATTTTTTTAATTTAGAAGCTGGATGCGTTCATAGTAATCGTATTCAGATATAATAAACATTCAGAACAAAACTTAAATTTATAAAATTCACTATTTCGGCATTATAAAGTGGCAACACTTTCATGACATGCTGATTTGTTTTTATTGACGAAACAGTTTCAATTTTGAGTTTCGGGGGTCATTCTAAATTATAAATGATCTCATGCAGATTATTTAAATAAATAAGTTATAACTAAACTAATTTTAGTTAATTAATTTCATTTATTTTTCCTATTTATTTCATTGAACCCTGTAAGTATTATTTTCACTCCATTTGTCTTCTGATGAATGAAACTAAAAATTCTTAAAAGGATGTGCATTTATGTCTCAAATCATACATTTTTATGCCTCAGAAACGATTCAGAGTTGAGGAAAGTTAAAATTTTCATTAATTTATAAAGAGATGGAAAAAAAACTGAGGAAATACTATAGCTGTTTATTGTATGGAAGTTGTTTGAGAAATTAAATGATGCAATAGATATTGTTACACAGCATTTGTTTATTCAAATTGCGATTATTTTTCAGTTTTATTTTATCCGGATCTCTTTGAATATCGATTTTAACAGTTTGTTCATATCATAGATCACCTCATCAGGTTATTAGTTGTTCTATATAAAAATAGGGATACATGTTTACTGGTCCTTTTAAATGCGAAAATCAAAAAACAAATAAAGGCCAATTATATATACATTTTAAATAATAATTTTTTAAGCTTTGTACAATTATATTTAAGCTTTTGATGTTGTTCATTCCTTTCTTATTAGCTGTCTACTTTTCACAATTGTACTGTGCCATTTTTTTAAACCACAGCTGTGAAAATTTGTTTAAAGATTATAAAAATGTAGTTTTTAGAAATCAATGTGCAACCGAAATTTTCGATTAAAATGAATTATTTAAAATATCATAGATCTTTAGTTAAAGATTCTTTAAAACTTTTTTTTTCAATTTAATTAATAAGAAAAATGTTATTAATTAATATTAAAAAGCAAAAGTGTAGCTATGCTGCATTGCATTCTACTTAATAAAAGGAATGCTTACTAAGTTACTGCAAAGAAATGCTTTATAAAATTTCATTTGCCACATTATAAATTTTTATTTATTAAGATGATATATTTCAGCTTTATTCATTATTTTCAGAAAATTTTAAACTTTCTATGTTATGCAGAAAGAAGAACTTGTTTTGAATATAATCTTTTTTTTCAGCGATAAATAACTAGATCAGTTTGATAATATATTTTCTTCAAATTTTTATATAAAGGCTCTAATAAAAAATAGAATAAAAAACAAACCTATAATAGACCAATGCTATGACCCAGATAGTAGAAAATGCAATGTGAAATATGTGGTATTAAATTAATAAACATTTTATGTTGTGATTTTAAAAGTCATATATAACTCTTATGTTTTTTGTTCATTTTGACTGCATCAATACCATAGAATATTTTAGCAATGAAATTTTTAAAAGAATTATTTTATTTTTTAATAAATATAATGGGTACCTATTTATCAATTACACACCATTAACAAACTTTGAACTTAGACTTAACTGTTTTTCACAATCCATAGACTAGTGTGACATTTTCTATATATTATTTTATTAATTAATTTTTAAGAAACAATTTGAAATCTGTTTTGATTTTAAATTAAAATGCCTTAAAAGTTAAGTAATTATTTTGGAAAAAATATAATCTTTATAATAAATATGTTGCTTGTGATTTTTTTAATTTATGAGAGAAGGCATTTATATGGATGAAAAACTATTTTAAATGTTTTTTTTAATTTAATGGTACATTATCTGTTTAATTAAATTTTATAGTTGAATTTGTTGAAAAGTTAATTAAGTATAAATAATTTGAAACAAGCTAAAAATTTGATGAAATTCCTCACTAAGAGTCATATAGTTTTTAGTTTATTATTAATAGAAAAATTATTTTCAACATTCTTAGAAGTGTAAGAAGTATCTTATGCATGAATATGTTTAAATGTTAGGTTATCTGTAATCAGTCTTGCTTTCATTATTCATCTGTCTAAGCCTGACTGTGGCAGATGTAATATTATTTTTGCTTCTTTTTTTTTAATGCAATGTGTATTTCTTGGTATCTACATTTAACAATACTGTCACTATTATTGCCACACATGTTATTGCCAAGAAATTGTATTTATTCTAAACAGCATAGTTTTGTTGTTTTCTGAACTGAATTATTTTATCAATATTATTCAAATGTAAACTGACAGATTATAAAAAGAAATAGTACATTTAAGAATTTTCTATGATATGTTGAATTATCTGAAGAAGAATTTGATTTAGCTGATGAAAATGAACTTGACTGCAAAATATACAGTTTTCATGTCAATAAAAGGGAATTTGTGCGTAATGATGCAAATTGTGAAATTAATTCAAAAGAAAGAGTTTTTATTACTAAAAATAAGACAGCTTGACAAAAAGAAAAGCCTAATTAAAAATTAAAGTATATTCTCAAAATATAATAATTCATTTATCAGGATCGAAGGATTTTGTATGCAATGTAACAGAATTCCTAGGAAGTTGGATATTGTTTTTTTTCCCTAATACCATATGATCCATAGTGGATAGGACTATTATTTATATTTAGTTATTATTGGTAAATTATACTAAAGATTAAAATGCCAAGAAGACTGATGCAATGAAAATGTGAGTGTTTTTTGAACTTTTAAATCTATGTAGTTTGCTTAAATTATCACAAATGTCCAAGATTTATGAGGTGTTGATGGATCAAGCATTATGAGACACGGTGCTATATAGAAGATTTATTTTTCTACCCTGGTGCTTGAGATTAGATAAGGTAGCTGATCATAAAGCTTGAAAAAAAGTAGACAGATTTTCAGCTGCGAGAGATTTTTTTTTCCATTTTCAATGAAAATTGCACAGATTATTATACTATTGGTAAGTATATCAATATCAACAAAAAAAATTAGAGAAGTTTCGAGGGCAGTGTTATTTTTCTTAATATACATTTAACAAATCAGCAAACTATGAATTCAAAATTATTGCCTTGGCAGATTCCTAAACCTTATACCGCTATAATGTGGAGATATATGCAGAATAACTAGAAGATCCTTTCAGGTTCAAAAATTTGCCATTTGAAATAACAAAATGCTTGTGCATTCTTTTATTCAAATTAGGAAGAAACATGGCAGTCAATAATTACTGACTCCTACTAAATGACCCGTACTTACCTAAGGTGGAATAAATCGGAAGGTTTAAAATTTCAAAAGTATCATCTCTCTTCAGCTTCAGCCAAAAAATTGCTTAAAGTAATATGTTTTTACATTATATGTATAGATACATAGATATAAATGGTAAATTCTTTTTGTGTTTATATTTCTATTTTGATATTTTTAAATATGAACCATAATGATTGTTACTTTTTACAAGCCCTATTAAACTATTGATTTAGTGATTTCCTTAGTTTTTAATTTCCTTTAGTTTCTAGAATAAAAATATCCTCATTTCTGAACGATATTAAAAAAATAATAATAATTACTAGTAGGTTTCTTTCATTTGGGGAGAGGAAGGCAGATAGAAGTAACAGATTGGATTTGATTTTTATCATATAAAAATATTCTATCAAAATCTGTTTTGCATGCTTTTCCTGTGCTATTCAGACAGTTTTTTTTATTGTATAAAATAATAAGCTTGTCTCAATGCTAGTATAGTTCATTTAAATTGTTTTGTATGAATTGAAAATATTCGTTGAAACATTTCAGGATAATTATGCTTCAGTAAAGAATAATATTAGCTTTCAATCTCTTTTGAAAAACAAGAATCAAAACACTAAACACACTAAAATTGGATTAAAAAATAGGGGTAAGTTACTTTTTTAGAGTTACTATCTATTTATATGCTATTTATATACAGTATGTTATAATTTATATACTTTTTTTCAGGTGAACAACTTGATTTAACAGAAAATATCCTCATATAAAAAGGCATCTCAATCAGTAGCATACATTCTTGCAGAATGGTTAGTTTTATTAATAAGTTTTTAACTAGTAATAATTTTTTATTCATATTTGCTGCATTTTAGAAATTTATTAATAATAATAACAAGTGATTTTAAACTTTTTTTTTTGAATAAAAATAATACATTTAACTCTAAATCCCCCCCTTAAGATCAAGAAGGAGAGAGTAGGTAACACATTGATATCCTCTGCATTAAACTCTTTCAGCAATATTTATTGAATAAATATTACTTGATGTGATTGTAGTTTATGTAATCTTTATTTTATGCTATAAAAGTCTTTTGCTCCTGAACTGATGTATTCAAATTTACACAAAAGTACTCATTTAATGTAATTACTACATTGTTTAATGTTATAAAATTTGCAGAAGAGAATTTATTACTTTCATTTTCAGTCAGTTTTAATGATAGACATTCCTAGAATTTGTCAGGAAGTAATTTATACCATGGGATGGGAGGAATGTCCATTCTACACCTTATTTTACCATGATTGTTTTAAATGGAAAGCTATACTTATAAACCTGTTGATATCTGCAATTGAATTATGAATGATCTGTTTAAAATGTTAAAGACAAAATTGAAATTCACAATAAGTATGAAAGTTTACTACTAATGAATCGTCGCAATACTATTGTGCTGTTGAATATTTCACAGACTCTTCATTTAGATTTTTACAAAATTTTGAAAAATCAAGGGTTTTTTTTTCATCAAAATTGAGCAATAGATATTAATAATTCCAAAGAGGAAGAGTTTGCTGAAGTAAACACAACAAGCACCAAAATAAACCAGTTATTTGGTAATTTGAAACCTGGTGTACAACATCACTCAACAAATTAAAAATTAAATAAATAAATAAAATAGTACAAGAATTGATGATACATAAATGTACTGCTGAGTATTGATATGCGACAATTAAGAAATTTTTTTTGTTATTTTTCAAATAAATTTCAGTTTGATTTAAAATAAGTGCCACCTCTACCACCACTCTCTTTTTTTTCCTTTGATGTGATTAAATGATAGTTGATTTTATTCAGTTCATTTAATGTTATTGAAATTCAAGTCCCAGACTGATTAAATTAAGTAGCAGTTACCATACATAAACCATATTGGTTTTTAAATTAGTTGCTTCATGTTGAATCTGAAGACTTAATTTCACTGTTAAAATTTTAATTGGATAAAGAAGAAGAAGAAATGGATAAAATATTCTTTTATACTTTTAATGGTAATTATTTTGTTTATATTGGCATAAAAAGAAAAAAAAATATTTCTTTTGCACATATATCAGTTTCAACCTGTCGACTTAGAAAAGAATGTGTTCATATATGTGTTTCTTAAGAGAATACAATTCAAATACACTTTTAAATAATGTTTTTCTTAATTATTTATCCTTCTTTTTTTTTTAATATGACTTTTGTGAAAAGAAAATGAATATGGATGAACTGATGGGTTTTTGCTTGGGAACATAGGAGGAATATTGAGACCAAAAAAAGAATGTGGAAGAAAAAAAATACTGAACTTAAGTGGCAAAAATCTCAGTTTTTTCTCTGCAAAGCTCTATGGGAGTAAAGATCTTTTACCTTTTAGTGTCTAATTTTGATGCTTATTGTGTAGCTTCATTAATTTTTTTATATGTATTTATTTTTCTTTTATCAATTCTATGATTTTTACTCCATTTTATTGATCTCTGGTAAACTTTGGAAATCATTTAGTTCTGCAAGGATGTTTATTGTATTTAATTTCAATTAAATCACATGTCCATGATTTCATCAAATTATCCATCATTAAATTTTTATTATTTTAATAGTCTTACATGCATTTATCAATTGTGAACATGAATCTACTTAATGGAATGCCCATAGCATCATGGTGCTAATAAAAACCTAATTGTGTTGTTCAGTTTTAACTTTTTCAATACTATAACTTCCTTTTTTTTATTCATCATACAAACTACGTTGATACTAAAATGAATCCTTCCTTAGCATTTGACAAAGGAAGAAAATTCACATAATTAAATATATGATGAAATAATGAAAATGGTTTAAATTTCAAGGTATGATGTAATCTATTTTTTGAAAGTATAAAAAAAAAAGTGCTTAAAATTTAAAAAGTTAGTTATTTATTAAATTGGTATCTTAAAATATTGATTATCTTCAATTTTCAAAAATTTGCTTTCCTATTAAATTGACATCCTAAATAATGATCATCTTAAATTATATAAACTTTGGAAGTATTTAAAACATATTTTAGCTCCATAATATTTTTGGGAATAATGGTGGTGATATGCCAAATTTCAGCTTATTTTTAATTAATTAAAATTCCCATGAATTTTTTTATAATTTGCTCTTGAGTTATGCATTTTTGCATTCCAAATTATACATATACCAAAATTGGTAGCCTTAATCAAGCAGACTTGTTTGTAGAGTGCTAAAATGCATACACATTCATTTTTATTATTTTTAGAAATTAAATTCTTAGTGTAGATAAATAACCAAATATATTTTTTTTAATATGAGCTTTGTAAATAATTTCAGGTTATTCTGCTTATCTGTAACTCCATTAAGTAGATGGAGATACAGATATGCATAGGAGTTGGTTAGTCTATTACTTACAAAAAGACCATTATGTGAGTCTTCATGTCCTAAATATTTATATTTTCAGTCCTTTTTGTTTTTCTAGTTACTTGCTATCATTGAATGTTGTAATGGAGGGGTCAAAAAGTTACTTTTGCAGCTAGCCACTTTTCTGTCAATGACAGCTCATTTAAGCTACCTGTCTTGAGAAATATAGGAAAGACAAATATTAGTATGCCTATTTTCTTTTTTAAAATTAAATATAACTAAAGAGTGAACATATTTTGTAACCTAATCATTACTTACTTTTTTCGTGTGCCGCTCCTTAAGAATAAATACTTCTAACTAAATTATACACTTTAATGTAAAAAAGAAAATTTTATCATTCCTCATGATATTTGTATTCTTGATATGTGATCATTCTTTGCTTAATATGTAGCATTCATGTATATAATTGAAAATTAATGTATTGTTAACTATGTAGTTATTTTAATTCATTATGAAAGAACATTATTATTGCTTTAATAAAATGATGGCATTACCTTTTATATTTATAGTTAAGCTCTGTAATGGCCAGAGAAAAGGAAGCATCTGAAAAGGCTATGAATATTACATCTCCTCTTGGTCAGACACTTAACTTTAGTGCACCTGAAAATATTTGGAAACCACGTAGTAGCAGTCAGCAAACTATAGAGGTAATACACTTGTTGTCTTTTGAAAGAAAAGAAAATATTTTTGTTTCTTTAACTCTTTTTTAGGAACTGTTATTTTATCTTTTTTAAAAAAAAAAAACATTGGCTAAGTTACATCTCCTGACTATAAAATATTTTACCCTTGAGAATTTTTCCTGTCTTTAGATTTCTGACAAGGGGTAAAAAAATTATCGATAAAATATGCCTCACTGCTTCTTAAGAGATATGTATATTCTTTAAAAATATTTTTTTATTAGTCATATTACTATTTGGTAAATTCTTGATGCAAGAATGTTTGCTCAGTTTACCATGGGGCATAAACACATTTTCTTCAAATATCGGAAAATTGCATTCTGATTTTATAATAATCTCTTAAGCCTGACAATTCTATAATACTTTGATGGACATCCTCTTTGAAGGCTTCATAACAAAGTTGGTGACTTGTATTTCAACAATCAAATCATTCTGTTTTCTAGGGTTTTTTAAGAATTGAGAGAAACAGAAATAAATTTGTCAGTTCAAGTATTTGTGATTACTCAATTCTGACAAAAAACCAAAAAAACCAGGCACAATAGCTTATTACCAGACATAAAATTCAATGGAAAGTACAATGAAAAAAGCCTCTTGTCCCTATTAATTGTAAATTAATTCAAGTTTGTGACATTTTAAATGCATATTCTTCTTCATTTTTTATTATAAAACTTATTATTTTATTGTGCTATTATATATGTGTATTTAATGATAATTTAAATTCAAATTAACTTATTAAGTTTTATCTAAATTTAGTCCATAGTAACTTCATTCTAAGCATTTTCTCTTATTTCCTGATCTAATTGCACTTTATGTATGTAATTAATTCTAGACAAGCTTTGTAATCTTCTGAATCAGCTAGAAGCTGACTTTCACATGCTCAGCATGAAGGACTAGAAAAATGTATGACATATATTTTGAAAGTTTTAAATCTTTAAATTTATATATTAATTACATTGTAACTATAATCATTTTAGCAATTTATAAGAAATCAATAAAAAACATATTCGAAAAATGAATATAAATAGTAATTCATTGAAACTAAAAGCTACTGATTCACAAAGTCATGTGTGCATTTGCCAACAAAAACCTTAGAGGAGGAGTGGGACATTTTGAATCATGTCTTTTCGATTTCAGTTATAAATAAGAAAAATGCATTTTCGATGTTTGAATTTTTTTAAGGATATATTCATGGAATCTTAAAAGATGTCTTATTTATAAAAGCTCTTATTTATAACATTATTTTCTTTCTCAACAAATAAAGTTCATCATCTAAAAGAACATGAATTTGAAATTTTTTAGGCATATTAATTCATATTAAATGTTATGAAATTTTTTGAAAATATCATAAACAATCAAATATCTTTCAAAGTAAGTTTTGTGGTTGAATGACTAGAACGTAGGATAAAAGCTGCCGCAAAGCTCTTTAAAAGGTGAAATAAATTTTGAATTTGATCATTGATAATGTCATGATTACCTAAAGAGGAATTGTTAGAATGAGATTAAGTATTTGTGTTAGAAATGAAAGGGAAGGGAGAGTTTAAAATGTTAATCTTTTAATAACAAAAGATTTATTTTTCTCTAATTGTATAAAATAAAAAATAAATTATTGAACTTTCCAAATTAATAAAAAAGTTTTGCAAGTTTAAAAATTTATATTACTTGTTTTCATTTAGTAATCTGTATATGTAGTCTTCAAACAATTATTAGGTGCATAAGTTCATTATACATTTTTGACTTTGCTTTTATATAATTACTGTCCTACCGTCACAAGAAAACCCTGAACGTGGTTGCCGTAAGTAAACGAGTCTAAGTGAGGAGGGAAGTAAGCATTAAAGCTGACCACAACATTAGGCTAACTCAGCTTCATTAGGCGATAAATTCTTTTCGCTTGTGTTTATACAAATGTATTTATATGACAATTAAATAAAATTAAATTGTAGATAAACTTAGACATTCCATGTCATTTAAGCTTTAAAATAATGCCTTTCACAAGAAAGTCTTCAATGATATTTCTTCAACTGCTTTTGTATTGATTTTTTTAAGACATGAGGCTGCCATCAATTAAATGAAAATCACTGGATAACAAAATAGTTTGATATTTTCTTGAAGATTCATGTGTCTTTAAGAAGGGAAAGCTTATGTTTTAAAACTAAATCTCCCCCACCCCCTCTATTTTACCCTAGAATTTATGAGTTTTGAATAAGGCGAAAACTATAGTTTCAAATAATAAATTTATGATCAGAGAAAAATAGTTAATTTGGAGCTGTTTGATTCATAATAATACTGTTACTGTTTCATATAAATAAAAAGTAAAAACACGAAATTCAGCAAAAAATTAAAATTTAAATAAATTAATAAATAGGCAAAATTAAACATATTTATTCCTTTCATATTCTTTTAAGAAATAACGATGTATTTATCGGAATCTTCGGAATAGCTCAAGCACCCCAAAATTGGTTACCCAATCCTCCACAGCACTTCTTACAGATATATTACTTATAACGTAATATCTACAAATTGTTGAAGAATAAAGGTTTCCAAAGAATTTTAATAAATTAAAACATCACTCAAAATTATTTGGCTGATATTTATTACTAACTGAATATATAAGTGAAATTATTTTACTCAAAAACCCTGATATAATTTAGTTGATCAATCAAAGTTAACACTGTACAAGGCAAAATGAGACTTCTAGCCGGCGGTTCTTCAAATAATAATGATTCTTCCAACTGGTTCTTTCGGCTCAAAAAGGAATACAGCCTTTTCTTTCACCCCCAAAATGTAATAGAACATCCTGTTTTTAAGTTGACTGACTCCTACTTTTAGGGTTTTTCTCATGACAGTAAGTCAGTATATATTTTGATCAAAAATTTGTTTTAACTCATTAGTAATTTATCTATATATGCAGACAACTATAGAAATAATTGTGGACATAATTATGTTTTATTCCATTTATGATAAATAATTGAAAATATTTTAAACTAAAATTTTAAAATGTTATTATTTTTTTAAAGCATAATTGGTACAAATAAGGTAAAGTCATCTGTTTAAGCAATAGTCTTTATACTTTCCTTGGTTATTTCTATTAATTTTTGCTTTTGAAATATGAAAGGTGATTTTTTTGTTTTTTTAATTCAAAAGAAAAGATTTGCAATTGTAAGAAATTAAAAACACACTCAAGCACACATTTTACTCTACTTCATTATAAATATCAAGAAAAAGTGGACTTGAAATAATTGTAGATATTTTATTTTTAGGAAAAGGAGACTCTGAAAAGGAAAGTTCAAGCAGTGTTGAACAAACTAACATTTCAGAAATTTAAGATTCTCTTAAGTCAACTCAAGAAATTAAATATTGATTCATTTGAAGCAATGGATCTTGTTGTTGAATTGATTTACGAAAATGCAATATATGAACCTTACTTTTGTGTTCTGTATGCAAACTTGTGCAAACAACTGGCTTTGGTAAGAAACTTTTTTTGTAATTAATTTTTGTAATATTCCTTTTAAAAATTATATTGAATCAATTAAAATTTTAAAAAATAAATATCTTTTCAAAAATTAGATATTTTAAATTATTTTATTTATCATTTATATAGCTTTCTTTAAAATAACTTCACTATTATTTGAATATTAACTACCTTTAATTTTTAAATTTCCAAAACTTTAATCAGTATTTCTTTGTTATTGTTTTGCATTACATCTGTTGTAATGATAAATCATAGTAACCATTTTTCTAGTACAGAAACTTATTCTAAAACAAAATAATAATGTCACACCTCTGCTTCATAGGTGTGACATTGTAGTGATATAAAATATAATTTTATTTCAGTTCATATTTGGTTTAGTGAGTTTTTTTATTGCAAGAGCTGTATTTGATCATACTGCACCCAAATTTATATTTGAAAGATCTTTTAGTTTTGCATTAATATTTGTGTTCTAAATTTTCTAAAAGAGAATTACATTTTATCTTAAACTTATCATTTTATTAACGCTACTACCCTCTATTTGTTAATATGCAAAATGAAACCAGGAATAGCCCCCCCCCTCTTCCATTAATAAGTACTTTTTAATAATGTATCCTGTGTGGTTTAAATTTAATTTTCTACCCTTTCCACTTTACTATTCATATAAAATTATGTTATTCTCTTTAAATTCACATTTTTTTTTTCTTTTTTACTACTATCATTATGCATTTTGTTGCATAAGTAATATCATGAAAAGCTGAATGCTCTGTTTGAATTGTAGATATTGTAATATTTCATTATTTTTTGCATCATTGATTTATGCATTATCCCCCTCCCCTTTATATGGAAATATCTTTAGTATTTATCATCAAAGTATGTAGTATAAGTTTTAGTATTTGCATCAAAATAATATTTTCTGTCATATTTTTCTACAGTAATTTTTATTTTAAGCTTCATAAATTTATCCATTTATTGGGAAATGTCATACATGTTACTGAATATATCTGTGATCCTCTTACTGCTTAATATTGTCATCTGATCCTGCCTTTGATGGAGAATATGGAAATTTATTATTCTATTTTCAAACAGATATTGCTGTTTTAATTGAATTAAATGTTTCAAGCTTAGAACTATCATGTATTATATTGAAGATATTGAAATTTCTGCAACATTAAAATCCCTTTCAATTATTTCTGTGTAATTCTATTTTTATAATAAAAAAAAAACACAATAGTTTTTACCATAAACTTATTCTATTTATGCAATTAAAAAGCTTTCTCCTTTGTATTTATAAAGATTTTTTTTTTTTTGCTTTGAAAAAAAAATTATATTGCAATTGTATAATAATTTTTTCCCCTATAAAATAATCTTATCTAATTCTTTTCTACTTATTTTAATCAGATAAGTTCATCAGCTTTTAATATAGTTCTCATTTTTTTCCCTCTTGTCCATATCATTACTGTTGAAAAGGATAGGTTGCTTTATTAAAAAAATAGAGATTATTAAAAAGTTTCTTCTTTAGATATTATCCATGAGAAAGTTTAGATAATACAAACTTTGGAAAATAATTTTAAAAAATGAAATTTAAAAGTTATAAACACTAAATGCAAAAAAATTCAAAAAGTGTGTACATATTAAAAATAATATTATAAATAATATAATTCATATTTAATTTACTTTTTCCAACTTCAGAGATTTTCATTCTATGATGTTACATGAATTACATTAGTTATGAAGAAATGAGAATTAATATTTTATCACTGGACTTAAATAACAATTTAAACATGCATATTCAACATGCCCCCCCCCTTTTAAATTTCTTGTAACTAAGCATGAATAGAAGCAATCTGATTTCAAAATCTCTTTTTAATTGTTGCATGATTTTATAATTTTTCCCAGCCATTCAATTTAGTTTGCAAATTCTCTGTTAATTTTTATTGTTTAAAATATATTCAGGGTTCTTTTGTTAATTTTAATTAAGGAATGATATTATGCCTCAAAATGTATATTTATGTTAGAATCTAGGGCCATGTTCCAAATGGGATATTAGAAAATGTGAAAAAGTTAGTCATCTCTGATGCTATTTTTGTCTTACCCTCTCTTGAGCATCATCATCAAACATAAGTGTTGACTTTCTGTATTTAAAAGCTTATTAAAACAAACAACATTCTTTAAATAAATACAACTTTAATTTTCTGAAATCATTTAATAGAATATATTTGCTGGTTTCATTGGTGGAAAATTATCTAACGGATGATAAAAAAACTAAGAATGAATACAAAATTAAAAGATGGAATATTTCCAATGTAACATATTGAATACTATTTTATTTCTACTATTGTAAAATCTGCATAAATCTATTTTTGCTGGCTCATTTTTTTAAATAATTGATACTTTATCTTGAATTAGATTTAATTATCTAAAATTCAGTTATTATATGTATGAAACTGACATGTCATTTTAGTACAAAGGGTTAAGATAAACATTATCTTAGAATGAATGGCAGAATATATCTCTTGTCTTTTTCGTTCTGTTAAGGGAAATATGCAACTATCGTGGTTTTGACTTCTCTTTTGAAGTCTCTTTTACAATATGAATAGTATTGTAAAACTTTGTATTTTCTTAATTTTTTAAAATTCAACTTTGATATTTAAGTTAATACTTTTCTGAGACTCTGTTAGAAATGTTAAAATTTCATTACAAAAGTTAGACCTGACATGATTTTTTTTTTAAGTTTATGAACTGCATATTAAGAGAGAATATCTTGAACAATTTCATTTAAATTAATAGGGAGTTAAATTTCTGTAATTTTGTGATATATATTTATTCTTTCTTCTTATTTGCAACTGTTTTATGGAATTTATTTAAGTGATTAAATCATGCCTGATATTACAACTTTCTTTTTTAAAACAAATCTGATACTTTGTTTTAATCATGTTTTGAAGTGGAATATCTGTTACCAGTATCTATCTATATATTTTTATTTAAAAATCCTCTAGTATCTCTATTTATAAAATGCTAGTATGCATGTCAAAAAAAATCTCACTTATGAGTAATAGTCAGATGGCAACAATGAAATTAAAACAAAGTGTCTAATGAATGTTTTAAACTTCCTCATTGAAAGCTTTTTTACAACTCCACTTAAGTTAAAACTTTATTTAGCTGATTAAGGAAACTCCAATACATAGTTAGAAAATTTAAAAGATATCAAGATGTTAGAAACAAACATCAAATAAGTATTAAACAAGGGTGAAAATAAATGTAATTGTTATTAGATGGATTATTGATAGTGACTTAATTATGGTTACCGTTGTTTGCATTTTCCAAAGTTATTGTTACATGAAAATAATTTTTACAGTATCTTAAAATTCAAAAAATAACTTTTCTAATAATATTAATTAATTCTTTCATTTTTATGAAATAAACATGTACTAATTAATCGTATGGTTGTGTCATTCTCTTGATCTGTGTTAAGTTCAAAAGTTAAGAAAATTGAGTTTAGAAACTCTGCTCAAATCAAAATAATGTTATGGTGAAATTTAAATTCTTCCATCAAAATACATTCAACTATATGCTTTCCACTCATGTTAAAATTTATATTAAATAATAGTTTTCTTTGGGCATTACCACCAAGGTAAATTTTTTATTTCTGCTTTATTTTTTGTCAAATATAGATTTTGCAATTTGAATCCAGGTAATTTATAATTAGATTCATTCTGTTAAATTAATACATTTTAGAATTTTCTGATTTATAAGTGAATGTTTACAAAAATTTGAATAAAAAACATTTACTAAGTGAATGTTTTTTATTCAAAGTTTTGTTTAACATGGGGATTAGTGTATTTATGGATGTATTAAATATTGTAAAATCTGTATCATGTCAAGCATGCAGGTTTTTTTTTTATTAAAAACTTATTAAAATGAAATTGAAAATTTCTTTTCATTGTAAATTTTACTTTTTTGAAATATTTATTTAAGAATCAAAACAGCTTTAATTATTACTCTTCTGCTATTACTTCAAAATAATTTACTAATAAAAGAGCATGTTTTGTATATATTTTTAGAGAAATTTGTAATTTTAATTTTTATCGAAAATAAGTTAACTTATTGAATACTCAAACAGTGAGAGAATGATTACTGGAAAATGTAAGAAAAAAAAAAAAAGATAATATGTGTAACTTTGAAAATATTGAAATCTTTGTTAATGAAACTAAGCAATAATAAGACAAAAAAAATTTTTCTTCTTTTTATCGATTTTTGAACTATTTCTATTGTTATCCATATTCCTGAGTCTTAAATTGTTTTATATCTTTTACTTTCTTATAAAATTATGAGCATTCAAATTATGGATTGAAATATTTATTTAGCTTAATTTGATTATTAATGAAACTTTTTTTTTTCAGAAAATCCCTTTTGCTGGGCAATCTGATCAACCTTTTGACTTCCGTACTCTCTTGTTATCAAAATGCATAAGAGGATTTGATGAGAAATTTAGTAATTTTAAACAAGAGAATCAAGTATGTGAAATGTAAATTTTAATTTTCTGCTCCATTAGTTAGTTTAATCCAATATTTCTCTATGATGTTTTCATTTGCAATTAATTCATTTAAATTTAAATATTGATTTCATCTTTATTTGGTTTAATCTCAGAATCTTTAATCATTTTTACTATTAAACACATTTCAGTCAGTAATTTTTTAGCAAATTTATGTTTAAAAAAACTAGAAATAAGAATCAAGAATTTCCATATTGCTTAATAATTTTTTGTTTGTTTTTACTTTGTTATTCTTAGGATCTTCAATCTCAAGATGATGAAAAAAGGATTAAATTGAAAGCTAGGTGGTTAGGAAACATGAGGTATTGCATTAACCTTCTGTATTTTTAATTTCTTATTGTGGTTAAAAAACAAATTTTCTTTTCCTTAAGTTATTTTTTTTTTTCTAGTTGAAATATGAAGCAGTATGATTTCTGTTTTAAGTAAATATACTATTCTATTTTAAGCATATTAGCTTAAATGAAATTTTTTGGGTTCAATAATGATTAAATGTACAAATTTTAAATGTTTCCCTTTGAGTTTTAAGATATGTAATGTATTATCTTTGAAATGCGAGAGTAAATGGAATCTGCAACTGTGAATTAATAAAAATTTCTTATTCTTATCTTAAAATAATTTTATTTATCTATGTTCAGTCTGATCAACTAATTTATTGTGAATATAGTGAATCAGAAATATTTTTAAATTGTCATATCAAATATTGAACATATTATTGCTAGATTTATGGGAGAGCTGTATAAATTCAATATGATCCCAACTTCTGTAATTCTGAGTTGTGCAGATATTCTTCTTAAACAAGAGGATGAAGATTCTTTAGAATGTTTCTGTTGGATTATAAAGACTGCAGGAAAGGAATTGGAAAACTGCAAGGATTTACCGGAAGAAAACCCAGTATGTTTCCATTTTTTATTGTTTAAACTAGTTTGCTGAATTGGGAATGTCAAAGGGCCATGTGTTATAATCTGAGAATAACAGTAGCAAAATTTTGAAGCTATAAATTTTATCTCAAAAATAAATAATTAAAAAAAATGTAAATGAAGAATTTTTTGTATGAAATTATCTTTTTATGCCAATAATTTAATTAAAGGGACTGAAATTCTACTAATAGGGATCATTTCAAGCTGACATTGTTGTAATTCACTGATATGAAATAATTCAAACAAACAAAATTATTATATGCATTTATCCTTCAGCATACTTTGCTCATTTGTAAATTTCTAATTAAATATAGTTTTTATTAATTAGTATATGTTTAAAACTTCATATGATGACTATTAGAATAATAGGATTTAAATTTTAGAGCTTTTGTTTTAATTACAAGTATATAATAATGTCATATTTATAAATAATCTAAATTTTTGTTAACTTCTTTTTTTATTATCATACAATTTTTGAAATTTGTTTTCAAATTTCTAGTTAATTCTTATCATTGTCTTGATGGTATAGGTCACAATATTGTGACAAAAGGATAGCTGGTTCAGTGCTTGATCCATCAGGGATTTCATATGGACTTAATTCGCATTTAATCTTACATTGAATGTCAAACATTTCTCTAGTATAATGTGAAATTTTGGAGTGTGGATGTTGCCCTCATCAAATTCAAAATTTTGAAGTCTGTTTGAAAATAAATTTTTTGTTGCTTTAAAACTAAATGTGAACCAAACTGAACTTGCAATTAAAAAGAAAGGCAGTAACTTCTGGATGACCACATCTTGATGGCCATAATTCTAGCTTTCTTTATTGAACTATATTTTTATTGTATACTAGTTGCCCTTAGCAACTAGCTTGTTCACCAGAAGTGTTATTTATATTTAATTTCTCTTAAGATTCCTGTCATTCACATGATTCTGTCAAACCATCAGACCTCAAAGCCATATTATTTTGTCTTACATGTGATTTCACTTTAAAAATCATATTTCTGTTTGTTGAATATTTTTTATAAATTTGCAATATTTCAAAGAATTTTCGATATTTCAAGAATTTCTCTGATTGATCTTAAAATTCAGTTTTACCTGGAAAAAGATTTTAATGAAGTAAATGATGTTTCATTTTGATTAATAAATAAACTTCTGAAAGCCATTATGAAATCAAAATTTTATGCAACCCATTGATCTTATGTATCATATTCATTAAAATTATCTTGACAATCTAATATTTCAATTTTCTTTAATCAAGTCTGACCCAGTTATAAAACTTTGAGTATGATTATTTCAAGACAATTAACAATTTCATTATTTTAAACAGTCTGTGTTGGGGAAAGTCAAAGCACTGATTGGCATATTTTCTTCAAAACAATCAATGGAGAATTCCAAAATCATACATTTTTATAGAATAAAGACATTCAAATTTTCATAACCAATCAGTTTTAGTTGCAAAAGAGTAGATTTATTATTATTTAAAAAATTAGTGTCTGAAAAAATGACTCGCCTTTCATAGGATCTTACAAATTCAACATTCATTATTAATCAGAAAATTATTGATTTCACATTTAATTTATTATTTTTTTATTCATTTCATTATTATTTATTTCATTTAGTGCATTTTTTATTTGATGTATACTCCAATTAATAAAGATTTAGAAATTAGCTGTTGGTTCCTGAGTAGAGTGGATGTATAGATCCTGTATGTATTAAACCATGTATGCCTTAAATAAAATTGAATTATTGAATTAATAATATAGTTATTTTAAAACAGCATCACAGAAAACTTTTTCTTGCACTCATTTTTTAGAAACTATCACATTTCATATTTATTCCATTTCATAGGAACACATGCTTTCATACAAATCAGTCCCTTTCCTGTTCGTTCTTTGTATAAAAGTTACCTTGATCTTTTTTTTTTTTTTTTTTTTTTGGAAAAACTAATTTTTTTAACATATTTATAGCATGCTTGAGGAAGTAAAATTTTATTTTCATTTTGCATGAAATAATCATTGAAAAATGTAATTTAAATATTTTTTTTGGAAAAAGATATAAAAAATATAAACTTAATTTATTGGTTAAAGCATTAATATCATTGAAAAGATTATTTTTTAGACTTTAAGGTTTAGTAATAATCAGTTTGTGCCTTAATATTTTAAGAAGTTACATATTCCCACCTTCCATCTGTGCAAAGTTTGGTAGCTCTAGGTCTGACTTTTAGTGTGGTAACACACACATTTATATAATGTTACAGTGTTATAAGATACTGTGAAGAATAATAAGAATTTTTATCAACAAATGCACTTATGCAAAATGGTAAAATATTTTGTAAATAATTTGTTTACTTAAATTATAACTTTATTCCTTTTTTGTTTCAGATAGATAAATATTTTGCTCAAATTCAAAAGATTGTTGATAGTCGATTGACTAGTACAAGAATACGGTTTTTGCTTCTAGATATCATTGATTTAAAAGAGGTAAAATTTTGAATTTCTAGTTATGATTTATTATTCATCAATATTTCAAAGTTATTTCAAGAAACAGTTGTAATCTAAAAAGACCAGATGAGGAAAAAGTTAATTTTTTACTTTCTGTCTTTTTGCATTAGAGTAATTGGATTCCAAGAAGAGCTGAGAACAGGCCAAGAACTATTGATGAAATACGTAAAGAAGCGGCTTTGGAAGCCCAAAAACAAATGCAAATGTATCATAAAATGATATCTAGTAATGCAGCTGCTAATAATGATCAAGTTAATGCAACTTGTAAGTATCTAGTATTTATTGTTATTGTATAATTGTATGTTTTGATTATTTATGTTATAAGAAAGTCAAATAATTTTTCTTTACAGGCCACAATTCTTGCTTTTGTGATCATAAAAGTAGTAGTCCATCAGGAAGCACAAAAGTTAACTGTTCTGCCTCAAACACTTCCGAATTAGAGCCAGTATGTTTATGAATTTATTTTATCTGATTTGGTTTACATAGATAATTCATGAACCTCATCTTTGTGTGTATGTGTGTTTTAAGCAACCCGGTTTGGTTAACATTGATTGGTTTTATTTAATGAAAAAATAGTCATATATGGATATATTGCCTAAAGAATATGCATATTTATGTTTTAGATACTAATTAATTAATAGGCAGATATAAAAAAATGTAATCTTAATAATTCAGTTATATCTGAGGTACAAATTTAAATGTTAATTTATTCACAATCTTGGACTGAAATATTGAAAAATTGTTACCTGTAACTTGTAACATTTGATCTGTAACACATTAAAATTAAAAAGTAAAACAACAAAATTAAGTAATAAATAGATAGGATTGAAAAGAATGTTTTCATATATAAATGAGAGCCATTACTGTGTGAGTTGTATTTAAAAAGATTGTGTGTGTGTGTGTGTGCGTGCGTGCGTGCGTGTGTGTGTGTGTGTGTTATCATTTCCAATAATAAAATGAAACTCAAGTTATATTTATGACTGCTCTTAATACCTTAACTTCTGTCCATTCATATGTGATTTCAAATAATCTTTTTACATTAATTATCAGTCGTACTTTTAAGTATATTTTAGATTTAATGCAAACAAGAATAGTTCTGTTAAATGAAGATTTTTCTGTTGCAGCCTCTAGAAATTAAAAATCTTTTACTTGCTTGTGGACGGAAAGGAAAAAAGAAAAATTACAATAAAAGGAAATCTCCAAACAGTAGAAATCAACCAGAAAATAGGAATGAACCTGCAAGCAGGTAACAATGATACATCTAGCTGTTGAATCTGTGTTATCTTTATAATATGCTCAATCCCATTCTTAATGTATTTTATTTTTTATTTATTTCATTTTTTAGTTCTTCCAGAAACGAGCTTTGACCTTTTGATAAGAGAATATCCATCATTGCATTCTTCTATACTGATTGAATCCTAGTCAACCTTTTCAGTTACATATTAAGAGTAAAAAAATTTAAATGACATCATTTAGAATTATTATTATTATTTTTTCTTTCTTTATTTTAAATTTTTAAATGTTACCTACATTCTGAAATTGATTATGGAACTTCTCAGCTATGTCATTCTATGATTAAAAGAAAATGCATAATTATTTGTATTATGCTGCATTTTAATCAAAGATGTAAAACATATTTTATTATTGCTTTATTATTAAATATAATGAGTAAATTTTTATTTAATTTCTATGAAAAGAAAAGAATATTGGCATGTGTGAGTGCCTTTGTTTCATTTTGAAATTGCAGAAATTTGTAAAAAGAAACTGAAATAAAGTGATATTAAATATGCTGTCCATATTTTGTGTCATTTCCATATATTTAAAAACAGAATACATAAATTGTTAAAATAGAGATGCTATTCTTGACTCATACCTAATTACAAAATTATTTTCTTGCCTCTCCCTCTCTGATTTCCTCTTTCCTGATTAGTTCTATATTATTATCTAAATTTTCCTTTTTGGAAAAATAAGATCATTTTATGTTGACATAACTAACTCTGTTTTTAATATTTTTTTAACTGTACTAGGGCTTGGAATGGCTCCATATTCAATATTGATTTCCCCAAAGATTTGTCTATAAATAGTTTTGGTGCATATTAAATGCATGGGATCAAATGTCCCATTTCTGATATGCACATATTCTATCTCGGATGTACTTATACAATGCTCTAAATCTGGTTGAGAAATTATTATCATCTACCTTTTTTAGATTAAAAGATCTATTTCATTTGCTTCTAAAGATTATTCAAGGATAATAAAATTAGATTTTTAACCATACATAATTTTACAAATATCTATAATTTTAAACACTGGCTTACCTAACCTTAACTACCTTAAGATAATCTTATATCTTCAAATGAGCATTTCTTGCTAATATATTTATTTTATGTATCATAGAAATGGCCCTAATAGTTTCGATCAAATCTTATATTTAGATAAGGTTTTGCTTTTTAAGTTTATCTATTTAAGTGTCTTTTCTGAAAAGGCACAATTTCATACACAGACAGAAAAAAACAATATTAGAATCCAAGAGATGGTGCTACCAATTCAAGCAGACATTCAAAAAAAAAATATTATTAACTACTAGACGCCTTTGACGACCAGCTGGTTCGCCAAGAGTAATGGGGTCTAAGATTTTCAATTAAATACTTATATGCCTTGCTCTCTTTATAATTTCTCTGCCAGATATATTTAAACTTCGAAAGTCACGTAACACTGATTTACTAAATTAATGATATAGATGTTGCAAACGATCATAGAAACCTTTGTCTTGTATTTCTTTTTCAGAAAACATAACATTTAATATTTATTTAATTTCATCCAATCACGTGATGAATGTTACATTTTTTTTTCGATTTAATTTGCAGTCATAGCTAATTTATTTTTTAATTTGAACTTCTGTCAGTATGATTTCAACAGTTTAATAAAAACTATTTTTTTCCCTTTGCTCGTTCATTATTTATTTTAGAAAATGTCACATATTATATTTCTCTTATTGTATCCAGTCACGTGCTAAAAGTTGCATTTCTTTAGATTTAATTTGCAATGATAGTTGTTTTTTTTAGTTTGAACTTCCGTCAATAGGATGGCAACACGCTGATAAAACCTAATTTTTCCCCCTTAACGTGCTCGTGCAGATTAAATTTTATTGTTTTGTCCGAAATATATTGTTGTAAAACATGGTTAAAATATTTCTTTAAAAATTGGTTAAAAATAGAAACTTAAGTTATACATTAAAACACTGATACCATTAGAAAGCTAATTGTTTTATCTTTAAGTTGATGTAAAAATCATGTTTGTGCGATAATATTTTCGGAAGTTATAGCGGAAAATCGTCGAAATTTCGCTTAAATTTTCATTAATTCAAATTTTAATTAAAAATTTGAAAAAAGGGCTCCGAGGTGCGCATTCCCGACTTCCAAGGTATACATGTACCAAATTTGGTAGCTGTAGGTCCAACAGTCTGGTCTGTAGAGCGCCAACACACACACACACATTGAGTTTTATTATAAGTATAGATTAAGAGTTCAAAATATGGCCCTGCCAGTCTTGGTGTCTTTCCTGCAAAAAAAAAAAATTCATTCACAGGGGGGGGGGACCATTGTTAGAATCCAAAAGATGGCACTACTATTCCAAACAGGCATTCAAAAAAATATATATACATATAATTTTTTTTTTTAATAATAAACCATTAAGAATTCAAGAAATGGCACTACTTATCCAGACATAATCAATTTTCTTGAAAATTCGATTTTACACACACACACAAAACTCTTAGAATAAGATTATTCAAGTTATCTTATTCCTACAAGTTGTGCAATATAGTGATCAGAAAACATGACCGATGAATGTGTTGTGAAACCTCGCGTTTTTTGACGTATTTTTTAGTTATGTATTTATATTTAATATTTTTTGCTTTTAAGTTTATCTATATAAGTTCCTTCCTGAAAAGAAAAAAAAAATTGCGATTTTACGCACGCACATACGAAAAAAAAAAAAACCATTTTTTTAAAACTAACTATTAGACCATTTTTCTATCTGCTCTGATGCTGATAATGTCATGTAGCATTATCTCGGACCCGATTTCACCACGATAAAACTGAGTGTACGTTGAAAAATAAGTAATGATCAATGAACTATGAAATGAATACTGTTTCTGTAACTAATACTGTTTCTGCAGATTGTTTCAAATAACGTGTTAAACTAAGCGCATTCGTGATTTTTTTTTTCTTTTTCATTTAAATAACCAGTGTATACGTCGGTATCATTGAAAAAAATTCATGTGCAGGCAGTAGCCTAATCAGTATACAATTCGTATCTAAACATATTCTCCTTCCCCTCCGAAAAAAAAAAAAAAACTGCTGAGCTAAACTCGGTTTTTCTGGTACTAATTTTAATTAACGGGAGTAATTTTGATCATAAAAGGGTGTGTTTTTTTAAACAAATATATGTTCTATAAGATTTAAAAAAGAGAATTTATCGGAAAAAGAGTTTTTGAAGGATGATAGTTGTGACAAAGCTTAAATAAAATTAAAGAAATGCACTCAATACATTCTTTACTTAAAATTCCAAAAATTAAGTATACATCATTTCCATTTATTGATCTAAAATTCATAACATTTTATTCTGCTTTGCCCTTATTACTTATTTACAAAACTGCATTAGAACTTATTAAAGAAAAAATAGAGCAAAGGAATCAAGAATAATTTAATTAATACAGTTTTTATGTTGACATATTTTCAATCGTTTTTTGTTTTTTTTAATTATAGAATATTTAGTTGTATAGCTTTTAAAATTTTGTTTTCGGATTTCAGAATTATTTTTTCTGCCCTTCCTCTTGCAAATGTTTTTTCTACTAATTAGTTAATTATTAATCTATTATATATAATTAAAAATATCCAAATAATTTCTTGAGAAATCACTATCTGGAATTAGAGATGAAATACGTTGTATTTTAAAACTACGCTAATTTAAGTTTAATTGTATGCTTTTAAACCATTTTCTTGACGATATATAATGCAAAACACTTTTTTTAAGGAGTATTTTGTCTGAAGATACTGAATTTTTAAACTGCTTTTATTCCATTCCAGGAGGTATAATTTATATAAAGCAGGAAGCGAAAAATTGCGTCAATTTACAACATGACCAAGAGCGTAAGGGTGCCGTATACACGCCACCTACAATTTTCAAGCCTAATGTTATCCTATGGAGAAAATACTTCAATCTTTTTCCGGGATTGTGGACTTTGCGCTCCAATTATCATTTCCTACCCCCAGTTTGTAGGTTTACTGGAATTTTATTACCTTTGGCAGGAAAATTTGGCGTGGAGCGCATATTCCACTCGTGTTTGTTTGTTTTTTCGGTGCCGTACCCCTTCGTTAATAACCTTTTAGGCCCGTGCCGTACCCCTTCGTTAATGACCTTTTAGGCAGTGATAGATTACTTTATGATAAGATAAGATTACCAGGTGGGCTCCCCCCTCCGAAAAAGCACTTAGCCCTCATAAATGAACTCCTTTCCTTATCGTTAAATGGTTGAAGTAGGGAAAATGAGAAAAAAAAAATCTCAATATTTTTCTCACATAATTTTACTTATCAAAATATTTCTGAGCAACTTTTTTCGTAAAATGTTGCTATTAAACAATTTTAAAATACGCGAAACGCCTTCAAAAAATAAAAAAGGAATTTATTTATTTACCCACTTTGCCTCAAAATTCATAACATGAATACGTTGGTAGATTTTCTGTTAAGAAATCCAGACTGTTTGTTAAAATTTGATTTTTGACGTAAGAGTGTTACATTTTTCTTTTTTTTTTAAATACAGCATAGTCTTGCGTGGAATTTCATATTTCAATTTGATTATTTGTGTTTAAATTAATTTCGTTTAATTTATTTCGCTATACTATAAATTGCAGTTTCCGAATTAAAAATTGTAATATATTTATATTACAGCCATACTGTTAAATTCCTTTTTTTCTAAATCGCGAGAAACAAAAATCACCAAAAAAGTAATTACATATAAACAGCTTGTCCCAGATTTATAAAATTTGGTACATAAATAATTACTTCTTCACCAATAGATATTTAATAGTTAAAATCTTTTTCAAAATTGTTGATTTTTTATTTATTAAATCTTAATTTAAACTTAATCAATCGAAAAAGCTTATTGGCAACTGTTGTGTCACATTAAAATTTAAAAGATTAACTTTCCAAAGACAAAATTTTCGTTTTCGGGATAATTTTTCTCTAGATTTTCTAAAAAATTCAAAATTAATTTTAGAAGTAATTTGTAACATTTTATTGTTATAGAAATGAAATTGAAATCAATTTTGCTATTTTACCATAACGTTCCGTTGTTACTTTCTTAACTTTGAGGAAAAATATCTGCTTTTTTTAAACAGTAAAATCAGTTAAAATTTTTAAGAATTTCTTAATGGCTTATTTAAATAAAATGATGTTCGAATCTTTCACATGATATGCTACACTTGATGGAAATCAAGACTAACGATATCATCAAGACTTTAATAATGAATGAATGAGTACTTTAACGAGCACTTGAAAATAGTTAGGAAACTATCTAAAAAATGTGATGTATGAGATACTTTATATACATTGCAACTAAACCCAATTCTAAATAATAATTCTCTAAAACTATTTTAAAAAATGTTTCTACGATTTCAAATGATGTTATTCTAACCGTTTCAAAACCTTACGTTTTAGCGACTCATTCTGGAGAATTATGAAGAAATAGGAATCGAGAGCGCACAATGATTATAATCAAATGAACAATGGCTTAAAAATAGAAATAAAATGTTCAATGCAAATTGAATTTTCACTACATGATGAAATTTAATTTCGGACTTATACCTGATTCTGTTCATGATTAATGTACCGTATTCTATTCATTAATTACTTTACTATTTCTGCATTCAATACGTTATTAATAAATCACTGAAATAAGCTGTAGATTTTTTAACAATATATAAATTAAACAAATAGTATTTAAATATGAGGAACTTATTCTCAAATAAGTACTTCAGTTTCTTCAAGATCAGATTCTTTGAATTAGAAAAGCATTAAAAAAATTTGTATGAGGAATCAACCCAAAAATTTTAGTTGAAAATTAGTAAAATTAATTTTGAAGATAGCTTAGTTGTTACCAACATGTTCTTGTTATCATTCCCAATAGCCTTAATTTCGATTTATATTCCGTTTCGCCTTGATTTCATTTAGGAATATGGCAAGAGCGAAATTATTTAATTTGGAACATTCGATTCATACACTTGCACATTCAGAGCCTTAAAAAAAAACGTACTTATCTAGTAACTCTGATATTTTCAAAAGATCGATTCTAATACAGATTGTGTTGAAAAACTGAAAAGTGTTTTCTTGCCAAAAATGACATTTGATTTAAAAACAAAACTCAATTAAAACTGACAAATAACTTTTTGTTAAAAACAGACAAAAATATATTAAAATAGAATTTTTTTAAAAAAAAACTATAATTTTAAAAAATAAAGATTTATTATTTTTACAAAAGCTTTTTGGTTTAACTCACACAAATATTTTGTTAACTAAGGCTATAAGACGTTTACAATTAAAATAAATAACGAAACTACTGTGAGTGAAATGCAATTAATATCGCTTCATATCCCTCTAAAAATTGATTTAATCAGTTTGAAATTTTCAAAAAAATCGGAGAAAAATTTCTTTTGATATTATCGATGTAAAGCTATACTTTGTACTCAAAATTGAAAAAAAAATTCATTTAATATCTATCCTGATTGTATTATTGTCAAAAAGAATAAAATAACTCAAAATTAATCGATAAAAACTATAGACACATAATTTTAGAATAGCAAACTTCCATAATAATTGTTAATTAGTCAAATACAGTGTCTCACAAAAGTGATGGGACACTTGTGCTTTACAAAAGGAAAATGTAATAAAATAAATAAATAATCATGTACAAATTTTTTGTGGGTGTATTTCATACTTAAATTTTGTAACAATTAATACATAACATACATTTTGTCAAAATATTAAAATAAATTTAATAAATTATACAGTTATTTAGAAAGGAGCAAAAAAATGGCTCACATAAGTGATGGGACACTTACTTTTCCATCAAATATTTATCCAAAAATTTTACTTTTTAAAAGGTTTTAATATTTTGTTGGATTTCCTTTTACTTTTAAAACATGATTTAATCTTCTTGGGATGGATTTGACTAATTTTTCTGTGATTTCTGGAGTGATTTTACCCCATTCTTCTTGAAGCACCGATTTTAATTGTTGTTTTGAAGAAATGGTGTGTTTGCGAATTCTTGATTCCAATTCTTGCCAAATATTCTCTATGGGATTTAAGTCAGGAGATTGTGGTGGTGTTTTTATTATTTCAGAACAGTTATACAGCAGCCAGAGTCTAACGTTCAAAGCAGTGTGCTTGGGATCATTATCCTGGTAGAATTTAAAATCGTTATGAAGGTTAAATTTTCGTGCTGAAGATTTCAAATTTTGCTGTAAAATGTCGATATACTTGTACTGATCCCTTATACTGTCAATAAAAACAAGATAACCGACTCCAGCGGACGACATACACCCTCATACCATAGCTCCTCCTCCACCATGTTTTACTGTTGGCACCAAGTTCTCTTTACGAAATTCTTCCCTGGGTTTCCTCCACACCAAGATTCTACCGTCAGAACCAAATATATTAAATTTATTCTCATCAGCAAATATAACTTTATTCCAGAAATCAGAATTCTTATTTATGTAGGATTTTGCGAATGCCAGTCTGAGTTTTCTATTCTTTTCACTTACGAAGAATTTTTTCCTGGCTACTCTACCGTGATATCCAGCAGATCGAATTACTCTTCTAATAGTCTCAGGATTAACAATTACTCCATATAATGCTTGTAAATCAGCAGCAACTTTAAGAGCACTCATTCTTGGATTTTTTTTAATAATTCGAACGATAATTCGCTTTAATCCATTAGATAGCTTTGATGGTCGGCCAGAACTTCTTTTAACCTGAATCATATGATTCTTTTTATACCGTTTAATGATGTTGAAAACTGTTGAATGACTCAAATTAACTGTTTTAGCAGTTTCTCTAATAGATTTTCCACGTTCAATGTGCAAATTAATAATTATTTTTCGAATTTCAGGCAAGTTTCTTTTCGTTTAGCATTCATGGGTGCACAGAGCTAAAAAACACAAAAATTCCAAAGCAATCTGGAGAGAAATACTGCAGACGATTTTATAAATTATTGCCAATTTCTTTGAGTAAAAATAAAACCCCCAAAAAATATTTTTATTGCTTATTTCAGACGATTTTTGTTGCATATCTAATAGTGTCCCATCACTTATGTGAGCTAATTTTTGCTCCGTTCTAAACAATTATATTTTTATTAAATTAATATTTTAATATTTTGACAAAATGTATGTTATATAATAATTGTTACGAAATTTAAGTATGAAATACACCCACAAAAAATTTGTACATGTTTATTTATTTATTTTATTACATTTTCCTTTTGTAAAGCACAAGTGTCCCATCACTTTTGTGAGACACTGTATATGTTATAAAACCGAAATGAATTTCAATAATGTGTGAAAACTAGGCGCTAAAAATTATAGAATTATAGAATTAGTAATAATTGTTGTATATATAAAAGTGCCAAAAATTGTTAATCTCAATAGTGCTCATGTTAAATGTCATTGTAGTAGAAGTAAAATTGTAATATATATATAATACCGAATAATAAATATATTTCAAGAGTTCCTTTGTCTTTTTCTTTCAATACATTAGTTAGTTAAAAAACCTACTTTTGTTTATTTCAACTCACCTTTTTGTAAAATATTATTTAAAAAAATATTTCAAATCATGTGAAATTCTATTTACATAATCAATACTGCTTTTATCTAGAGAAATGACTTGCGATGTCGGATAGATAATAATATTTTACAAAATAAAGAAAATAGATGTCTAAAGAGAACATTTTTACTTCCGAAATCTTGTATCTTAGATAGAATAGGAAATCTAATGCATAGGGAATTGAATTTTTAGATACGAAAAGACGTAAGTCTTAACTTCAAATTCAGGTTTTAATGATACAACTATATAAATTAACAACAACAAAAAATCTAATGTAATGAGTCAGTAAATGGATTGATTCTTTCTTTCCACACAATTATCATTTTTTTTAGATTTTGTTTCTTTTGTAATGGTATATATTAGTTAAGAAATAAATTAGTTTGAATTTGTTTAATTTAATAGGAGCATTTTCAAAATAGTAGAACTAAGGAAGATTTGTCATATTTGAATCCCCTAAATAGTTTTTAATGAAAATTGAGTGTAAAATAATTTTGATAAAGGAAAAACAGTCATTTTTTGTAGTTTATTTGCCTTTAAAAATGGAATAAACTTTCTGAGAGATACTACTACTATTTATTATACTACTCTTTAATATAGAATAAAACATAGCCTATTAAAATTGCTTCATCGATTCAGATAAAGAAAATGATTCCACGAATTACACCACTAAGTTTTTAAAGCTCAATAAGGGAAATTAGGTTTTTATTTTCAAGCTCATATCAGTATGGAGAATCTGAACTCAAGTTTGATATTTTATGAACTGTGGCATTTCCTTTTTTATTCGTTTGTTCCTGAAAATATAAAAGCACACAGCTCTGATTTTTCTATTATTTGGAGAAGAAAAGACAAAAAAGTAATAATTAATATTTTTTATATTAATTATTACTTTTTTTGTTTTAGTCTTTTCTAATTTCAAATAATGATAATGTTTATAACTGGTTCTTGAGAACTACAATAGACTTCTTCACATTCAGGAAAGGATTTTAATTCCAGTTTAAGCCCTTTTTAGAGGAACTTTAACCCCCTCCATCTCCCCTCCAAAAAAACAACTTGGTTTTATCTATAAACCAGCGGGTGACCGAGCTCCGCTCGGAGAAAACAGGTATCGAAGCTAACTCGAAGATTTAAATTTTCAATTGTGATTTATCAAAACAATACATGCCATAAGAAAATTTGTGAAACCATTGGTGAAGATGGGAAAGATGCGGCTTCAGATGGTCCCGACATGTTCAATTGGTCACTGTTCACAACGAATTCGTAAATTTGCTTCCGTTCATCTGCTTCTTGAAAATTCTTGTCCAGGAAAAGGCGTCGATGAGAGAGGTATTATCGAGCATAAAAGACGATGTTAACTCCGCAGGAAGACGCGTCATCTTGGTGGTTGTAAGCGTTGCGAGGTTTCACGATGTATCCTTTCAGCTTTTCATTCGTAACAACGGTATTCAAAACGTGTCTCAGTATTTTTCTCAAAACAGCATCGATGGGCAGCGGGTTGTCGACTGGATCACAGACTAATAGTTGACGTTCTCCATAGCTTGCTTCGTAAATTCCTAGCATCCAGTGCTCGCCTCTATCCATTTGAGCTCTCTTGTGAATGGGAATGAGTAGCACGTCGAATCCTTGTTGAACGCCGTATAGATAGTTGGAAGCCTTGTTCTGGTCGCTGATATCGTTCAGAAGAGCCATTCCTTCATAAGCGCCATCCGCTGTTGTAACGTAGGAGCATGCGACAAATTCAGGGTGAAGTACGGCAAATTTGACGGTCGGGTAAGCTTGTTCGGCGTAATGGAGAAGCATTCTGACAATGACGGTATCTTCTAGTTGTCCATTTGCGAGTAGAATTGAGTTGATCGCTTGTTGTTCCAAAATTCTGGCTCCTTGAAGAATTTCATGTAGAGGTGCGTTCTGCATGTTGAAAATGTAGCTTGAAATCTGATGAATGTTGAAATGTCGGACTTTGATGACGGTGATTTGAAATTGAAATCAGTTCCTTAAATGCTTTTTTTGGAAATTCGAATATTTGGAAATTGGAATTTTGAACGAATCAAAAAGAACGAATCTTTTTAGTTAACGAACGAGCGCTAAATTCAAAATTTCATTAACAAATTTCCCTTAATAAAAAGCAGTGGAATTAGAATCGTACTTTTTTTTAAAGAAAATTTAGTAAAAATATCAAAGTTATCCTTATTTTTTTCTTTTATATTTATTTTACCTTAATTTTGTGATTTAAAAATAATCGTGTGGTCATCAAACTTTATTAGTTCGCCATATTGGCTATAGATGGCAACACGTTACCGCTTGAAACCTATTAGGCAATAGACAAAGAAAATTTAAGTGCTGCCATCTGTAGCCATTATGGCGAACTAATAAAGTTTGAAAATATCCTATCTGTAACTCCGAACTGCTCGACCGTAGCGCTTCAAAACCGGCACCAATCGATTTCTCGTGGCCAAAAACCCCAGACCCCCAAGTTTACCGGAGTTTATTAACTCTGGGGCGATTTTCGACTTGACAACCATTCCTCGTTTTATAGTATTAGATAAAATTATATTATAATAAATACTAAACTATGGTGAGTAAAATGTTCTCTCGAAGTATATGTTTTGTTGCTTAATTTCAAGCGGTTTAAATTCCATTCTTACTTTGCTAAAACATATAATATTTGTTAATTTTCATTACATTTTTTAAAAATTGAATGGTATTCTATTAATTAAAGTGTTTAAAAATTTGTTCCAAATTAACGCTTCCAATACCTATGCAGTATTACATTAACTTAATAATACTTCGGCATATGTGATTGAGTTCATGGGACATAAGGACCGGTTTTTTTAAATGAATCAGCGAAGATTTATCAAACATTCATAGACAAAGTTAATTCATTACTTATTTCAGTTATAATCCCAATAAAATTAACTGAATCTATCGTTACTATACAATCTATTTTTGTAGGAAATTAGACTAACTCAAGAACTAAAAACTACAGCTCTAACATGCGGACAAAAAACCTGCCAATGGCGATGAATTGTCTTCATTTTTCCAAACGTTAAATTTTTTAAAATTAATGTTTCTATCTAGATCAAAGCAACATTTGTCTCACCAAACAACAATTATCAGAGAGAAAAAAAAAAGTTTTCATTTTGCATTCGAAATGGCCTATTTGTTTGATTTTAGACGTCGATCTTATATTCTGCATGAATGCCACTTATTAAAGTTGAAGATTCTCAACCTTGTCTACTTTAAAATGTTGAGCACTGCACCACCCGTTATTAATCTAATAAAAAGGTAACCTGGAAAATATAGGCAAATGTAAATTTTTTTCCATCACATATATGACACTTCATTCTCACTATTTCTCTCCACTTGTTCCTACAATTTTTAATATCTATACCACAAAGCCCATTAAAATGTTTGGAACTGAAAACGACATTGAATTTTTCTAAAAAGCATTACGATTGCTTACAAAATAAATCGTCATCATAACCAAAAGTTTCTTTTCTTTATAAAGACCTTGTGTAACTGCCGAACAATGAAAGTAAACAATGCTATGCGCGATTCTTAATTTTTTTGAAGTCATAATGATTGGATGATGTACAGGTTGCATCCCGAAATAAACGTTTTCTTCCACATTTGTGCCAGTATTTCGAAATTTAAAACTAAGCATATCTCTCAAAATTTTCTGGATAGAAACATGAAATTTTGTACGTATAGATAAAAATAAGAGAAAAATTGTAGTAATTAATACTTGAAATTATAAAGGATATATAAAAATTAATTTTCGTACAATTGATTTATTTAATGAAATTTTGTAATTCGAAGTGTTTAGATGCAATATTTAAAAAAATTATTTCTTAGGGCAACCTTTTGATGCTTTATTAGAAGAAGAAAAAGTGACTTTAGAAACCATGCTAACATAGCAGCAAAATTATTTTTAATCTTAATGCCTAATATTTAAATATTTACTATTGTAATTTCTCAATCTATATAAATCTGTAGTTTTGGCAAAAAATTTAGGGGCGAAAAAAGAACGAATTAAAATGTAAAGTAATATATTTTATTTATAGCTTTCTTTCATATATAGATTTAAGGCAAATTGAAATAAATCATTGACAGCACTTTTAAGAAAATAGGCAGAAATGTGTTACAACATTACCTTCGAATAAAACTTTAGATCAAGATACTGAATCTGAGATTTAAACGTTTTAATGAAGAACTATAGATGCATTTACATGTCGATTGATGGTACATTGGATTGTGTATAATTGTCTGACGGTAAATTAGCTAGAAAATGAGGTAATATATTTCAAATTTGAAGGAATATCAGTAATTATCAACATTTTCTTATAGAAATGTTTTTTCTTTCTGAAAATTAACCAGTATTTATTTTCTGAATTATTAATATGATTCCTATATTATTCCAGACAAAGTGCTTAATATTTTGCAAAAAACAGCTTATTTGAAAAATTTTAACATAAAAAATACATTAGCTCATTTCAAGTAAAAGCTTAGGGAATATGTATACATACAAGAATACATAAATACAAATTGAAAGAATTAAGCATTACTGATATCCACTTAAATTTCACTTTAAAACAGTTTCTATGTTGTTTTTTTTCATTTTTTTAAAAAAAATTAAACCGTACGAGATATAGAGCTTAAAATCCCCATAAAAATAAAAACTTCACTTTATTAGATGAATTTGTATAACTCACATCAAAATTATTAATGCCTTCTGTGCGAGAAAATTATAATCGTGTTCCTTTATCATAATTTTTTTAATGAAATTTCTCACATTTCCTTTATTACTTTAAATTCTCGTCTAAGGGTAGACAGCCGTTTTCCCACGGAAGCTTCGTCTCGTTTTCAAGGACATGGAGTATCATTATTACTCTGAACTGTGATTACCATTTGGCGTTCGTTGTAAAATCGCCAAATCTTGCATGCAAAGATAACGGTTATAATGTGACAATCCTGAGCATGAAAGATATCTTTTAATGACATGGGGGGGGGTTAATTAGTGGAGCGCAAATTCCACTCAACCCTTTTTTCGTTAGTTATTGCGGTTTCTTTTTTATGAAATCAACCGCAATTGGTAGAAGGAATAAAAACACAGGTTTCTGCTTAAGGAATTTTTTTCTCGGACTTCTCGAAGTATTTTTTGAATATTTATTAAAATATCGCATAATTTCAACTGCCCCATTTAAACATTTTTTGGAAAAAAAATGTATCATAAATAAAATAAAAGCAGCAAATATGAAACATCCGTTTGAGTATCTTCTTTCCGGTGCATATTTAAAAAAAAAATTTCAATGTGTAAAAACAGTATTTTAGACCTAAATTGGAAAAATAGTTTACACTTCCTCCAATGCTCCTTTAACTCCACCCATTCGCGGTGGAATGCACTATAGCCCCTCCCTTTATCCTCTGATTGTTAGTGACTTTTCTTATCTGGTCTTCCCCTCAACATTTTCTTTCTATCTTTTTTTTTTTTATTTTATTTTGTTTACCATCAAAGCTGTGGTCATCTGCATAGGGGATGGGCTGTGATTAGTGATTATGGGATTGTTGAAGTAAAATACCCAGCATCTTCCAGAAATATTTCTCATGCTAAGGCAATAACAGCAAAAAAAAACAAAAAACACCCTTCCATTTTGGAAACTAAACAAAGTTGGGAAAACAACTACAAATAAGAGCCATAGTATTATTTTCAAGTGCAGGATCAGCTGCGTATAACGTAAAGATGTTTTTTTATATTTTCGGTGTGGACGGAGAAGGGGTAAAAAACAGAAAAAATAACTCGTGATGCTATACAGTAAAAGCTCCTTATTAGCGCTTCCTTCATTCGCGTTTTCACTGTTCGAGGGTTAAAAAAAGGCGACCCAATTCCTATATTCGCTGTTCAAATTTCTTTATTCGCGGGTCTAATAAGTTTATACATAATAATAAAAGGATTCACCCAATATCCTTTGCAAATGCCGTCAAATGTACTAATAAAAAAAGTAAAATAGATCTTATTACAACTTTGTCTAAAGTGTGTTGTTAAATGCATACTGCAAACATAGCCGAAATCGCGAATGGAATAGGACGAGATGGGTTCGAACAGATATAATCAAGGAATTGCTTGAATCGCAAGATGAAGATCTGACTGAAACCGACTTGGAGGAAATGTTAAATTCACAGCCCATTGAAGTAGAGGCTTCAACAAGCACTGGAAACGTGACATTTAATTTGAAAAATCTTAGTGAAAGTTCAAGAATTTCAAATGAGCTTTGCTATTATTATCCGTCTATGGAACGAAGTCTTATTTTTAAGGGGCAAATTGCTAATGCGACTATTGCGGCTGAATTGAAGGAGCTTTTAAAAAACTGCCAAGCAAGATAAAATTACAAAATTCTTCAAACCATTGCCTAAGCTTTAAGATAATTAATCAAAATGTTCAAAAACTTCAATTAAATTGATTTTTATATGTTTTTTTTATTTTGTCACCTAGGAACATATCCCATATTAATTACCATTCCGTATTCTTGGTTTCTGTATTCGCGGCATATTTATAGAATATATACACCGCGAATAAAGAGCTTTAACTGTACAAAAAAATGGAGAAAAAAATAGAGCTTTTTTTATTTTAACTGTTTATTGCCAGAACTTGTTGATCCAAGATCGATGAAAATTCGGGATCTATCTACTAATTATAGAGGACCGAAAGCAAAAAAAGGAGAAAACAGCTTTAAATAAAACACTTTCAAACAAATAAGAATGTTTCCAAAGTTTTTTGTTCTCTACTCAATTTTATAACTACTCTTTTTTCTCTTTTTTTATAATTCGTTGCTATCTGTCTACGATTTTTATCAATGTTTCATACATTTGATCTTGTACATAACGTTCATCTTATTTATATATTTTGTAATAAAGAACAATAAATTTTATTCTTAATGTGAGTAAGTGATTAAAAGCAAGCTGATTTTAGCAACTATAAATCTGGATTATAAAAATTAACTAAAACTAAGTTGGTCACTTCTTTCATAAAAACTTTTTCTTATATGACAGAGATATAAGGTTTTTTTTAATGTGTATTGGCATTCATGTAACAATATATTTTACAATTATTTTTCTTCCAATTCATGGTTATATATGAGTAATCATAATTTGTATTTTGAGCGAAGCAACATTCCTACCAAGATATTTAATAGAATCTTACTAAACAATCTTTTTTTTTTTT
>JAPMOQ010041213.1:1105873-1129543 GCA_026543055.1 Argiope trifasciata
TACTTAGTATATGGCACTCAAAGAGAACAAAATAGTTTTCCCCGGTCATGAGATTCTGATAGGGATTTCTTTATCAATCAGAGTTTCGCAAGGGAATTCTTAAAAGAATTGATTAATAGGGATTATTATTATTATAGGGATAGGGAAGAATTAATTGGGATCTCTTAAAAGAATTTGATTAGATTGACAAATTTTTATTCTTTCATTAGGAGTATGAAACCCGCCGATTTAAGCAGTTTTTCAGTGCTTCTGCTGCATAAATTAAGTAAAAAAATGTGCAATTGGATCAGGAAATAAAAGAAAATTTTAAAATGAATATGCATGTGTGTGTGTTTCAGTGAAAACTCGAATTCTCTAGGAAAAATGCCATCTCACAGAGTTAGAGAGAACCCATTTTATTATTTTTTTTAATTGATTAGTTAGACAATATTTCTTGCATCTATCCAAAATTATTGAATCAAGCTTTATATATTTAAATATTTTATTATTTACTTTTTAATTTTACTTTTTTTTTCTTCTTTACTCTATATTATGCTTATTTATTTTTATTATTGCCAAGCAAAAAATCCCGATTCCTATGGTTTTTAACAGAACAAACTTAAAATAATTAGAGAAAAATTAGTTTTCCCTAGCTCCGTCAGTTTGATAGCGTTTTGGTTGATTTTGGACTGTAACATATTTTTTGAATATATCCAAGTATTTTATTTTGATGCATAATAACAAAAACTAATAACAACGAAATTAAATTTCCAATATCTTTATTGGATAATCAATACCATGCGAGAACCAAATCGCCTCAATCAGTGGCTCCTACATAAAACGGCACTCAGGACAAATATAGAAACAGCGCTCTATCCCAATATAATTATTGTCTTTATATTACCTCCTCACAAACTCCAAAAAAGAAAGCTTTGTGCCTGGTGGAAGTTAAAATTAAGTCTGTTATTATATGTGAAGCATTTTTCAACTAATATGTTTCATTTAACTATCCATAAACTATTCACTGTTTATAAAAACTAATATAGCAATTAAAACAATTATAAACCAAAAATATAGTTTAATTATATTAAAATATTGTAACTACGTTTCAACTCTTCAGGCCGCAAAAGAAGACACCAATTTTAAAATTATTTGAAAAAAAAAAAAAAACCTATTGGTTTTAAAACTTAAAAACTTGTTGGAAAAGTACCTGATGATAACCCGATATATATATATATATATATATATATAGTATTAATTTTATGTTAAAATGCCTCGATTTTTCGCCTGAAATGTGGAATTTTAAAAAAAAAATTCCAATTTTATCAAAAATAGTTACTTGCGGTCTTACAATATACATGAGATTTTAAGTCATACTTTTCTTAAGTTTCTGATTTATTTAAGAACGGACCAAAGTGGTTTATTACTGGGTGGTCTCATTTGGGGACACCGCCCGTCTGGAACATCTGTTCCTTCTTTGGCTTATTCTATGAATTGGCCCTCTTTCAACCGTGGGAAAATTTGACGGCATGAAGGATGCGATGCGGATTTAGTGTTCGCTCTTTGGGGGGGGGGGGGGGTCTAGTCTTTGTAAAAGGCCACCTGTATTTGTAACGAGAAAATATTTCACATTTCAGATTTGTCTTTTTCAAGATTTATCTCCGAAGAAGCAGATAATGGCTCTCCCCTACTCGTCCCCCCCCCCTACACCAACCAGCCAGATGGGCAAGTAGAATCGCCATTCATGTGAAGGCTTGTTGACCACCGAGAGATATCTCTAAGGTCACAGTCAAGGACGAAGAATCCCCCACTGTAAATCTAAGATTTAAAAATGCATTCCAATCAACACTAAACCTCTCATAATCCTTTAATTGTACTCTTAATTGATCTTGTCGAAAATGCTAACTACGCGACTGTTATTAACTATGTAATTAAACAACTCTGCCCCTTTTTTTTTTCTGTCCTCTAACAAAGCACAATAGTATTAAGTCAGATTATGTTGCAACGTTACCTTTGCAGCAAAGTTAAGGAATGTTGTTTATAAGCGATAAGCTACATTTCCTTTGATTTCCTTCCAAATGCAATATCGGTTGGTCAGATTTGCCTTTCGTTTCAGACGTTTTCCGATTTTTAAAGCTCATGCTAGTTCTTTCCAATTTTTTTTTTTCCTGTAAATTTCTACGTTTATATAGTGTTACTTATTTATTTACATACTCAAGTTCAAATACATTTTTTTAAATGTGTAGTGGATGACACTTCATATTAATACAGTTTTTTTCAAGCATTAATTTTTAATACTTTAAATAGAGTTTTAGCCGTTTGTAATGAAAATTAAAATCAACAGGCAGTCGGTAAAATGCTAGAATTTTAGTATTTTTCATGGGAAAGTAAAGAATGCGACTCCGGTTATTGCGATGAGGAACTATAAACCATCACCAGATTCATAAATTAGAAACGAAAAAAAAAAAAGGAAATAAATAGTAATCAACAAAAATAATAGTCCAACGCTATATATAGAAAGGAAATTCGCATTCTATTTTTCCACTTAATATTGTGATTCTGTCATATGTATATGCATATTTGTATCAATTGTAATTATTTTTTAAAAAGTAACTAAATAAAAAAATTGCTTTGTTGACTTAAGTATGAATTGACTTAATTTTTTTTAATTATTTGTTTATTTCATTTTATTTTTCATAATTGCTATCATTGTATTCTGCATTTGAAACGCAAAATATGCCGAAAAGATGTCTCAACGTATATGAAACTCCATAGTTTTTAATGAGCTTCCTTAAGATGATGATTCATTACTATCTTCTGAGAGCTTTGGGAGAAACTGATGGCGTTCTTCCTTCTATACCTGCCGATTCTGATGAAGAGGATATTGAGACTGATAAAACACGAACAATTCAAAACATACAATGGCACATTGTATGTTAAACAAACAAGACACTATTCCTAAATGTTTCAGAAGATTTCATACCAAATAATGAATTTTTTTTTTGCTTTATATTTTATTCATATATAAAATATTTATTGCAAAATCTATGACTAAACAACCTATTAATCACATTAAGGGCCTAACTAAGGCAGGGGCATACGAGCAGTTGATGATGACGGGCTCCCACATTATGACGGAGCCCCAAATCAAAAAATACCATAGACAAGTTCTATGCAGGATCCTCCATTACTGAAGTAATGAAGCATATGGGCCCCCCAAAGAAATGTTTTCCCCGGGTCCCAATTAGGCTAAGTCTGGCCCTGAACACATTGATCGGGTTTTACCATCATATTTCAAAAATTTCAATGACCCATCCCTGAAAGGGTTAAAACATAATGACTGCCAAACACAAATGCCCGTTGTATGTGTCTATTTCCGTGAGTAGAAAAAAAATTATCGACATCAGAGCCCTTCAGAAAATCTTTTTTTCGGATCTAAGCAATAGAATGCACAACAATTTTATGTAATTCAAATATATCACGATCTTCCAATAAATATCTTTGAATTTCAGAATTAAATTTTTTTAATAGTTTAAACTAATAATGTATCATATTTTCTGAAAAATTATTGTAAAATTTCGTTAAAAAAATCATCCGAAGCGTTACAAATATTTTAAAGCATTTTCCTGACGTATCATTACTAAATAGCCGTCTATATTTAATGCTCTTTGTACAATTTTGTCTATTAATACTGAAAGAGGAAATGTGTCTTAATCTGTTCTGTCTAATGCTGTAATAGACAAAACTGTCAGAATTAAAGTAAAAAAACTTGATGCAAATATACTTTGGAGAATTAAAGCAAGTACAATTTTTCGACGCTTGAATTAGTTTTAATTAATCAACAATGAATCGAAATTTTGCTTATTAGAGATCTTGATCTGACATAAAGATAATTGTTACCAAATACTTGATCCTATATCTTAAAAATTAAAAACTTTTATAGCAAATTAAAATGCAAACGCTTCTTTAATGATATATTTAGCTTGCAATATTCCTGACTCCTCCCTCATTTTAACATTAAAAAAAACTCTTCTTTGTAACAATAATAATTCAAATTTGTAACAGTAATTTTGTTTGTTGAAGAGGCCTATTTCCATTCTTTATCAAACATTAAAAAAAAAAACTGTTGATCCCGCTGGTGGGGTGTGGAGGTTTGGTGTGGGAAAGTGCCAGTTCATGCATCGTTTTCATCATCTGAATGCGGTTCAAAATTATGAGGTCAATCCCATAATAGCTCTAGTGTTGCTATACCCATCTGTTCATTTCGCTGGTGTGGTGCGGAAGTTTGGAGAGAGAGGGTGCCAATTCAAGTGTTCTCATCATCCAATTGCAAATTGCGAGGTCCGTCCCAAAATAGCCCTAGTGTTTTTTTTTAAACGGAATGTTAATACAACTAAATTAAATCTTCTGATGGCAAATGTCATTATATTTCAGATAAATCAATTGAAATCAAGAATTCTACTTAATCCATACGCAATGAAAATATAGCCAGTAATTTTATATCATATGAATTATAATATTCTCTCTCATAATTATTTAAAGTTTATATAAATATAAATTATTAAACACAAGAACAGGTGTAAATTTCTTAAATCCATTTCCATTTATTCAAATTTATGCCAAATTCCCCATTACTTTTAAAATCTTGCATAACTCATTGTTTCCATTTACTTACGAAGTAGTATCCCGTTTTCTAAATAATTTTAATAATAAAAATTTTAATTAACATTCTTTCCTTATTTTTTTATATCTCCAATGATAGTAATATCGAATACTGGGCTGAATTTTTTTTATTTGCCTTTAAAAAAAAACTCTTATCCGAATATTTGAAGAATATATACATGCATTTAAATAAAGACGCATTACTAAAACCTGTTTACAAGCGCAAATAATAATAGAATTTGTAAGTGCAAAATAATATTGTGTCAAAGGAAAAGTCAAGTTTTTATTTGTTTGTTTTGTTTTGTACGATAAGAATTTAAGACGAGATGGAAATTCCTTCCATCTCAAAATGTGGCAAAAACGTCCAATAAACGTCTCTTTTTTTCTATTTTTCTCCTTAATACTCCTTCCATCAAGGTTTTTTTTTTCTTCCCTTGTAATTTATAATAATGAAACTTTTATTATTTTATGAAATTTATTTCCAATCCTTCTCTTTCAACTTAATTCATAACAATTCTAAGTAATTTATTCGGCATTTCAAAACACATATTTTTTAACTCATAATTAAATATTTTTGTGAACATAAGTATTATTTTCGAACTTTATTTATTATATCAGATGTCATCAAATACTATACCGTGATTCGTTTATGTTACAGAAAAATATTTTCTTCTTTATTAATTAAAATAATACTTACTAATGTTCGTGACTCTTTTGCTTTTGTCATAGATGATTATAGTATATGGAACTTAAAAAGTAACTTGAATGTAAGAGTTTATCTGAATTAATGATGAGATCTCGGTTTCGGAACCGGAGAATTTGAAGTTCGAGACCCGATTCCACTTAAGAACTGTCGTGTAAGCAAGTCTGGTGCACATTACATCTGTCAAATGTCTTCGCGCTAATATGGTACGAAAGTTTGGAGAGTAAGTGCCCGATCAAATGTCACCCTCATAATCTGACCGCTGTTCAAAGTTAAGAGGTCAGTCACAAAATCTTCCTATAATGGGGCATTAATATAACGGAATTGAAAATTAATCTACGTAACTGAATAAGCAAAAAATATATATATATTTATTTCATAATTTTGTGACTTCTGATGATAGCACCCAAGGCACTTTTACCCCCTCCTATTGATGCCACTGACATCAATGCAGCAGGTAATTGTATCTTGGGTTATAATACAGGTAATTGTATCTTCAACCGATGATGCATTTGTTGGGAGGATCCGGACGTTAACACCTGTAATCTCCGTCCTATAACTTTGTTTCAAGTTACAATTGCAATACAAAATTACTTAATGTTGCTGTGCAAAGTTGATTGGGAAATAATAATAAATTTAAGAAAATTAATTATTACTTAATAATTTTAGCTTGGCTGGATAATAATTAACTAGATCGTAACTATGTAAGTAAAGGAATCATTACACAAGATGGAAACGATTTAAGTTGTTACGTTAGGATTTAGGCAGTGAGGGGATTCCCCGTCCTTAGCCTGGCCGTCAAGTCCGCCGGCTCTTCTGGTTGGCTTGGTGGAGAGTAAGGTATCTTGGGTTAGCAACTCATATTAAATTTCCTCCCAAACAATCTTCGATTAGCATTCCCCACCCCATCCTAAAAAGCTATATTTATTTTGGCATTGAATATTATTCATTTATATAAGTTTTGGAACGTTGAAATTAAAATTTTGCAGCATTTTTTAACTTGATATTTTGCGCGAATAATGGATCCACTTCCTTTCAATTCTTATAAGCGTAACATCCCACGTCGTGAACAGACCCTTGCATGCCTTGGTGCCTCAACCATGCTCACTTTCCAGAACTTTCTACTATGGCCGTCGAGAGATATCTGTCGACGGCCACGTTTCTACCCTCCGCAACGCCCATCTAGTTCCTCAGGTCTCTTTTCCCATCATACAGCCATTTAGTTGGAGGTCTTCCTCAAGGATATAAGGTTTTTAAAACAGGATATTTTGAAGGCACACTTTTCAGGGCTTCTCCAGATATGGCCCAGCCATCTTAATCTATTGTTCCGGATAATCAGTGTTATCCGTGGTTGCCTATAGAGTTTATAAAATTAAAAGCTGAATATAGTTCGCCAACATCCTCTCTCTAATACCAGACCAAAGTTAGTTCTAATGATACTTCTCTCAAATATGTTCGGAGAAGTCCAAGTTTTATTTGCATAGAACAGAACAAGTATAGTTAGAATCTTTTAAGTACTTATTTTATTTTTTAGATTAAATCTTAATTGTTTTTTTTTTTCAGTCCAAAGAAACAATTATCAGCCATTTTTTTACAGTTTCCGCTTTGAGTTTATTATTGTCAATAATCATTGTGCCAAGGTATTTGAAATGGTCGACTTTTTCGAAGACATGGTCGTTAATACACAGAAAAACACTGTGATTATAATTGAGGGCGGGAATTCCATAAATTTGGTTTAATCTTCGCTGATGGTAAAGCCCATATTTGTGGCAGAAGTTTCCAAAGATTAAAAGACTTCTCTCAACGTGTGCTATTCAAGCTAAATACTGTGAGTTGAAATTTATTCAAAGTAAGTTTGAAGTAACATGAATAAAAAGCGATTGAATTTTACCATTTTATTGCAGGTATGACATCGGAAACAAAAACCCTGTGGAAATTGGGTTAAGATATTAAACACAAAAGTGTTTATAAAAATTTCTTGCAAAATGCTAATCTTTTCACACCGACAGTTAAAAAAAATTTTTTTTTTTTTAAGATTAGAATTACAAAAATTATAAATAGCTGTAACCCTATACAACAATTTTTAAAGCATTAATTCGATTAGTCAAATAGTAAAAGTTTAAAAAGAATTAAATTTCTCATTTAAAATTTTAAACTTTTGCTATTTAAATAGTTCAATCGGATTCTACTTTTTCCTAGGGGAAAAAAAAATTTAACAGCCGTTTTATTCTTTTAAGCTGTAGAGCAATCTGTACAAAAGTCACCGTTGAATTTTACCCTGAAAGTTAAAAGATAAAGATTATATTAAATTTTCGAATTTAAGCAAAATACTATTAAGCTTAGAGGAAAAGTTATAAACCATCCTTTAAAATGAATCTGTATTAAACAGTCCTATAAACGAAGCTATAAATATAAAGATGAACTAATGAGATCATGAGTAAATTTGAAATAAATTTAAATTTTGAAAATTGTTTTTTCCCCTAAGAAATAAATTTTTGAATTTCCTTTGAAGTAAGTTATATTGAAGAAAATAATTGGTGAAAATTTAAGATGGATTTTTTTTAAATTTAATTTTGTTGAGAATAAAAACCGAGGGTATCGAAAAATATCTATAACTCCTTTTTTACCAGAATGAATCCAAGAAAAAATTCCATTCTAAAAAATTTTTCTGCAATTTCAAATGGTGTCAGTTACAAAAATTTGAGAAATTTAAATTTGAAAAAGAAAAGAAAACTCTTATATTTTAGTAACTGATTTTCAAGAAATATGAAAAACTAGAGATCCTTAGCGTAATGGTAATTGTAAAATGAATACCGACTTGATAATTGAAACAAGTTGCTAAATAATTCAAATAAAATTTTTACCACGTTTTTAATTTTAATTCCGAATTTACACTGGATTATTTTCTATACGTTATTAAAGATGCATACAAATAAGCAACAGATTTTTGAACAAAATATAAATTAACCAAATCTTATTTAAAAAAAAGGAAATTATTCTAATATAGATACTTTAACTTCTTCTTAACTTCTTCGTTGAATCAGGAAACGATTAAAAAATTGTCTAAAGAATCATTATGCAAAAATGTTTGATGAATTTTAATAAATTCAAGTTTGAATATTGCTTAGTTAGTACAAACATGTGCTTGTTATCATTCACAATAGCATTAATTTCGTTTTACATTCTATTTCGCCTTGGATTCATTAAGAAATAAGGCTAATGTGAAACCATTTCGTTTTGAACAGTCGATTCAGACACTTGCGTTTTTTGCCATTCATAATTTTAAATATATATATCTACCTGTTAATTCTGATTTCTTCTTATAAAATGATTCTTTTCTTTTCTGTACATACAATTCCTTTAAAATTATTTTAACCGTTGATTGTATTGAAGCACTGAAAAGTGTTTTCTTGCCAAAAATGATTCAAAACAGATAGGAAGATATTATTGCAAAAATCTTAATCAAACAAAACTTTATATATTATTAAAAAAAAAAAACTGAATAGTACTTTATTTTTACAAAAGTTTTTGCTTTATTTCATTGCAAAAGTTTGGTGACTTCGGCGCTCAAATATAAAATAAATTACAAAAATTTCTGTGCCAAAATGAAGTTAATGTCACTTTATATCTCATTAAAAATGATTCTATCAATATCAAACTTACCAAAAATTTAGTAAAAATTCTTGAATTTTGAATTTAAGATTGAAATACCCCTGTGTAATTAAATGTAGGAACATCTTTAAAGGATATTTTCAATAAATGCCCCTGATAAGTTTTTTAATAAATGTCTTTATTCCAAAAGCTTGAATATACTTTCTTTCAAAGTTATTCTTCATACCCTATAAGATGGCAAAAGCATTAAGTGGTAAGGTGTCATCTTTCAGATGTAAAATTTTCGTCTTTCTGCGCAAAAGATAAATTAAAAATTAAATCTATAAAAAAATGAAATATAGGATGCACAGATATTGAAAATTAATAATGCATTCGAAAAAAAAAATCATGTGCATTAAATATTATTTATACATGCTCTGAAAAAGTGTAAATCTGTAGCGCATTAATATTTCGAAATGTTTTGCTTCATTTTTATATAATATTATTAATGAACAAACAACTTCTAACTTATAGTGTCTTCTGTAAAAATGTCGAAATAAAGAAAAATATCAATTAAATTATTGAAAAAACTTAAAAGTTTTAGTTTGGAAAATTAAATCTTTAATGGAAAATATCTTCCCCCTTTCCAAGGTGCGGTAGTTTAATGCGGAACATAGATTAGGTTCGAAAATACATATTATTGCTAACTAACGGATTCTAAAATCATCTGCTCAAGCATTCGTTTTGATGGGTTTAATACGGTGGTTGGTAAAATAGAGGTGAGAGGAAAGGAGGAGTTGCTCACATTTAAAAATAAATTCCTGAAATAGGGCACATCCTTTTGTGTTTCACCTCTTATTGAGATAGAACTCGAAAAGTGGTCGTCTGAGAATACTGAAACGAATTGTATTCCTGTGAAAAGAAGGTTGGGGAGAGAGGTGGTCGGTTAGCAAAATAAAATAATAAGTATGCAGATTGTTAAGAAAGCCATTCTCTCCGCTGTAGTAAACCCCACAGCTGGGAAGAAAAAATGACCGATTCTTTTCCAAATTCCCTCTGGCACAAAGCTGATATTATTTTGAAGTGAAGGACTAATTTTATACTCTAATTTAAAATTTTATAGTCATATTAAAGAGGTCCTCACCAAAGCAATAATTATGAGTATAGGTCAATAGCTTAATTTCTTAATGAAGTAAGCTCTCATTAAGCTGAAGCTTCGGCTCTACAAAGCTATTTTAAGACCAATTTTAATGTGAGCTCTTAAATATTTTTGGAGGGTGGGGCACCTATGATGGAAACATTAAGAAGTTGCAAATATTCCCAAACAAACATCTGATGAAGATTATTAATATCCCCTGGTACATCAGAAGGAAAATACTTCATGACGACCTCTAAATTGAACCTGTTTCGAAATTTATCAAAAGTACATAAATTAAATTCTTCGAAAAATTGTCCCAGATTCGTAACGAGTTACTTCAGTTGCCAGCATATGATCCTGCTGTACCCAACTCTTGAAAATGACCTAGGACTGCAAGAGATAATTTTTATTTTTCCTTCAGTCAAAAGACTCAGAATTCACTAACTCTGTTATAAATCTGATAAATCAAAATCTTGAAATTACAATAGATGATTCATATATCAATTTTCCTTCAGTCTAACGACACTAACTCTGTTATCAATCTGGTGAATCAAAATCTCAAAATTATTCCAGCCTCGGCCTTAGATAACTGGGATGAGCTATAAGCGTGAATTGTTCTCGATTTTTTTTCTAAAATAAATAATTTAAAATAGCTAAATCAGGCACCCATAGTGAAAGGCACGCGCATCATAGTTCCATTAAAGTTATATTGCCTCTATAAATCCTCTAAATATTATTTTAAATTAATAATTATGTCTTAAAAGTTCTAATCTAACAATTACACCGAATTTCATGAAGTTAGAGCGCTATGCGCTTGTTCAAACTAGTTTCAATTAATTTTAATCTTTTTCTAAACCTACAAATTCAAGTAATTATTCCAAAATTTGATTGGAAGTGCTCGTGACTACTTCGTGACACCACGGAGACTCCGAAATATCACGACACTGCCGTTGTCAAAGTAATATTTTGTCGAATAGAGATAAATTTTAGGGAAGACATACGCATAATAATTAGCTACCCGAAGGGTTATATAACTGTAAGTGGCTTTTCATATAATCTCATGGGCAGTCGTAGCCTGGTAGTAAGGTCTCAGCTTCAAAACCGGTGAGTTTCAGATTAAAGACCTGATTCTATTGAAGAACCGTATTGTATTGTAAGCGGTTAAACATTCAGTCCAAACGACTTCGCGCTGACGTGGTGTAGTGTGGATAGAAGGATGCCTGCCCAGGTGTCGTCCTCGTCATCTGACCTCGGTTCAAAATTACGAGGTCCATCCCAAAATAGCCCAGGTGTTGCTTTAAAATCAGGACGTTAATATAACTAAACTAAAATAATTAAACCATGTTATTCCAAGACTATACGCATAGATTAAAAAATTAACTTTTTTCTGAATGAGCAAAAAACGACAAAGAATTCTTGAATTCAAACAGTGAATTCTTCCAACTGCATTCATTCTATGTGGGTAACTGTATATTTTTTTCCTGTGGTTGTGAATTTTTATGTGTGAAGTCAGATATGAATCATTTTTACTTTCTCGTATACTTAAAGAGAAGTAAAAATATATAATAGAGAAGAACGTAATAAAGTTTTTCTTCTCCATTACAGTTCGTATACGTAATAGAGAGGAAATATTAGTCAATTAACGGAATAATTAGAGGAAATATTAGTCAATTAACGGAATAATTAGAGGAAATATTATTCAATTAACGGAATAATTAGAGGAAATATTAGTCAATTAACGGAATAATTAGAGGAAATATTAGTCAATTAACGGAATAATTAGAGGAAATATTGGTCAATTAACGGAATAATTAGAGGAAATATTAGTCAATTAACGGAATAATTAGAGGAAATATTAGTCAATTAACGGAATAATTAGAGGAAATAGACGTCAAAAACGCTTTCAGTTAGAAAGTTGAAATTTGGTACATAGTCAGAAAAAAAAAATTGCAGATTTCTATCTAATTTTGAATAAAATCTATTCAGAGGAGTTCTGACAGTTTGAATATAATTCAGCACAATGATTACAAAACAGAGATAGATGATTACAAAACTAAGATGTTGATAAAATTTGGCACAGATTCCACATCTATAGTATATACAGTTATCAAATGTTGAGCCAAACGCAAGGGCAGATTGATTATCTGCCAGTCTGTGCTTTCAGAAACATACAAACGAGATAATAAAAAAGCACGTTGACTTGAATGTGTCAAATTTAATTTCCAAATTAGTCACACACACACAAAAAAAAGGATTTTTGGATACTGTTAACGTATGCCAGTGATTTATCGTCAAATAACTAGCCAAGAATGATACGACAGATTCAGTAAAAATGTTAAATGCACTACAAAAATTTATATTCCGTAGCTTTTGTAAGCCGAAGCCATGTTAGGTGTTCTCTGGCATGGCAAGTTTATTAGAGAACATTTTAGTGAGACCACTAACATGGTTTGTATTAATAATAGATAGTAATTCGAATTGTAAAGATGAAAAAACTGCAATTTTGTCCATCTGACTGCGCAATTCTTTAAATTCATTATTTAGATATCATGTCGGCAAATAAGTTTAAATATTTTTCAACGAAAGTGAACTGATACCATATGTTGCTTGATAATAACATATAATAAAATTCCATAATAGTAGAAATAATCTCTTTAAACTGCGAAAAATTCAGAATGCAACAGAAAATGGACTGATTGCCTACCCGTTGAAATCGCGGGATACGCAGCTGGAGGTTTAAGAGTGATTTTTATTTTTATGTTTCATAATTATTACTTTGAGAATAATACATCAAATAATTTCATTCGAACAGGCAATAAAACAAACAATGGAATTTCATATGGCTTTATAAATTATAATATTGATAAAATTTAGTTACAATAAAAAAATAAAATAAAATAAAAACATGATCAGCTAGAGGAATTTAAAGACAAATCAGGACCGTAACTAAGAATTTGATCATGTATTATTCAGCTAAAATAACTATCTAATGTAGGTAAGAAGCCAGAAAAAGATGCCATTTCTCTGAGAGACGCAACTTGGCTCTTTTACAAAATAGGATGTTGCAAATTAACTTCGATCTGGGGTCATGAATACCTGTTGGTAAGGTCTCGAAATTAAAGGATATCAGGTTCGAGACCCGATTGCAACGAAGTCCCGTCATGTACGTCGGAGCCAAACGTCTTATCACTAGTTTGCTGTGGAAGTTTGGAGGTGGGGTTGTCAATTCAGAGGTTGTCCTCGTTATCTGACTGTGGCTCAAAATTTCGAAGTCTGTCCCAAAATAGCCCTGTGTTGCTTTAAATTAGGGCAAAATATATCACTAAACTAAACTAATCTGAAGATTAGATGTCATTGTCTCAGTACTTACTCAAAGTGTGTTTTAAACAGATTCAATATGAGAAGATAAACGGTATTTTTACTATCTTGATCATCAAACTGGAAGAAGAAACAATGATGAAATATTTGTAGCAACAATGAAAGCAGTTTGGATTTCATTTAAATCTATATAAATAAAAGTGAATGTATTATGTCTTTTATGAGTTAGCTGCCTTACCGCTCTACCGGTTGCGATAAAACATTTAATACTTATTACAGGATGGTTATATACATGGTAAAGTTATGCAATCTGTATAAATAAAAATGGATATTTGTCTGCAGGTCTCTTATGCGCTACCGTACCGCTCAGCCGATTGCGATGAAACTTTGAATACTTATTACTTGCATTCATTTGTTTCTGCTGGAGAATCACTCAATTTCAATGAATATATTCATTTCCAATACGAAAATAAGTATTATTCTTTATATTATTCCTAATTACACAACACAGTTATTTAATACTTCATACGATATTTCCAAAATTATTTCTTTTTCGGCAGCAACGTTCCGGGTACTAGCTGGTACTATTATAAAATGTACTTAAAATCATTCTCGAAGATCAATTAAATCTAATCAAAAGAAGAAGAAAAATCTATGCAATTAAATTAGTATTGTTGAAAAACTGATCGTCTTATGAATTAATTTTTTATTAAGTTAATACTATGGTGGATTATTTCATTTCAGCCTATAAGAGTGAGAAACGATAATGTGCCAGTTAATTTTTAAGTAGTAAAATCATATATTTTTATATTATTATATAAAAGAATTGTTGACCCGAACATATCGGTTTATGAAGGAATAAAATAAAAAAAAAATATATTAACACCAATATGATCTTTATAATGTATAAAAATTGTTATATACGATTTCATCATTGTTATATACGAGCAAAAACTTGTTTTTGGCAAGCCTACAAGGATTACATCGATCTTTTTGCTTTGGTGGGCCTTCATCTTTGGTTTAACCTTTTCACCGGTATACTTCTTAATTATTTATTTTATTATCACGGGCAAGCTTGCTACTGTGTTTCTGCTGCTTTAAAGAGACTTGCAAAGAGCAAAAATTAATTTTTTAAAGAAACATCTTCTGTACATGGAAACAGTTTCAGGAGCTGAAGCTTAGAAAATAATCTGTCTGTCCCTGCTATGTTTAACAAAGCATTAAAAAAATTACATTGGTCCCTCTGTACGTTTTGCTTGAGACAATATAGTTCCCTCCTAGGTGATCAACTAATTTCTCTCTTTTATTATTATTATTATCAAAAATTACATTAAGTTTTCCTTTCTCTTGCAGTACTTACTTTGCCATGCATTGCGCTCAATATAATAATAGTTTTTTTTTCTTCTTTTGTACATATGAGGAAAGACTTGCATTTTTTTTAAATCCAAAAAATGTAGGCCAACTTCTATTGCTTTTGGTGATAGAACTTCGAGAGGAATTCTCTTTTAGCTTGATGTTATTGTTCCTAGCAATGTGGTTTCATTTCTTATCAATGATTGTGATAATCGGTTACTGGAATGCCAGTTATTGCGTGCACGATCCTTTTAAATGATCATTTAATCTGTTAACTATCTGAATAAGCTCATTTGAAACATGTTATGGTCAATTAGATTGTGCCTCGCCGTATACATTAAGATATTTAGAGTGAAAAATCCTTGCATTAACAGGTGCTAAAATCTTTATTCCATATTTAGCAGGTTTCTTCTGCATACATTGAATGAAAGAACAGTACCACCATATGGCTCTAGTTTTTCATCAGTTGTAAATTTTTCACCTAACTTTATAATTATACAAAAAGCACATCTCAAAATAGGAAGGCTGAAAACAAATTATTACATGGTTACATGAATGCAACCCTCAGTGCGCCACATATAACTTATTGAAAATAATCAGTAAAAGAAATGTGGAAATTAACCAATTATTTGAAACGAATAGATGAAAAGAAGTTAGGTCGACAGCAAGTGTTAGCTATGTATTATCCACGGAATTCACAAGGAGTATTTCAAAGACTGATGCACTCCATGACTTTTTAGTCCTGATCATTAAACTGTCGTCAATGATCTTGTTTACAGGCAGTTTGTAATCTCGGGGGTGGGGGAAACCTGGTAATTGAGAATGAGATGCTGGTGGATCTGGCTAACCCGGGGGAACAATAAAGGTCTGACCCACCCATCAATGACGGGACGTACTCCATACGGTTAAAGTTGTGCCGTGACCGGTGATGGCCTATTAGGACTCAACCGCAGTTTCCGCCAGTGTTGCTGTTGCTGCGGTCCCGTTATTCAGTTATTCATGTACCTTCGAGTTGGCCGGAGGTCAGTAATATTACTTACAAGCTGTTTGTGTAGTTGATAAGAATCAGTTTCATAAGGGTTTGCAAAATTTTAAGCGTTATTTAAAAGTGTTATGCTTTGCGAATTCTAAGATGATGCTTAACGCAGTTTTGAATGCACAGTTCATGTTCTTTAATACGATTTTATACGTTTTAATGCAATCTAAGCACTTTCCTGTATGTCTTATATAAAAGATAAATAGCTTTTCAATAATGTATTTTAAAAAGAATGATAAAAAATGAAGGGTGAATGTTATTACTTCTTATATAAATACTGCATTTACTTCGAAACAATAATCATTTCTTCTATATTCTAAATAGTAAATACTTTAGTTTACATAAATATAAAGATCTTCATTTAAGAGTTCATTCATAAGAGTTTTGGTTCCATCATATTTTGCTTTATTTCTTCTTGAGTCGTTTATTTTATTTAATGAGTCCAATCTCTCAAATATATATTATTTAAATATAGGCACTTAAAAAAATTTGTTTCTTAAGTTTGAAATGCAATTAAATGAGGTAACTGGTACTGGAATGATTTCTAAGTTGCAAAAGAAATTCTTGAAATGCCATAAGTAATAAAAAAAACTATGTGTCATAAGTAATAAAAAATGACAAATCCCAGTAGCGATGTTTCATTTCCAAAGGATAGCATGACATATGCGTTTCTAAAAAATCAATTTCCAAAATAGAAACGCTATTACAAATTAAAACCTTTCTGATTATCAACGTAGTTGATAACCAAAAAGTTCAATGCTCTTAATTTTTTTTAAATGTGTATTCTGATAAAAATAAATTATTTGTTCGTTGGGTGACTTTTCGTTTTGTATAAGAAATATTGAAAGTATAGAGTGCATAGAGAGAGCCTAATAGCACTTAAGTATATTAATACTTTCTTACTAATTATTAATTACTAATTATTATTATTACTAATTCTACTTACTAATTATTTGCTGATCCCCAAATCTGTAAGAGATGTTAGTTGAATTCAAATTTAATTTTTTGCCAAATGCACTAATTAAATGATAATCGTAATCTAGAATTGAAAAATAAAATAGAATAAAAAAATTGATTTATACTTTATTATATGTAATGTATATTTTTTAAGAATTTATATTTTTTTGGTGATTACTCTTATATGTAAAATGAGTCGTTTACTCATGATGAAAAAAATTCTAGTAACGCACTCTTCAACAATATAGATCTACACTACTACTTAAATTTTTATTCATAAAATGTTCTTCCTTCTTTTTTTTTTTTTTTTTTTTTTTTTTTTTCACGAGGCATATAAAACCACAGATCCAATGAATTTATGCTGAATTTAACCACTCGCTTTCTATATTTCAAAAAATGTGATTGTTTCTAATTTCAAATGAATTCAGGACCGAAAAATGAATTCAGGACCTTACAAGGGCCCAGAGTTAATGCAAATCTCTAGGCCCCCTTTTCTCCCCAAATTTTTAAAATCCTTTTTTTTTTTTTTTTTCGTTTTATCTATTTTAACTTAATTTTTATTCGGCAATTTTAAGTAACAAATTTTGACAAAATGCAATCGCAAATACCTTCCTAAAAAGTTGAAAAAGTCCACAGTTGAAATTTAAATGTAACTTTAAGAAAAATTGTTTATTTTAAAAAACTTTTTTTAACATAGACTAAATAATATTAGAAAAAAAGGGGCTATTTTTAAAAAATTAGAAAGCCTAAATTACAAAATAGCGTAGTAAGTAACTTGCAAATGGTAATTAAGAATATCACTAGAATAAAAAAAAAAAATTAATTTATACAAGATTTTTTTTCGATTTGAATAAGTTCGATCACATGGTCTCTACAATTAAAATTAAATTAAATTAAATGCTTTTCAAAATATCGCTAAAACTTTTTTATACCTCAGGGGCCTCTTGACAATTGCCAACTTTGTCTATTTAAAAGCATTTGCTTTTTTTTCTTCTTACCCTTAGTTAGAACTATTAAAAAAAATTCTTTTGCCTATCATTATAAAACCTCCCACACTGTAGATCCACAACTCTTGGAAATTTAACCACTTTAACTGTTTTGCCTATATACTATAAGTGCATCAATTTATCGAATTTTGATTGTTGTAAGCAAAAAATAACCCATTCATAAAGATTATAATTCAATATTATAATCGTATCGAATGCACAGATAAGTCAAGTATTTAATGGATTTCCATTTAAATCAAAATAAGAAAATATTCTGAAAATAAAAGATGTCATCCCACTTAAGTGGTTAATTATATTTATTAGAAACGGCTTCATGGACACATTTCGACATATCTGTTTGATTCCAATGTTCTTAAGCAATTCTCTTTATTGAAAACTATGTCATAGACATTTTGTATGGAAAAAGTCTGATTGGCTACACAATGATCCCACAAATCGCAGAACGATAGAGATCAATATAAAATTTCAAAACGAACAATTGTGTCTAGGACATTAGTTTCTTTACTAAAATTAATCAAATCAGACATGTTATTGCATTTCTGAATAAACAGATGCTGTAGTATTAAAAAATTATTCTTTTTTTAAATTCTCTTCTGATAATTAGGTGAATGAACATTCATATCCTTTTATGTAATTTATTTTCAATCATAATACAAAAAACAAACCCTTAAATTTTCAATACATTTACTTTATAGACAGTGTAATAGTGTTATTAACATAAAATGAATTATTTCCTACTAATATACTGCTAAATGAAAAAAACAAAAAAAAAAATGGAACCTAATTCTTAAGTAATTGTTTCAATTTTTTTTCTTAACATAGACTGAATTTTAATGATTTTGTATAATATTTAAAGGAATACGTAACAAAACTTTAATCTTTTAGTGCTAATATCCCTAAAAAGTTAGTCAAATTATTTTTACGTAACATTTATATTTTAAAATTACAATCTAACTAACTTCTCAAAGTTATCAGTTTAGTTATATAAAGAACCGATTTTTTTAAAGCAGCACCTAGATTATTTTGGGACTGACTTCGTAACCGTTTGAACAGCAGTCAACTGATGATGGTAACACCTGAGTTGGCACACCCTCTCCAACTTCCATACCAGTGGGATCACATTTGGCTTAGTGCACCAGACCTGCTTGCATGACGGTTCTTCGAAGGAATGGGGTCTCAAGCCTGAAGCCGGCACCTTACCACCAGACCACCTCGGCCCAATAACCTCTCATAAGAATGTTCGAAATACTTAAAGTATGAAAATACCCTTATAATTGTTCAGAATACGTGTATTATAAAACTGATAAACTGCTCACTAAATATCATTTACGTTAAAAAAGAAACATTTTCTGTATGAGAACACAAAATGAAATAAATCAGAATGAACACAATTTAAGCACATGTAAAAGCAATTTTACTTAAGGATTGTTTGTATTTAATGCATTTCTTTTAATTTAGAACAATCTTTTTTAATGTCAATTGCTCATGAGCAAAGACACTTTAATGTGCATAATATATACCTGGGAATTGATTTTAAATTGTATAAAGGTGCATTATATTTTAATTATAATAAGACCTTTAAAAGTTTGTTTCTAGCAGCCATAGATATATTAGAAATAAACATATTTGAAAACAAGTTTCTTAATTCTGTTTTCACAGTTTTTCATAGAAACTTCATCGATTTCCACAATCTATTTTACAAGATAGACTATTTTAAGTAGAGCTATTTATTTAAGCACAAATATATTTAGGAAGAAAAAAAATGTTTAATTCATTGCAAACCAGAAATATAAACTCATAAAAAAATATCTTATTTAACGCAAATTATCATACATTTAAGAAAAAATTACATTAATTTTGTTGTTTCATCAGTTGCGTATATATCTCAGAAATCATATAAACTTTATAGTCAAGATCTTCCATTTATATTTATGTGTAAAAAGACAAATTTTTCATATCTAAATATGAACGAGAATACTAGATTTTTAAATATGAGGTATGGTACCTTTTTACAACTATATTAGGCTTATTGAGCGGTTTATTTTATATGCACATGAAATATTTATTTGATTACTAAAACTTTTAAAGCTTTGGTTATATTTTATTTCAAATAATGAGAAACATAATATTTTAAATTCTGTTATAAATTATAATATTATTAACTAGTTGAAATGAACCATTTATCTTGAAACAGTTAGAAATGTCTGTGTTTGTAACTGCTAAATTCAGGTGTATTTTTTTAGAATAAAATTTCCGTATTTTAATTTTTATTTTACAGTTTATTGGTTTTTATTTCAGAAATATATCTAGTATACTTTGAACAATGTATGAATGTTTCAAAGAATTAATATGATTTTCAAATATATATTTTAAATTTGGTAGTTTTGGCACCAGTTGCTTCATTGTGATTAATCGTTGAGGAAAATTTCAATTTTTCCCCCTACAAATCATTCTTAAACTTCAAATTTTGTTATATGTCAGTGTATATATATCTATAAATAACTTAAGCTATACTTTTTTTTTATCATTGTGCTTGGTACTTGTTCAATATTCTGTTTATAAAGACATATTTATTTTTATAATTATATCACAGAAAAAAAAGGGCCGCGGTGGCTTGGTGGTAAAGTCTCGGTTTCGGAACCGGAGGATTTCAGGTTCGAGACTCGATTCCACCGAATATCCGTCGTGTGAGGGGGTCTCTTGCAAGTTAAATCTGTCAGGCCAAACGTCCTCTCGGTAGTGTGGTGTGGTGTGGTGTGGAGAGGGGGGTGCCACTTCAGGTGTCGTCCTCGTCATCTGACCGTGGTACAAAATTAAGAGGTCCGTCCAAAAATATCCCTCGTGTTGCTTTTAACGGAACGTTAATATAACTAAACTAAACTAAACTTATCACAGAAAAAAACAGCAATAACTTTAAATGATTTTGAAGTTAAGCCGTATTTCCAAACACAAAAAATACATTAAAAAATTGTTTTAAACATACTTAACATTGAAATCCATACGACATGGAAAAATAAACCTAATCCTCATATCCTGGTTACAACAATAGGGAGGGAGGAGGGGGGGAAGCACAGATGAAATATTAGCAATAACTTTGCAAACGGTTAAAAGTTTCTTTTCAACAGTGAAATATATTGTTGCAAATTATGTTTAAAGTATTTGAAAAATATATTAAATATAGAATAAATATTATATGCTAAAAAATGGGGCACTTTTAAAAAGTATTTTTTTTAAATTATAATTCTGCAAAAACTTGTTTTTTTTTGTAAAATGTTAGAAATTTAATTGCAAAAAACGCCTATATTTCATTTAATTTTTAATTAATTCAAATTCAAATTTCAAAAAAAAAAGTCACTCCTAAAAGCACATTTTTACCTTCCAAACTATATATTTACCAATTAGATAAGTAAAAGTCAAACAGTCTGGTTTGTACAGAAGTCAACTCAAACATACGCAGACAAGCAGACGGAAGATTTTTCCTTACATTTAAGCATCGAAATTTAATCAAAATATTGGCATATTTTCTCATTAAATATTCTTGCCAATATCTGAAATGTCTTTTAGTAAATCGTGATTAATCACTCCTTATTTACTTTTTTTAATGAGTTACGGATGATTTATAGGACGTTTACGATCTGTACGGAAATGTTCGTACGGATGAGTTCCAATACCCAGTGGCGTAGAGAAAATAAATAGCATTCTGGACATAAATAAGACTTTTCTCCATTAGTCCTTATCATAGATTTAGCATGGCACGTGGTAAATGGGATGGTTATTCCCCCTATCATCATATTTAACCCTTTTCAGTACACTATCTTTTAAATCTCCATTTTTTAAAATATAAATAACTTATTTAGACCTATAGGAGCACACAGGTTAAATTTCGTGAATATTGTGCTTATCGTTTTGATTGGGGGGAGGGGATTACCCTTACTTGGAAAATGCACTTCACGAATCTAAAAAGTGCGACTAAGCGAGCATTACAGAAAAATGAAAAAAGGGACAGATTTCGAATTTAAAAAACAAAGCAATACTACTTTATACTTGCGTAGCATATTTAGCATGATCTAAGCTGCCTCAGAAGCAGACACAGATTCGTTTTGGAAGACAATTTTTGAAACATTTTTGATGTTTCATGAAAAGTTAGTTGGTTTGTCCGAGCTATTTTCAATGCAATCAGTTTGCGAAAAATTCGCCATTATATTAAACAAAAAAAAAAAAAAAACTTTAATATATATAATTAAAAATATTTATATATATTTTTTTATAAAACGAAAGATAATGAAATTCAAAGTAAAGAGCAGGAAACCCCAAGCAGCTCTATAACCTAGGTTACTGTTTTTTTTTTTTTTTCAAAGAAGAAAATCAGTAAAGATATAAAATTTTAATAAGGATGATTTCCAAGTATTCTGTCTTTCCCAAACATTATTCTTTGAAATTTCATTTTCTAAGAAAATGATAGCAGGAAGCAAAAGGGTGTACAAATATCCGCCTTCGGGCATTGTGTCCCACCGATGAACATGATTGACACAGCATCTAAGTTGATGGATCACCTAAATCCTTTTATCCAAAGATCCTTTGAGGCAGAAAGTGGGAGAAGTTAGTCTCTCGATTCGTGGACAACAAAATGGATTCGTCTCTTCCTTCAGGGTAATTACAGGAGGGGGACACCTACTGAGCAGCAGCTGAAATACGTGGTCAGCATTTAGTCCTAAGGAGGACTAGTTGAACTTCTACCGGATCCGGCCTTCTCTGCGAAGGGACCTAAAAGCAAGAAAGGATTTTGAACCCTAAATTTTTTTTGGCTAAGTAAAAAAAAAATCCCGAACATTTCCTTATTTATTTAATGCTTAATTTTGTTTTTGTTATTGATTATTCCAGGAAAATTACAATTTTTCCAATTTCTTTTTCCATACTTAGTATAAGCAAGAGCATTAAGGCATTATACTCATATGCTTGACAAAAGATTATAATCTTTTATTAATTTTAATTTGCTGAAAGAGGGTGCAGCACTTATTATAGAAACTGGTAATGGAAAGAAAATTTTTAATAGAATTAATGCATTTAGAAATAAATCATTTAATGATTTATTTCTAAATGCATTAATTATATTAGTATATATTGCAGTATGTGTTGAGCGTTATTTACATCTCTTTTATTCAAAATGAAATCCAGTTGCAAATAATTATTTGTACTAGTTTTTCATTTACATTATTATTATAAAACGTTGCAAAGTTTTTGCGACAGTTTTCTAATTTACTTTTTTCTAAAGCTTTTGAGCCAGTGATTAATTTGAAAGGCTTTTAAATCTGTCTTCTATCTGTACAATACCAGTATCCGTTACAGAATTTAAAAATAACATCTAAATTCCTCAACCAAATTTTCTAAAATTTTATCTTCTGCTGTCTCGAAATATAATTTTATCAAGAAAATGTTCTGAAAGATTCAAATTACTTGCTATCACTTTTGCTTCGTGTAAATATAAGTTGAATTTTGTTCTTAAATTTTGGATTACAGCTTTAATTTTACTGTCTAAATTAAAAGCACAATCGAAAACAATTATTTTTATTTGAAATAGTTGGTTAATATCTAATTTTGGACATTGTTGTAAACCATTCTATTAAGCATAAAATAAATGTCATTTCTTTACTGGATCGAATAGACTTCGAGGGAACCTCTGTAATGTTGTTATTTCCATCCTTAAATTCTTGTAGGGTATTACGAGTTTACTCATACTGCAGATACATTGTTTTAATCGTATCTAGTTGGCTTCCCAACGAGTGTTGTATTGTTAAATGCTTTTGTAGATTTCCCCATCTTTCCGTAGATGCAGAACACACGCAATGCAAACATTGCAATAACAATATATATATATATATATATATATATATATATATATATATATATATATATATATATATATATA
>JAPMOQ010041213.1:1129553-1191385 GCA_026543055.1 Argiope trifasciata
ATATATATATATATATATATATATATATATATATATATATATATATAATATGTACTGCTGGAAGCGACATCATAAATCAATAAATTAAAAGAGTATGATAAGCCAGGCACACACATAGATGGCATGACAGCAACAGAGAATTTTTTCTAGATTTTACAATTTCATGTTCATCAATCATAACATTCGCCCCCTCCCCCCAGAGATGACCGGCCCTGGTTACAAGAGTAAAGCATAACCTATATCGGCAAATTTAAGAACTGTTTTATAATTTAACCTAAACATTTTATTCCATGGTTAAAAAAAATAAGCAGAGAAATAGGAAATAATAATAATAATGACAGAATCTTTTATCATTTTGTTGTGGAAACTACCCATTTTGTTAGCATTAAATAATTTGAAAGTACACCAAACGGTTGAAAAAAGTATCGTCTTTAACCTCTTCGTCTTCTATAAAGTATCTAGCGCATTCAAATGAATAAAGTATAAACTTATAATAAAGTATAAACTAAGCATAAACTTGGGATAACCCAAGTAAAATATGTGAATTTCTGGAATAAAATCTTGATAATTATTTTCATAAGCATTGACAATAAGCCACTGAGGTAAAAGTCGTTTCTATTTTCTGTACTGGTATTAGTTAGAAGGGTTTTGCAATTTGAGGATGCCTCCACATTTGAAAAAAAAGAGAAGCGGATAACGAGAAAATGATCATGCAATGTTAACGGACAGAAAAATTTTCAGATATAGAATGCGACATTTTTTTATCTAGGAATTTTTCGAGGCATCCTCGCCAGAAAAAAATGAGCAATATTCATCCTGCTGAGTAGTAAGAAATGGAAAATATAAATATGTATTTTAATTACAGTTATAAACACATGAACGCTTTTTTTTTCGGCATTTGCGAATAAAAGTTGGAAAATTTTAGGAAGCCATAGAATTTTTTAAAAAAATTATGTTTACTAAAAGATAAAAAATCTGAAAAATTAGGGCACATTAAATTCTGTTTCGGTGAGGATTGTTCATGTGAAACACTGTATTTATTTTCTTTGAAGCTGATTGATTTGTTGCTTTTAAAATTTCTTCCAGAAATATCATTGTATCGTGTGATATTTGGATTTTGTTCATTTTCATGTCCCCTCCGTGATCTTCACCTGATGAATTCGCCATGATTCAAAATTAAAAATGTAATTAGATCAATTGGTCTGATTTTGAAGAGAAACCCGCCCCTACTATAAGAGAAACACAGTTAGTAATCGGGTGTAACTAAAATAAAAAAAGAGCCCTGTCCTTAATAGTTTATCTTATATCAAAGTAAATGGATCACAAAAAATGTCACGACTATAGTGGCCTGGATGATGTAATATGGATATATAAGATGCCCTGGTATATCAGGAACAAAAATATATTCAAAGACTTTCAAATAACCTCAATCGAAGACCACTTCAAGAAACTAGCCACGAAGTACTACCAAAAACTTGACTCACACGAAAACGCACTGATTTGGGAAATACCGATATATAACCAAAAAGCAACAGGAATAGAAGACCTAGAACGTTACTCTAATAAGATACCTATCCCCGCGCATTTTTCCTTATCAATAATTACTGAACGTCTTTGTTCATTAATCAAAACCTTACTAGATTAACAAACATTATGCTCAACATATTTTGTTCGATACTCATCAACTTAACCAAATGGAAGATAAAAGGCCACTGAGCCTAGGAGCTTCTCCAGAACCCCCACATCATATGCATTGGCCTGGTATATAATTAGCTCCCTCTCTCCAAACCCCGATAAGATTGAATTATATTTTTCCCACTATCCGCTTTTGAGAAAAAGGGTTCATTCGTAAAGGGGAGGGGGGTGACCTTCAAACTCTGGTCCAAAGAAAATGCAGATGTCTTTATATCACTAATCTCATTGGTCTAATACTTCTAACCAATGCTTGGTAAGATCGACCGATAGTTAAAAGAACGATTTCGTGCGCTGAGATATAGAATAGATACAGAAGTTCTGGTCAGATACAGAATTTTTCGTCGTCGTCTTTTGTGGATATCGTCTTTATCTTAGTTCTAGTGTCGCATTTCCGTGCCGTTGCCGTAAATCTCCGTAAGTTGCCGTAAAGTCTGGACCAACCGATAAAAACCGGTATGGAAAGAGGTAAGAAAAATTCTTCTTTTATGATATGAAATTTTTTTTGTATTAAATATTAATTTGAAATCTAAGCTATTTCTAGATAGCTTAGATATTTTAAATTAGAAGGAAAAAAGAAATATTAATGTTCTTGATTTTCAAAAAAAATCGTACAATATTCAGAGATAGAGATTTTAATTGAATTGGATTGCGAAGCAGTCTTTTATTAATGACGAGATATGTTGTAACAGTTTAATTTCCAAAAGTAATTGGATTTTTTTTTCCTTTTCCTCGCGGTCATTAAAACAATGACTAAGGCCTTGAAATAAATCATTGAAATATTTATTCATTAATCATGTATTTGCTAAGCATTGAACTCTTTATCGTTTTGGTAAATTAATTTCCATTCAGTTTTTTAAAACGAATATTTTAGAAAATTTAGTAATTAATTTAGTAACCAGAGTAGAATATTTTGCTCATAAGACAATAATAACCTTAAATTGGGATGAAATGTTAACCATTTCAAATTTAGAATAATTTGAATTTCTTAAAAACTTTTTACATTTTGTTATTTAGGAGATTTTTGTGGAATTATAATAATTTTAAAAAAGTCTTTTTCATGTGGAATTTTACAATCCATAACTGTTTTCTACATATATCCTTCTTATTCATCTATTTTAATTGAATATTTTATGTCATTTCGAAATTTATAATATGATAGAATACTCAGAATTGGTTTTAACATTCAGAAACATTACATTTTATTTGCGTTGGTTAATTTTATAGTACATTGTTTATTAATAATAAAATATAATGGCGTATTTTAATTTTATTTGATCATATTTTTTCCTTATATATAATTAAACAAAAATTAGAAGGCATTTTCTTAAATCTTTTTTTCGTAATAAACTTACATTCTATAATATTTGTTATTTATGTTGTACTCATTCCAAAATGATTATTTTTTGTCGATGTTTGATTTTTGCAAAAATGTAAATTTATGAAAAATCTCTTTAATTTTTATTCTCTAATCTATCCATTTTTTAAATTCTAGATTATATTTAAATTAAATCTGCCAATAATACTTTTGAAATAAGAATGAAAATTTATGTTATTCATACACATAATTAATTTTTCAAAGCATTAAACTTTTTTTGGATTCGAATTTTTATAAATCTACATTTTACTTGCTAATTATATCTCTATTAGCAGAAAATGTGTTTTGTTTGAATGGTGTTCGATATTTTGAATACCGAGCGGTACAATGAAAATATCGTAAGAATGTTATTGGTATCTTGAATTAATACAGATAAAATACTTTTATTTCTCTCTTAATAGTTATTTTATTTCATCGAAATTAATAAAAAATTAATTTAAATAAGTTGTATTAATCATATTAGGCATATTTAATTTCACAAAGTAAAGTCAATTATTAAACCTATTTCTATGAACTTTTGTAAATTTTTTAACATTTTTTTTTTAAAAATATTTGATTTAATTTTTATATTTGAAGATTAGTTGGACAGTTTTTAGCAAAGTTCTTATTATCTACATCTGGCAACAAGATGTTTGCCACACAGGGCTAAATGAATTTCTTATATTTCGTGTGCGATGAGTCAAAATAATTCTCAAAAAATTAAGTTTACAGCTTTTGCTAACAATCAGGGACGAGGTAAATTATTTCTTTTTCATTTGATATTTCCTATAAAAGAAATATTAAATTTATTTAAGTGCTTATCGCATTATTTTGCTGATATAAAGATTGAATGAAAGTGCAGTTTTTAATGACATATTTATATGATGCAGTTTTAATTCTTGAAATTGTTGTAAATCCTCTTTTTTTTATTGTTCGTTGTTTGTAATATCAATATAGTGTTATATTTATTTTCTTGGCTGTGAATTTAAGGACTCATGAACATTTTTCATACAATTCATAAAATAGCGGCTTTATAATTCTAGATTGTTTCGTCAAAAATCAATATGTAATGAGTACTGTAATGTTTTTGTAACAAAAAGTACATAGCTAGTCATGTTCAAACAAACAGCAACTTTGCCCCAAATTACATATTTTAAAATTAAATTCAGAAAATTCGATTGTTTTCAAGAATTTAGTCAAAATTTGTCTTGAGAATTAAAATTATTTCGCTAATAAATTTGACACTTCAGAACTTTATTTCGGAAGTAAAATATATTTATTTAACCATCTACACAGTCCAAATAAATTCGTCTTGGTTTTTAGAATTTTTAGTAAATTTTGTGTTTATAAAGTCATTTGAAATTTTAAAATAATATCTTGATACTTTTTAGAAATGGGATTTCTCATTTCCCTTTGTCACAATGATTTAATGGAATTTTGCATTAATATAATCTTTTTAATAGTTTTATTACCTATAAGTTTTAATTTACTATTAACAATTATATTTTATCAGAGCTTAAACTTACTGTCTCATGTTGGAATATTGAAATTTTATTAATAAAAGCAATACTGCTGGGGGCTTGCAATATATATATGTAATATCCACTTTATTTAGAAATCTAATATGCTTTGATAGTTTTTTTTTTTTAATTCATGGACACGTATGTAAAGTTATCTTTTTATTATAAAAATTCTTATTTCTTATAATATATGATGGAAAGGCTGTGTTTCTACTTTTCTCTTCGAATTATTATTAATTAAATATTTTATGGACTAGATCCATTGACTTTATGATGCTATTATGTACATAATTTATTTTAACATTATTCTGAAATAAACAACCCTATTTATTTATTTGCTTATAGATATAACAGACTTTCGCTGTAATATTGCTTTTTTCTGATATTGCTGTACTCTATATACTTCCAACTACTTACTACTAGATAGTACTAGATAATTGCTTTACTATAATGTTTTTATTATACAAAAAATTAACTATAGCCTCTCCAAACAGCTATACTATTAATTATCATTCTTTAGATAGATGTTTTATTCATCTATTGTTATATTTATTCATTAACATCTTTGGTTGCCAATCCTGACAAAATTTTTTACAGCTGAATTTTTTTTCTATCGAATTAGTTTTCTTACTAAGGAGTGAAACAAATAAACTTTACAACCCCTTAAGGGATTTAATTACTCTCTTAAGTGCTTCTATGACTCGTGTTACCTCTCAGATATTATAAAACTCGTTTTCTGGACCTTTTTTTCTTTTTTTTTTGAAAATTGAGAAGTATGCAATTTTGGGTAGTAACCGAAATTCGCAAAATCATGTGAAACAACAATCGTTTTTTGGAGTAATATTATGATGGAAGTCATTTATTTTTAAAGCTTCATAAAAAACTGGTCACACACATTCCATCTATAAAATCTTATCATTCTTCAAGTTTCTTCATTGTCACTATCTATACTTGTAATTATTGAGCTGCGAGAAGTAAAACAATTAAAGAAAACAACTAACAGGTATTAAATTCAGTAGAAAGTATTTAATGTAGCTCCCTGCCCCCTGATCTGCTATAAAACTTTTTACTCCTTGTATATCCGTATTAATGCTTGATATTTGTGTAAGGGTAATATAATTTTTTAGTAATATTCTATGAAACAAATAACCAAATGACAAATTTAACTATTAACCTTCTTAAGCTTAATATTAGGGATAATTTTTTTAGTTATGTGATTAGATTAGTCAAGAATGAAGTTTATCATAGTTTAGATTGCCAAGAATGAAGCTAAACTTAATAGTTATCACTTCAATAAAAGAGATTAGTGATTAAGCAATTGTCAGTCTTGTGTGTAAGTTATAAATCTATAACATTCTTTTTTATCTTGTATGTCTTCTTACTGTGATTGACCTCCAATCAGTTTTGATTTTTATAAGGGAAGGAGTTGAGTTGGCTGTATTGAGTCTCTTTAGATAGTATGGAAATTTCTGGAAAGATAAATTAGTATGCATGCATTAATAAGCAGTATTAAAGTATTGAAACTGGAGAATATGCCATGACAAAAATTAAAAACATAAAAACTGTATTCTAATTAGATAATATTTATGCTGTAATAATCCACAAAAAGTTTATGAATAAGTTGAAACCGTCACTTATGAATAAAAGCATTTGCAAAGCTTCCTGATAATTGCAGTCAACAATAACAGTATCAAAAAGGAGATTATTAGTTGAAAAACTTTTTCCATTTATTCCTGAAAAATATGATTTTCTGGAAATAAAAAAAAAAATTGTGATATTGAAAATAATTTTTTTCATTAATATCATTTATCTATAATTATAATCCACAAACCTTTAGATACTTTTTAAGATATTAAACTATAAACTTTGGAATTGAGCTACCTTTTAAAAAGTGTATATCTTCGTTAAAAAAATTTAAGAATAAAACGATGAGATTTTCAACTATAATTTAATTTGATAATTATTTAATCTTGGAAATCATATTTTAGTAAATGAAATTTGTCGTTATTATTCAATTCTAAAAATTATTTACTCACTAAAATTCATACATTTGTCTCATTTAAAAAAATAATTTTTGCAAATGAAATATATTGCTATATGAATGGGCAAAATAAAAAGGGCACTTGAAAAGTTAATAAATGTATGCAGTTTTTGGAATAAACATTTGCATAACATACAAGTACCAAATATATCTATGGTGTGATTTATAATTCTGTTTCTAGGTATTAAAATTATTTACTGAAATCACAAAAATAGACATACTTAATTTTAAAATGTTCGTTATTGCTTATTGAAAATATACGTAAAAATTATAGAGCATTATTTAAATTAGCATAAATGCAGAAATTGTATACTCAAATAATTTTATTCTAAGTATACTAATACTTATTGTATTTATAATACATACTAATATCTTAAAAAAATGCTTTTCAAATCAAATCAAAGTACTTAAATAGAAGTTAATATTTTTTATTTAAAAAGACATGTTATAAAAATCTTTACTGCTTCATAGTAGTAATAAATATTCACATTAATTAAACAAATTAAAGATTAATTTATATATATTGACAAAAAAAGTAACTTTAAAATGGAGTCATATATCAAGGAAACTTAGCCCATTATTAAATATCTATTTTAGTTATTTTATAAATTGTAATATACAATTTTGCATTTATAAAATCAGAACAATTCATGGTACTGAGATAGAGTAAATTATGTTTGTGATGAAATGTTGATTATTATGATCTATACAGGAAGTGACAGGATGTATATTTTTGGCAACATTTTTTTTAATAATCACATTCACACACTATACAAGCACAAACATGAGACATTTAAGATTTTATGCACATAGCTTAACAGTAGTGCATCTCATCTCCTTCTAATTACTCTTGCAATACATTATGGTATGGCCTAAGACATTGTCTTCTACTATCCAAAAGAGAAGATAAGAGTAATGTAATTGCTGCAAGTTGATCAGTTAGCATTCAAACATTTTAGTTTAGTTTCTGGAAGGAAAAAAAAAAACTTTATCTAAAAAAATATTATTGAATGAATAAAATGTATAATTAATATATAAATACTGTTATTCTTTGATTTGTGCAAACTTTTTCTTAATATTAATTTAGTTTTGATCTATTTTATTCCTCACTTTTTTGAATGATGGTGGCAGTGGAATCCACAAAACCTGAAATCCTAAATACCAAAAACTATTTCCTCAAATCAAATTTTTAATATTGTATTAAAGCGAGTATTTTGGTTAGATGACTTTACTAAAAAATAATTTTCCAAAAACGATATTTAATGCTCTAGTTTGATATGTATATAACAGATTTATTGTTTTTTATGCCCGTAAAAAAAACCACACAGCATTCAAGAGGGAAGGTAAAATATCTCCAATATCATTCTGAAATCCAGACCCCAAAATATTTCTGTACGACTTGTATAAGACTTAGCGACAAGAGAAACTATTATTTTTTTAATTGAGATCTGTTTCAATCTTAGAAATCAGTTTGGCTTTGCTTATTCAGACAGACTGGAAGGGAAACAGTAAAATTCAAAAGGACTGTTTAGGTTAAATTATTTATTTTCTGAGTGAAATGTTAATGAAACATCTATTTTCAGAATTAAATTCAGATTTATCTTCTTAAAAAATTATTTGCCAATAATAACAATTATCGATGATTTTTTTCTTTTCTTTTTAAAAATTGATAATTTAACAGTCATATTATGATTATTAACAAGTAATTTGATCGATCTTTCTTTTTCTTATAAATTTTTATCGAGCTAATATTTTTACCCATATCATGTTTGTGATGTAATCAATGACCACAAAAAGAGAGGTTTGTAATTTTTGCCATATCTTTTAACAAACGGAAAACTACTAAGCATTTAATGTAATTTCAATGGTCTTAAAATAATTTAATGTTTTCAGTGTTCCCAAAATAATTATTTTGTAATCATTTAAATTGAAACAATGAAAAAACTAATACATGTATTGCAGAAATTAAATAATTTGTTCTTCATTTGCTAAATTTTTTACAAATTCAAGTATGCTCGTTTATATACTATGGAATTTTTTCCTGTCATGTTTTTTTCAAATAGGGTCAAACTTCTCCCCTGTCTTCCTTAAAGGTGTAATATTTGTTAATAAAATCAAGAAATATTTTATAAAGAATTGCCTTTTTATATCATTTTTAAATTTTGAGCTAACCGAATCTATATATTAAAATATGAACCCTGAAAGAAGAAAAAATTATTCAGATTGTTTAAATATGCAATTCTTTATCAAACATATTTCTAAACACATATACTGATAATAGATTCCTTTTTGAACTTATATCGAAATTACCCAAAATCTTTGGCATTTTAGATTGTATTCAATGCTGCATTTTTTAAAATAAAGTGTTAAAAATTTAGATATAAAAATGTATGCATCTCTTCTGTTAAGATGACACATTTCATTTAAAATTTGGCAATATCTTATGTTGGCAAAAATATCGTGTCATCTGTATTTTATTTGCTCTAGTGCGACGTCTAGCCCAACAAACTACTTTTTTTTCATTTTAGAAAGCTTTTGGAGAATATCTCTCTTTTCTAATCGGCTTCTTAATTGTAAGTTTACTTTTTTTAAAGGTAAGATAGCAAATATTAATGTGATTGGTGTGGAAAGGAAAGTTTTCTGATGGTTCTATGGAATTCAATGGGTTTTTTTTTCGCTATTTATTTATCTCCTATATTTCCTTTTGGTTATTACGCTTTAATAGTTTTGTTAATTTTTTTTTCATTGTATGTTTTTTGCTAATTTCATTTAATGTTTTAAGATATTAAAAGTATCGACCTTCATAATATATTTTAAAAATTAGGGAAAGTAGTCCCTTATAAATATATTAAGGTTCTTAATAATAATATTTTTGATCCGAGATAATGTTTTGTACAGAATATTTAAATTAAATTAATTGCGATTTGAAATTATTAATTATTGTTCAATAATACAGGTAAGGCCTTAGAGCAAAATATATTAACAGGAAGTGGCAGACAGAACAACTTGTCTTTACGTGGCCAGAAGAAATACTTTACTCCCTTAAGCCTAACAACTGTTAAACTTGAACGTAGACTATCTTATGAGTTTTCTATATCGCATGTTTGAAAATTTTCATTTATAAAACTTTTGATTCAATTTAAATAGAAGAAAGTGATGATAATAGGCATAAGTTATATTAATTTTACTGAAACCCCTTGTAAATATTATAATCGGTGCCTTTGAGAAGGTAATGTTAAACAGCACATATGCAGTCAGGTGAGTTCAGATAGATATAATTTTATTTATTTATATTTATTAAAGGTTAAATAATTTTCTTATACGTATTAACATGTTAACTTTTGTATCCTAGAAAGATACGCATTGGCTCTTTATTTGGTTTTCTTAGGATATCGGCTTTAAATAAATTTATAAACATAATTTGGGAGATTTGAAATAATGTAAATATTTTCTCTATTAATTCTTTAAGTTTAGTAAAAATATAATTTATATCATATTGCTAATTTCTTAAAAATTGATTTTGCAACATTGGGCAATTCTCTTTGTTGTAGCACACTTGATTCGGTTATCGGATAAGTTGAGTCATATGTTTCGGAGTATTTAGAAACGTATGTAAGATTAGTCAATATTTCATGTACTAAAAGTTATTATTTAACCTGTGGAATGTATTCTGTTCTATCGTGTTGAATAGCCCTGAACTTTCAGCTTGCTCTGTTTATTTTTTTATTGAAAAATTAAAAGTGTAAATATTTGTAAATAAGTAATTTTCAAAAATTTGTAATAAAATGGAAACTAAATTACAAATTGTTCCATTGAATTTTAATTGTCTAATCATCTTACCAAATATATTTTAAGATATGTTCAATTTTAGAAGCTTTTCAGAATTTAAATTTTAAACATGCCGATTTTATTTTTTAAATTTTAAATGTTTCAGTATGTTCAAAAAATTTTTTAAACATGCCAAAGTAATTTTGAGTTTTGATATATATGTTTTAAAAATCAGTTACATTTTTCATCTATTGCTGTGAATTATGAAGATCTAAATCATTATAATTATTCATAATGTAATCTGAATAGGTAATGAGTGGTGTTTTAGGGATAATAGCTGATTTGCTGTGGAATGAATAATAACAAAATTAACCAAATTGTAAATGATTGAATTTGTTTTGAATAACATTCAATTTATAAATTATATTTCTGTCATATCTTATAAATTCAAATGTATTTCTAGCAATAAATAGTATCTTCTGTTTATATATTTTCTGCACTTTTAATAAATCATTCAGTTTATCACTTTATCTTCATTTTAGGTCACGCCGAGTTCAATCAAGGGTATCATCAAGTAAGTGTTTCAAAGATTTTGGATTATATTTAAATAAACTTTAAATTTTATGGTTTATTAGAGTATTAAGAATTCTTAATTTGTTATATCTTGTATTAAAAAATTGTGTTGTAATATATGCGAAAAAGCTTGATTTGCTTAATCATTTTGTTTTATTCAATTGCATAAAAACACTGATTGTTGAATTTTTCTATATTCTTTAATCAAGCTTAAAATCATGATGCAGTTGATTTTTAATTTTGATTTCTTGCAAAATATGATAATCTTGACATTTGGTTATAGGGAGTTCTTGCTAATCTTTTTTGATTGGTAGTGCAATTTTAGTAATAGATTTATATAATTTTTCATCCTAAAGGATTTTAAGTATAAGCAGTTCATGTGAAATACGAGTACATTTGGTTAGACTATAATATTTTTTAATCTTACTTTCAAAAGTTGACCTTTTTTTTTTTTATCAGTTTATGAAGACAGTGTTGACGAAATGTTGTTGAATTAAAGGCGAATTATTGTTATTAGAATGATCTTGATTGAGCAATAGCATATGCATGCTGAAGGAGAAAACTTTCATGACAATTGTTTATAATGACAGTTAAGGCAGCATTAAATGGCTAAATTTATGCTACTAAAAATACTGAGGATCATGCAAGAAGATATTGCATAATATTGCAATTCTTAATATACAGAGAATTACTATTGATGACTTTCTCTTACAGATATCTGTTAAAGGACAAAAATAACTATTGTATTTTGGTAACAAGTAATACTAATTGTATTTTAGTAACAAGAACATGAAAAATTTTTGCAATCAACCATATAAAAAGAATGATTTCATTTTGCATTGTCTTTTATTTCTTTGCCATTATATTCACTGGAAACCGTCTATTTTTTAAAGTGAAGAATCAGTAAATAAAAGTATAGAATTAGGGTAGAATATCTGTAGAACAACTGTACTTAATAATGTTTAATAAACAAAGTTGATATTTATAATGTACTAGAATGAATTTTGATTTTAGTTTTTATTAACTAGTTCAATACATTCATTTTTGGTGTATCTCTTATTTAGGGACCCTATGCGTACACCACACCAGCATTATCATCAGTTGCAAGCAACTCTGGTCATGATATTAATAAACCAGTAGCTGCTGCCCAGCAAGCAATGTATTCTAGCGCTGGTATGCCTGCGCCCTCGCAGCATCACCAATCTATGGGAGGACCAATTGCATCTCCCCAGCCTATAATTCAACAAGGGCAACAGATGTCTAGAAACCCCACCATTGCAATGCCCACGGTAAGAAAAAGTTTAAGTGTAATTATTTCTTATACTTATATAAGTAGCAATCAGAATTGAAAATTGTTTGTAATAATATTGTACTGAGCTCTTTGACTATGAACATAGCACTGGGTTACTTCAAATCTTAAAAACAAGGAAAATTTTCTGTTAAACTCAATACTTTCCATAGTTTTTCTTAATTTTACATAGTCAATGAATGTAAACAATTATATATCGAATAGAAATTTGAATGTTTAAAATTAAGTAATTTAATGTGAAGGAATAGCGAAGGAATAAATTTTGTAAAAATTATTTCTGTTTTGTGAATTGAAAAACAAATTTGTTTTATTTTTTTCATTTCTGCATAGGAAATGATCTATATTGTATTGTATAATATTTATTTGGCGCTATTAACTTTGGTAGAATGTTTTTAAAATCATTGTTGAATCAAATCAATAATTGAATATTGTTGAAAAATCAAAATCTTATGTTTGTCTGTTAAAAAGATAGTTTCTGCTTTATATCAGATAATAAAACATTATGCTGTATTAACTGTTTTGTTTGCTTTTTTTTATTAGGCTTATTATCCAAGAAATAACGTCCCTCCTCGAACAATGCAGAGCATGGCTCGTAATCCTATAAGTGCAGTTGTCAACCAGCCTGGTCAGCAACCATCTTCTCAATATGCGCCAATGCCAACTATGGTTCCAATACAACATAATTTTAATTCGTTCCCGCCAACATTGGTCAATCATCAATTTCCACAAATGGTAAGTCCCTTTTATTTTTGTAATTTATCAACTTAAGGTAACTTCAGTAATATTTTCACTTTAATTTTCTGTATTAATACTTAGTGTTTGGAATTTAGATTGGGATTCAAAGATTAATAGGTATTCCTAATAATTTGCAAAGATTTTGTAGTAATTGTGATCAAGTGCATTTGAAGAAACAGTATTTTTGGTAGATTTATTGTATTTGGCTTATAAATTATGTATCACTCATCTTCTGGAATCGAAAAGATTATTACACAGATTTGAACTACATAGTGCCCTATAATAATAGAAGTTTTATATAGGTATTTGTTAAGTGTTATAATCTGTACTTCACTTCAAATGAGTTGAAGTTATTAGTGTTGTGTGTAATGAATATCTCTTATCCTGAATACTCAACAGGATTTTAATTGCTTGAGGACCATTTTAAGGAACTTTATGGAAGTTGAAATTTTTGAATAAGAAAATTACAGAAGGTTAAAAAGAAAAAGTTGAAATTAGCAGCTGAATAGGTATAATTGCAGTATTGGTATAAGTAATAAAACACCAATCATTACCAAAGAAAATATATAGACAATTACTAATTTGCCCAGTTACTAATCAAGTTCATGAATTTTTGCACTTTATTTTTCTATACTGATGCTTAGTGTTTTGGATTTTATGTAAAGATTGTTATATATACTTAATAGTTTGTAAGGATTGTGTTGCATTTGTGATCCAGTGCTTATGGAGGTTTATTGTATTGACTTTGAAAGATTGATTTATTGTATATCATTTTATATTGTAGAACCATTATGTTTGATATTTCTAACCTTCTGGAATTATTATACAAATTAGCGAGGCTTGTGTAATATGCTCATAGAAGTGTTATGGAAGTATATCTTTAAGTATTCTGGTCTGTACTTTATTACAGACAAGAAGTTGTTAGTAATTTGTGTCATACATATTTCACCTGAACACCCAAGGAGATTTAAATTTCGTAATGCTCATTTTCGGAGTTTGAATTCTTGGAATTTGAAATTTTTGAACTAAGAAAATTATAGGTAGCAGAAAAAGAAAATTTGGAAGTGACAGCGTAACAAATAATATTGCAGTAGTAGCATGAACTGTTAAACAACTGGTCACTACCTAATAAAAAATACTTAAATTGTTACTAATTGATATGATTTATAAATACTAATTCCCTGCTAGTTTTGCTGATTGCTTTTCTTATTTAGATCATAATTTTAAGTGTTTTTTTCCTAGGCCTAGGATAATCCCTATTCCTTGTATATCCTTGGTATAGTGGAAAATGTTTTCCTTTTATTTCTGCAATGGAAGCATTTTCTCCCCACCCCCTCTTTCAAAACTATCTAAAGTACCATTTAATCATGTAGCAATTTTCGTTTATGGTTGTATGGAACTAAGGATCTATATTTTTTTGTGATCATTACTAATTCTATCCTACTTTCAGTACCAACCTAGAGCGTACAATCCTCCTCAGTATCCTGTTATGCCAGGTCAACAATATATATGGAATTACAATACTCCACCTCAGAATTCGAATGGTAAGAAATGTTTGATTTCTACATATGATATAGTATACATCACTTCATGAGATGTAATTCATAATGTTTCCAGTGTATTGCAAGGCTATTTTTTTAATTAAATGAATTTTTTAAAAACATACAAAATGAAATAAAGGAGTTTGGTTGTAAAATACTTTATTTCCTTTGTTTTATAATGTACTTGAGTCTGCTTTTTCCTAGAGTTACTGGTTCTTCTGAATTTTCATTGAAATTTCCTTTTTTTTTTTTTTTTTTTTTTTTTTTTTTGTTGTTGTTGGTTGAAAAATATAAATTTACAAATTGTTTTACACTCCTCAGATTTTTGACGTAATATTTCAATTTAAAAAAGGAACAGCCTTTTCCTGCATGTGAGTCATAATATAAGTGCTTCTCAGGATTAATTGACTCTAAAATTGTTTTATATTTCTAATATTCTTCAACCACTACTTATAGAAATTCATTTTGAATGATATTTTGAATTGTTGGTGCCTATTATATATGGAAAAATTTCTATTTGTTAAATAATGAAAAATATAGTCAAAAGAAGCAGAATCAAAGAATTAAATATATTATTTTGATAGAGCTTGATCCTAAAAATCTACTGCTGAGAAAAAATACCAATTTAGAAAATGATAAGTAACCAGATTGTTAGTGTAGAGGTACTGAAATGGGGGGAGAGGAGGGGGGATCTTTTTATCAATGCTTTTTTATATTTATGAAGAGTACTGTAAAAATTGTGAATGCTTGTCTAAAAGTTTTACTGTTTTGAAAACTACAGCTGCAACAGAAATTGTTTTTTCATTATATCTAGCATATGAATGCTGATTAGGCATTTCCATTTATACTGTACAAACATATAAAGAAAACATTTTTTTTTGCAGATCTGAGTGACAATTCTAATCATTTGTTTTTCGTTATAGTTCAGTATTGTAGAATGAAGGTTTGTTAATCAGGAAGAAATTTAGAAACCTAACTAAGATTTAAACACGAATGTTACGATTTTATGTATGCCTTCATTTACAGAATTTTGTATATGGCTCTTTTGAAACTGTACTTGCCATCAATTACTTAGACACACAAGATAAATGACTGGTCAGGCAAGCTTGTTTTTGCAATGATAAATTTTCTTTTTGTAAAGCCATTCTTTTTTTTTTCTTTATCTACCTTTTTTGAAATTGCTATCAATTACAAGAAGAAAATACAAATCTATTTTAATAAAAGTCAATAGTTTACCGAAGGGAATGGCTTACACTTCAGCAAAATTTGAATTTGAAATATCCTTAGGTCAAATTGATAAGTTATTAAAATATTTCTGTTATATAGTGATGAGGATAATTAGCATTTTTGTTTTTTCTATTGCATGGTTAGTCCACCTTTGAATGTGGAAAGAAGAAATTTATATTTGTATACATTTGGTTGTATGCAAAAATGCAGTGGGGTAAAGAATTGTTTATTAAAAAAATTCTGGGAGAGCTGTTGAAAGGTTTTAGAAGTTGTAACTTAAACATAATAAAGACAAATTTAAAATATTTTAATGCTACTGTTTTTTCTAGTGCATTTAAAAAAAGTATAAATGGAAAGACTCATTGAAATTAACTTCTATCAAGATTTATCAAAAGCAAAATTTTTATGGGATAGTGATTTTTTTGAATAAATAAATGAATTTGTTAAGTCATGAATATGTTTATAAATTGAAATTTTAGTAGTAATTTATGTAAAATAAGTATCTAGTAGTAGTTATGTGATGGCTAATGATCATTATCTGCAAGATCGAAATAAAGGTTGTTTTGGATAATCTTCATCATTTTAATAATAGCTAAAAAATAGTCAGCAAGACTTTTGAAAGTTAATATTGAAAATATTTTAAGTTGCTTTTATAAATTTTAAATATTTAATTTTATATTCTTGAACTATTTTTTTAAGTTGAATGCTCTTCAATAAGAAAGAGAGTTATGTAGAGTTAACCTTTGTATTGAATTTATGAAGAATATAATAGCATTAAATGTGTATTGACATTCATTTCATGTCATTTTACAGGTTACTTTCCTTCTCATGGAATGTCTAGCTACCAATCAATGCCCCCTCAAATGCCTCCTCAGTCTATTCCTGCTCAGCCACCACAACAACAGCATAGTAGGAAAGGTGAAAAGGCTATTCCAATTATTGATCCAAAGACTGGAAAAAATGTTTTAAGTATTGATAAAAATGCTGAAGATAGTTCTCGTCCAAACAGTGAGAAAGAATCTGTAAGTTTCTCCTTTTACCCATCAAGTTTTAGTGATGTACATGTTTTGATATTTTCTTCTGCCAGTTGGTAAATCCGAGGTGGGAAATTTAAAACTAATAAACAATTTATACTTGTTTCGTACTGAGACCAAATTAAGCATCTGCTGCCTATTTAACAGAGATCTCCTGTAATTTGGCGGCGGAAATTTATATTGAATAGATAGATAACTGAAAGTCAGTGCATAAGCATTTCCTGCTTTTGAAGCTTTTTGACTAATATTTTAGGGGATGCAAAGGTATCCCACACTTAACAGCATCCTTTTAATAATTTATGAAATATCCTTTTTACTACTTCTGCAATGACACTCGTGGTGGGTTTAACGAAGCTTGATTTGTTGTCCTCTTTTTGTTTCTAACCGGTGCTCTGAAAAAAGTAAAGACAAGGGAATCGGAGACTTAATTCAAAACACTAGACCAATCTGCCATGCTGGTGCCAACATGCCTTGTTATGGCATTTTTATTTTGATAATAATTTTGTAATAAATTTCATTGCTAGTATTGTATAACCCTAGGAAAAAATATGAGTGACAAGTAATTACTTTTCTAAGTTCTTTTTAAGCATTTTTGTAGATGCATTTAATTTCTAAGCAGAAAATGTTTTCTATTTTATAATCACCCATTTTTATTGAAAAATTATACATTAATTTTTTTTATTGTTTATTTCTGTATTAAGAGAAAGTCTATTATCATTTGTTACTGTCTTTTTAATCTAGGCAACAGTGGAAATTTTTCATGAACAAAAACTAAAATCAACACATTTATTACATTTACAATAAGATGAACAATACCATTTGACATTTCACAATGTTATTCTTAATTTACTAGGTACTGGTTAATTTGGATCCAATGCACTATTTCTTGATATATCACTACTGCAAAAGCATAGTATAATTTATTTTAAAAGGGGAAAAGTAACAAGCCTTTCCATTAATGAGCTTTTTGAAAAGATTCCAATTGCACCTGATACATAACTACTTATAAATCTAATTTCGTAGACATCACGATTGCAAATAAATAAGACGTATCTAATTTTTATATATGCTGTAACAAATAAAATTGAAAGGATGGTGGAGAGTGTTGATAGAAGCCAGATTGGAGACTAATATTTTTCATATGCAAAATCATTATAATTGGAAGCCATGAAAATTATATTTGCAACCTTCAAAAAAATTTAAAAGCTAAAACATTCCAGATAGAGACCATCATAAGATACATTTGAGGACTGAGCTATGCAATGTTCCAACTGTGTAGATAAATTATTTCCAATCAAATTTTTGAATCGAAATTAACTTTCAAAAAGATACAGATTATAATAAAGTAATATATTGTTTCTCACTTCTGAAATTTAAAAGCAAAAGAATTTTTTCAGTCATCATTTTACATAGAAGAGATAGGAACTTTGGGCACTCGGCCAATAGCTTAGTTAAAAACCACTAAATGATCATAATAACAGAATGAATGGAAAGTATTTCTTAAAATACTCAGTTTTTAGTCAATTTCATGCAAACCTACATATACTAAACATCTAATTGTAACTTTGCTTTGAAAAGTAATTATTTGTCACTCCCATTTTTTCAAGTAGTTTCTCACTTTATAAATAATGTGTGTTCTTTCTTATTTTTGTAAAATTGAATATTAACTAGGTTTCCAATTTTTTTCTAATTAATTTCAGGAAAATTCAGACTCGAATATCTGTGTGCAATTTGCGACACAAGTTGCTGCGGTTCTAAATGACAGCCGTAGTGATATCGCATCAAAGCAACCTGAGTCTGTGAGGATAGATGCCATGTGTTCTCATGAAAATGAAGGAATGAGAATGCCAATAACTCCTGTTGTTGAGCTTGTTGATGAAAATATAAATGAACTTCAGAACATTGAAAATTTAAGTGAAATTGAGTTCGCTGACAATACGAATTTAACGTGCAACGACGAAATTGGAGGACCTTACTACAGAAAAGATATAGATTCGAATAGTATTAATGAGTCTGAGTCTGGTGCCACTAAAAATGTAGACTTGGAAGCCAAGACTGAGGATAGAGAACAAAATGTTTTTGAGGTACCTGTGGAATTATCTGTACCTGATAACGAAGAATCAATAAAAACAGAAAAACTTAATTCCCCTTGTAATGTTGAAAAGGTAGTTGTATTTAGTGAAACGAAAAAAATAAATATTGTTAAATCAGCTTTAGAATCAGACTGCTCTAATAGTATACAAGAATCGGTACAACCAATAGTTGCACCTGTTAAAGAAGAACTTGTACAACCTAACAATAGTGAAATTTTGGAATCTTCATCATCTGTTAGTTCTAAAATTCCTGAGAAAATATTAACAGAAGGTATGTGTTGATTTTTTTTAATGGAAATATTTATTATTTATTTTATAATCAGTAATTATAAATTTGGTATATATTTTTTAATAAAATGCAATTAAACTAATTTTTACTACTTTAGTTTTTTTTTGAACACTTGTAATGAAATTTTTGGTTTATAGTTTTATTCAATAGAAATTATTGAATAAAAATTTTAAACTTGCATAAAAAATATTTCAGCTTCAGAAGATCATGTTTTTTGCATAATTATATTTGATAAACCTAAAGAACAAAAATTTGTGCTATTTATTGCAGCTAGAATCTATTTAAAAGAATATAGAAAATTCAAGAGCCTGAAACATTAGGATGGTATTAAGTCAATTTTTGTTTTAAATTATAACCTATGACTTCAAAGTTATGCTGACATTTGAAGGCATTCACTATATTTCTGCAGTAATTAATTCATTTTAATATGTGATAATTTAATCTTATTTATATTAGTTGACTTTGAGTGTGTAAGTGGTATCAATATAATTAACCAGTTTTAATGAAAAATATGATATTAATCTTATTACTATCTAATTACTTTTTTTTTATCCATTATCTTCTATTTTTGGTTGAAGTTTCAAAAATACTCTTTCACTATTTCAAACGAAATTTCTAGCTGCGAAAGTGTGCCAGTTAAAAAAAACATTTTTAATTGATTTACGGGGAAATAACCTTGATGTATATTTACTGTGGTTTTACAGGCATAAAGTTTATCTGAAAATAAGTCTTGAGCTGAGTAACATCTTATTTTAGTAATTTAGATATTTAAAATAAGTAGAAAAACTAGTTATTTTAAATATTTAAATTATTTTAGTTTAAACCAGCATGCTAGCATCTACATTGTTTCAGTTTCTCAACTATTGCTCCAGCTGATTATTATTTTATGGGAAATCTTATAATACCAATGTCATCCAATCTATGATTATCAATTATTTATGTCTGTAAACAATCTCAATTTAACAGAGAAATCTCAATACTAATTCTCTATACATTCTCTGAGGAAGGAGGGGGGGGGGATCATGATATTTCCAAGTCGCTAATACTGTATTGATTTTACCAATTTTCATTTCATTTATTTAGATAAGATCATCTATCCATATCTCTTCCAATTCTGATAATATGATAAAAGTTTGACATAACTCCCTATCTCAAAGATTGTACTGATTTCAAACCTATTCAATTCTTAGACATTTATCTTGCATAATTTAAAATACTTTCATTCAGTTTGCTGTTATCATTACTAAATGAATGCCAGTTAATTATATTGTGGACAATAGTTGCTTGCCCAAGATAGCTAGCTTAATGGAGATCTAAATGGGGAAAGAAATCAGCTAGTCTTACTAACTCTTAATTGTGCATAAAAATTTGTATATGCATTTATTTTTATGCAAAATGTTCTTTTCTTCCTACTAATTGCCCAAAGATAAGTTATTCACAGATTTTAAATTTTATGCATAAATTAAATGGAATTAAAAAAAACAAACATTTGAATAGTTCCATTGTCTTTTGGTTGAATCAATATAAAAAATTTTCAAATCATATTTTTATATGATTAGATGGTAAGAAAGCTCTTCAAGTAAGGTTTTTACCGTATAAAATTTATAAATCGACTGTCACGAAATAAGTTTATCTTTACATATTTAAAGTTAATATTTTAGAATGTCTGGTTTTAGATTTAGAAGTATTTAAAAAAAAATAACTTGAGTTTTTTTTAGTTTGTTGATGTAAAGGAAAAAGTATTTTTAGTATTAAAAAAAAGCAGGATGTTTAATAGAAATACTCATGCATGTTTAATTAAATAAATTTTTTTTTCAATGTTTATAGCTTTATTTCTTTGGGATATATAATTAGGAGGATTTTACTTCTAGATTTCTATGTTTTGATAAAAAATATATTTAATTTTAATAAATTATAAAGAACAATTTTGAAAAGCTCTTTTTCAGTTTCTTTATTTAATTTGTTAGCTATGTCATAGAACAAAAATCTTTTTCTCACAAATAACATTTGTGTGGAAGCAAAATTAATTAGTAGATAGTAAGCTCCTAATATTATAAAAGAATACATTGTTATTGAAAGTTCACAATAACAATGAATTATGGAAAATGGTTATTATTTGGTGCATGATGACTTATGAAAAATGACTTCTAAAATTACATTTTATGAAAAATTTCAATTCTTAATAATCCAAAGATTTGATAATAGTGATTCTCATTAGTAACCTGGCCATGTAGATTTTATGCTGGTGGATTGGTTTGGGACTGGTGGAATGAGAAATGCAGAATGTAGAGCGAGGACATCTTTGACGATAACTTTACATCCTGTGTAGCTCATCAGAAACTGGTCTGGAACTTGTATCAATATATAACTTGTTAGGCTAGGAAAGTAGTGGAAGGATTAAAGAAATCATATTTCCTTTCTAGCTCCTTTAAATCCAAATATATCCTCACAATGCTATACAATTTTTATAGTTGCTATAGAAATTAGTTAAAAATAGGAGAGGGGGAACTATAAACATATACATACAAAAAAAAAATGCTGCAAATACCCTTTTGTAAATTCACATTTACTATAACATTGAAAGAATTTTTGTCAATTAATGAAATTTTTTTTTAGTATGTTTTGAAACAAATCGATTCTTCTAGCTAAATATCAAAAACACTGGAGTTTTCTCATTACAAAAATGTATATTCAGAGTATTTTATGATAAATTGAGCTATGATGTTAAAAAAAGTAAAAATGCATACTATTTTTTTAGAAATTATTAATCTTTAATTTTAGAAAAAGAATCAGAGAATAATTTGATATCAGTCATAATTTAAATTTTTTTAAAAAAATCTATCAATAAATATCTTTGATTTTGCATAATGTTTGAAAATATTTATATAAATTTCTTTGGAAATATGCATGTATGTACTTCAGTAATTTGTTAGTACTACCATTATACCAGTAAGAAGTTACGCTAATGAATGGGTAATATGTGATTGTGGTTATATCTCTATACATATAATTATCAATTTCTGAGTAATTTGAAATAAAATAATTTTAACTATTCTATGGATTGTATTGAGAAAATGAGCTGTAAGTGTAATTATTTTAAAATTTTATGCTACTTAAGCATGCTAATATAAATTTAATTTTTTTATAAGCTGGATTTTTTTTCTATTTAAAATCTTATTGTAAATCTGGATTTCTCCCCTCTTTCCTTTCATTTTTTAAAAAGGAATTGGTATTTTATTTTCCCTTTGTATATGAATATTCACTGTAAGTAAAAGTTTATCTTAAAGATGTTTCGATTCCTAATTGTTAACCATCATGCCATTGACATAGACTTTATCCCATGTTTTGACTAACAAGTTGTTTTTGACAGTTGATTTATTTTTTATTGGCAAGTGTTTATACCCATCCCTGTGCTTATTTTTTAAGGTTATGTTTATTAAATATTCTACTTAAATAACACAAAAGATAGTCCTTTGATTTCTGTCAGTAAAATCTTGTATTATTTTTTGTCTTAAGCAGCATAATTTCCTTTAAAAAAACAATTTTTACTTTGCATTGCTAACTTACAGATTTCACTGATATTTTAAAAGTAAATTAATACTGAAAAATAAATAATTTTTTCATTATTTCCATTTTTCCATTATTTATAAGATAAGATTTATAATCTCTGAATCTGTTTTATCTTATCTTTATTTTATTTCCTAAACTTTATTCTAAAAGGACTAATATATATTTTTATAATGTATTTTTCTCCTTATACTTTTAATCAGTCAATTTGCAGGGAATGCCAAAATTTAATGTGCTTGAAATGCAAAATATTTCATACATGTGTCTAATGAGGAAAACATAATAGCTCTGGGAACATTAGTTGTTTCTTATGAGGACTTTTCAGTTATAATACCAATTATGATATTAAATTTATTAAGATTCTAATATCTTTTTTCAAAATGACATGAAAATTCAATAAATGATCTGTTCTTGTTACTTTGTAAATATCAGCATGTTAAACTGTCAAGAAAGAAAAATTAAACAAATTTATCATAATTAAAAATATAATATTAAACATGTCTTAATTTTTTTAATTACTTAAATGCTGCAGATTGTCATAAAATGTTCCAGTCGTCTGATTGTAGTTGCATTTCAACTTTCCCAGATTCATTTGTAAATGTATATAAAAATGGATATAATTTTACGTGGACAAAAATTACTTTTTTATATTAGTATATATATTTTTGCAGTCAGATACTGAAAAAAAAATATATATATACTAATTTAAAATGATCTTTGTATATAATATTTTTATGTTTGGAGGAATATATTCCGTTGTTTAAATTTTGTTATTAAGCAATTATTTAATTTTAAAATGTCTTGATTTTAAGCAATTTAAAAATTTAGTTGTAGGTAGCATTTTAAGAGAGTTACAAAATTTTTTATGTTCATAATTTTGTTATTCAATATTTATATTCTAATTTAGATGCTTGTAGACTCTTCTCCATGTTTTTAAATGAAGATGTAGTCAAATTAATATTGTAAAATAGTCTTCCCCCAGCTTAATATCAAATGCTATTTCCCCCTACTTTTGTCTATTTGCAATTAGCTTTTTTTTCTTTTTACCAAGCTAAAACAATAATTTGCAAATTTTTCCATTGTTAAAAATTTAATTTTTATTAAAATTAATTAAAATTTTTTAAATTAAAAAGTGAAAAATATTAAAGTAGTATTATTTTTTGCTTGTTTGATCAGTAATAATGATCCAAAAAACATTTAATTACATTTTAATTTCTTCACATTCTATTGCCATTATGATAAGTTAAAAAAAAATTGCTTAAATTTATAAAAAGGTCCATTTTATTTAGGATGGTTTTTTATATTGAAATAAGTAAAATTTTTATAGAAAATTGGGTTATACTTAAATATATTTTTCATGATCATAATTTTTAAATGCTATAAATTTATTAAAATATTATTTCCATTTATTTAAAAAAAATTAAAATAATTAATATTGAGGAAACACCAATGATCCAGTCTCCATTGTCCCAGCTATTAATTCAATTTGCAATTTTTGTTTCATCTGAAAGCTAATAAGTACTAATTATCTCTTCTGATATTTCTCTTCCATTTTTCGGGAAATCAGTTTAGAAGGATTAACTTTAACTGTATTCTCAATTGGGACATCTATTGATACTTTACTAAGTCCCAACTATTCAAACAATTTTAAAATTTTTTATTTTAAATAAAAATTTAACACTCATTGATACTTTATCAGTAATCATTTATTCCCTTCCTCTCCATTTCAAAAGAAGTGCAAAAGAAAATCCATCAATACTTCTTTAATTTTCATCACAATTTGCCACTTTAAAATATAGCTAACTAATCAGAATGCTGTATAATATATGTGTGACTTACATTATTATAATTAAATTTTTATGCAGTTTTTATAACATTTGTAAGTATTTATCAAATTTGATTGATATATTTAAATAAATATTTGTACTATATACCTTTTTTTTTTTTATCTTTGGGGCATAAGTAAGCTTTGAAACAAGGTTTCTTGGGTAATGGGTTATTTTTTAAAACCTAATGTCTCCCACCAGGCATTATTTGTGTGTGTGTAATTAAATGAATTTTTCTTACAAATAGAATTTTTTAATCAGCAAAATCACTAATTATTTGCACACAGACACACCATTCTTTATGTGTGTATAAATATTAATTTGTGATTTTGATGATTAAAAATATTCTATTTGTAAGAAAAATGCCTTTAATTATTTCATTCTCAAAGGGAGTAATTAATAGATTAATGCTTTAATCTTCAAATTTCATTTTTGAAAGCAAAAAACTAAGTTTTTGGTTAAAATCTTTCTTAATTCTTTATTTTCTAGAATTAAAGGCTTTTATGTTATGTTCATCCTTTTTTTTTTAATCAAACTTTTTACTATTGAATTATTTCATTCTTTAAAAATATAAATCTTTTCAAAAATTAATTGATTTTCTGCAATTCTTGTATAAAAATTCAGATTCAAAATTTAGAAAAATTAATTACATATGATTTTAATTCATATGAAGTAATTTTTCTAAATTTAATAACATATTTTTTTAAAAAAGCTATAAAGATAAAATCAATGACATGGTATGTTGATATATATTATATATTTGTATGTCGCTTCTGCCTCCATCTACTTCATCTTTTTTGTTTTTGCAAACTTCTAGAATTGTTGACTAAAAAGTTCAGAATTTAAAACGAATATGTGTATCTTCAATATAATTATTATGCTAATCTAGGTTAAAATAACAGTGACCCAAATTGAAAGAAGTAGCGAGAAAATGCACATTGATATTGAATGAATTATCAGTTTTTCCTCGTTATTTTGTATCAACATGCAATCATCTTATAGCTTTTTCAGCTCCCAAATTTGTCTTGTAATTTTAATTTGAAAAATATGCTGTTTGTTACCCGCAAATTTCTGAAAACATTAAATTACAGCGCCGCGAAGCAAAACCTTTCCTATTGCTCTCGAAATAACCTTTCCCGTAACGCGGCATTTGGCGGCGAAGAGCAGTCACCGATAACACATTTCTGTCTCGGCCTTGGCGGCACTTGGATGTCCTAAGATTGGTCAAAAGTTTCATCGAATTGTTCACGTGTTAGTCCTAATAGTGTGGGTCGCGCTCTGCTGTCGAGCGGAATGTTTTTGATCCAATGTCATGTCGTCTCACTGAGAAACTTTCTGCTAGAATGAGAATTCTTAGATTAGCACGTGGCTTATTTATCCTCTTTGCCAAAAAGGTAATACCGTCGTCGGTTGGGATGTATCTAAATTTGTAAACTCGGTATCGGGCGAAGAAGCAGTGTGTTGCGTACAGCTTCCTTGGCGGCCATGATGGCTGCTGGTTCTAAACGTCCCGTCCCAGTTAATTTCGTTCGATATTTTGCTGTTTGAGTGCCATAAAAGTTAGCAGATTTCGTGTTTGGATACGGGAGACGATATGCCTGGTTTTAAAAACTCTCCGGATTCCGATAGATGGAATCGCGGTAAGTAAATAATTTATTATGTTTTCTTCTGAAATATTGGCATGCCTTGTTTGCTTGAGGATTGTTATCTTTCTTAGCTGTTAATTCAACAGCTGTAAAATTATTTGTTTCTGTAATTTTTTTTAGAATGCAATCGTATTTATTTTTTCCCCCGATGTCTTTATAAAATTATTTTGCTTTTGAGGTCGTGTAAAAGTATCCGGATTATTTCATAACCATATGGGGGCAATTGCCATCTAAATATAAAGGTGGCACTTGTACGGTCACAGTGACGCAATAACCAATTTTATTAATTTTTTTCCAAATATTTCTGAAGACGCTTATTCTTTTATCATAATAATGAATTTAGATTGAATAATCGTATATATATTTCGTATTAACTTAAATAGATTAGTAGGATGAGTTATATCACTTTAAAACAAATGGTGTTATGAATATATTTTTGAATAATTAGTGAATGTAATTGAAATAAATTTTTGATCTAAATCTTTGTAAATTTATTGCAAAAATAATATTTAACCAAATTGGTAAAGTAAATTTTATTTTCTGTTTATGTTGTATTAAAAAATTAGTAATCATTAATTGCTTCAGAAAAATATACTGAAATCATACTAAAAAATGCAGAATGTTTTATGTCAATCTTAACTTCATTTTGAAATTTTCTATTGAATATCTTATTTGTTCTGTCTTTTTAAAGGAAATTTTTCATTTCCTTTGTCAGGAAGGGTGGAGCAGGAAAATATCACTTCTTAAATCTTTATATAGGATTCTCAAGATTTTCTTTGAAATATCTTTTCTTCCAGTTATTCAAAACAATCTGATGCTTATTATTATTATGGTATTTACTAGTTGTATAATATACTAGTATATGCTTCAAAATAGTTAATATTTATTTTTGTAGGAAAGAAAAATAAAGCAAAGAAGAAAAAGGATTACAATAAACGAGGTGAAAGTAAAGAAGGAGGAGAAATGGATGCTTTTTTGGATACCAAAGAGGTTTTTTTTTCTTTTTTTTTAAAAAAAAAACATTATTATAGTTGGATGAATTTTTTAAAATTGTGTATTCCTGATTGCTGTATTTTTATGAAAACTGATCTTGTGTGGTGCATCATGATCAGTAAATATTTCTTCAGTTGGTTATGTAAATTTTAGTAAAATAGGTATGCCACCTTTCACAATTTATTTTTATTTATGAATGTTTTTTTTTAAATGCTGATAAGCTCTTTTTTTAATATAAAATAATTACTTGGAATTTTTGTGAAAAACTGCAAAAATATTTGAATATTATTGAGCTATCAAAATGCAAATTTAATATTCTTTCAGTGCTATAAATATTTTTTATTTGCAAATAATAATTTAAATTACTTTATGACATTATAAAAAAAAATTCTGTTATATTCTATTAAAAATTTCTTTTTATAGACTAATCTGAATATTCTAAAATATATTAATCTGTATAATTTGAGGTATCTATAAATGGTTAGTAATTTTTGCAAAGTAAATTTATGCTTGAAAGGTAAAATTAAAGGTTTAATCTTTTTTTTAAAAGTTACATAATTGTTAAAAATTAAAGTAATTATTGAATGATTTCTTGATAAATTATAATTTAGTGTCTATGCAGATTATTTTCTGGATAATATTAACAGTTTGAATCTTCAGTTATAAATAAAATGTGTAAATTATGGTATTCTCTCAATATTATAAACTCTTTGTCACATTTAACAATTTAGTTATTAATTTTTATGTTAAGCAGCTTTTTTATGTATTAGGTAGATTAATTTTAGTATTTATACTATTTTTTAAAAATGTTTATTTCATGCAGATGAATTTGTAATTAAAGAAATTTTTATTGGTTTTTGGATTTATTGGTATATTTGACATTCTTTTAAAATATTTCCTAAAACTTTATAAAAGTTTGAAATTTGCTGTTTATTTTTAAATAATATTTGTTCATTACACTTACAATTAATAGTTCTGATTATTTAATTTTTGAAAAGTTTTTTTAATCACAAAAAGCCAACACTGTATTTCATTTTATAACAGCTCATATTTGATAAAAGTTTTATTATCATCTTGCACATCTAAGTAATATTAATAAAAGAAACTAAGAATTAAGATCTATTTAATAATAAAATATATTGAATTGTATTTCTTAAAAATATTATTGGAAAAGCATGGAAATATGTACTTTAAATTTATATAGCTAGGAGATTGTTTAGAATATCAAAAGATAATTTGAAGCTTGAAAATTATAAAAAATTAATATATCTTTGAAATAATTCTTATTATTCTTTAATGACAACTATTTATCGGTTCTGATTCTCTTCTCAATGGCGAACTGTTGTGCAATATATTTTAAAATTCTTTTTATAAATACAATTTCAGCAATAAAAATATGTAAATTATATTTAAGAAAGGTCTACTTTACAGATTTGAAATTAACTTACATTCTGATTTTTAATAAAGTTATTGCAAACTGTTTAAATAGCTTTGATTTTTATAAAGTGTAAAAATATTGAAAATTTCTAAATTTGCATGAATGTTGGTATAAACATTTTACATTTGAGTTGATATATAAGTTAGAATCCTGTTCCTATAAAAAATCTTTGAGTAAACAAATAATTAGATGCAGGTTTTCTACCATGTTCATAATTTATGATAAGACTTCTTTTAAAAATTCATGCCTTTTTTAAAAATTGAAAACAAATTTAAATTCATTTAATTCTGAGTTTCAGCTGTTTTTCTTACTTGCGTGTAATTATATGATGAAACTATTGAAGGAAGTGCAAGGTAAAATCTTATGTATTTATAAGGAAATGTTACATATTTTTTTCTGTTTAAAAAATATATATTTAAATATATGAATAACCAATATTTAAATTTGAAACTGCTGATTTAATTCTGCTAATTTGAAAACTCGTGACATTTAGGTATATTATCAGGAGATAAGCCCATACTATTTTCAGCAAAAAATTTCAAATAATTGTTCCACTCTGCATGAAATATGGGGAAAGAAAAATCAATTTTCATAGTTCCTTGCCACTTAATCATTTGTGTGTGCATGTGTGTTAACAATGTTTGTTTTTAATAGGGTGCAACCGTATCACTGGCTCCACCTCTTCCACCTGTAACTACAGCAGCTCCTACATCTGTTCCTACAATTGCTTCTGAAAGAATTCCGTCACCTATACCAATTGTGGATAGTGAAATTTTAAGTACTATACCATTGCCTGGGGAGATTCCGGATGATATGCCTCAAAACGACATATCACCAAGTGACCCAACTAGTGAAATATCCTCTGTATCGCCAAGTGCCGATAGTGAAGACAAGGAAAATGTTGCTGAAATGCAGAAAGATAAAATAGTTTTAAAATACAGTTATAAAGAAGGTAATGAAATTGTTTTCATAATTATTTATCTGAACTTAAACGTATCAATTTTTGGAAGAATTTCAAATTTATTTTAGATAATTGCTTCTTATATAAATTATCTTTAAAATAATAAAAAAATTTATGCAGCTTAATTTTGCATGATTTGAAAAAGAAGGCATTTTATAATAAAGTTATATTTTATATAATAAATGAGAAATAAAAGTATATATATTTGAGGCAGGATAATTATACTTTCTTGAGTACTTATTGTCAAAATCATTTGGTTTTAAATATTTTACCCAGCTTATATTTAAAATTAATACAAAAAAAAATTACTAAGAATATTAACTAATTGCCAATCATTAAAAAATATTGCTTTTCAACTGCACAAAAACAACAAAAAATGTTCTACTTCTATGCCAAATTCAGTTTAAATTTAGTTTGTACTTTGTTATGTATTTTTAATGCATAATATGTATGATCATTTGGACATGTAATTTTAGATCAGTGGAGTCCGCTAAATCCTGAAGGCAAGAAACAATATGATCGGGACTTTCTGTTGCAGCTGCAATCTCAACCTATGTCATTATGCAAGCCTAACAATTTGCCAAATTTAGATGTGATTAAGGACAAGGTATTGCATTTTTGCTTTTTCCTCCTCCCTTTTTTTTCCATATCAATATCGATTTTTCCTTTCATAATTCAATTTTAAATATATTTAATAGGCCCATATACAAAAACTTACTGAAGTGAATAGGGTACCTCCACCTGTTATGAATAATCAAATGCGGGCATATGATCCTTTTATGCCAGGATTTGCACGGGGTGGACCGATGCCTAGAATGGTAAGTATAGTGAAGATTTTATTTATTCGTGATGAAAAATATAAGACAAGTCCATTTATTTTCTTTGTTTTGTCTGCAGAAATCTGTCTCTTAGAATTGTCTTATTGTTTTTGTTGATTTGCATGTAAATTTTTTTATTATCTTTTCTTTCTTTTATTAGTTTCTCTAAATAAATGTACTGTATTTTGAAAAATAGAATAATAATTTAGATTTACAAATTGCTAATTGTGTTTAAATAATTCGAATAATTTTGTTTTTTCTTTCAGTAGGATATTAAAGTTATATATAATTATACTGTTTCTAAATGAAAAATTAAATTAATATGTTTGGCTATTTCAGCCTCATGCTCCTATCAATCGACGTAGTCAGGGAAGGGGAGGAGAAAAGCCTAGGAAAGTTATTTCTTTTACGAGCTCTCTAAATCAAAATATAAAATTACATGAGTCGCAGAATGCATGGAAGCCACTACACAGAAGCGAGATCCCTCCTGATGTAAGTATATATTTTTTCATTACCTGAATACTCAAATTTTTTTTTAAATTTAAGACATCATTTTAATATTATTCAGCCACTACTGAAATTTTCTGTTAGATTGCATATCTAAAAAGACTATTTTTATCACATTTCAGGAAAAGATTAAACTAAAGCGAAGTGTTCAAGGTGTATTGAACAAATTGACGCCTCAGAAATTTGAAACTCTGCTTTCCCAGCTTAAAGGCCTTAATATAGATACCGAAGAAAAATTAGCTTTAGTTATTGATTTAATATTTGAGAAGGCTATAGATGAACCAAATTTTAGTGTTCCTTATGCAAATCTCTGCAAGCATTTGGCTTTGGTAAGGAACTGCATTTTTTTTACTTCTATTCATTATTATATAAGCGCATTTGGAAATTCTGTTATATTGTGATACTTCTGTAGTTTGTTACATTCTCTAATATTTCTTTATTAATATTTTGAATATTAGTTTATTAAACTGAAATATATTAATTTACCTAAATCGCATTAGCATAATGTGACTTTTTTTAGGAACCGAGTTTGAACCCAGTATGTGAGCATAAAACGAGTACAGTAGGGCAAACCTGCTGAATTCTATTGAATTCTGATTAATATTACTTATTATTTTAAATATAGTGCACTAAGTTTTTATGCTTGATGTGGATTATTGGTTTTTTCTGACTTATTAGGCAAATCAATTTTTATCATGCCCCCCTCATATCTCTTAATACCTTTAGGAATTCTTATGAAGAGTTGGGTGAATAATATTAATCTGCATACTTTAAAATTATGTTATTACTGTAAGGAAGAATGTCATTTCTAGTGCATGTAGATTTTTCTTAATGGGTTCAAGGTTAAATGGTTCAAGAATTCTCTGAATGGTTTTACCATTTGTTTTGGAAGAAAGTGTTCTTATTTTGTTAAACTACAATTAGTAAATGTAAACATAAAAATTTACTATAATGCTTATTAAAATCCTGTAAACAATAACAAAATGCCATCTTTAAACATTATTTTATCTCACCTGAATTAAAAGTTCTTGTCTTTTTACAACATTTGATTTTGAAGTTTTATGCTATTAATGCTTTTCTAGTTTGATTCTGCTATCTGCAAACAATTGATTTTTAATTATTTTTTTCAAGGGATGGAGTATAATGAAAAGAAACTAGGAAAATGAGTTAGATACATTTTTTTTTCATTATAAAAAAAGGTTGATTACGAATCTCTAACCCTCACATTGAAATAATATAAGACTTTATATTTGCTCACATGATATATTTTATTAATACAGTTTCTTCAGCTAGTCAGTTATCATTATGGTATCTTTTTTCTTTAACAGTTTGTCTTCAAAATTGCTTGACTGTCAGATTGTTTCCATTTCATGAGACTAGTAATTTCTTTTTTCATTTTTAATTTGTAATACTTTATTTCAGCCTGAATATATTTAAATTGTGTTACAAAGACATATTATATATTTTAATTGGAATTTCATTTTTGTATTATGATGATTAATTATTAGGAAACTAGTAATTATGGTCAATTTGAAATATATATGTTTGATTGTAGATTAAGGTGCCTGTATCTGGAACTTCGGGGACACAAGTTAATTTCCGCAAACTGTTGCTAACTAAATGTCAGAAAGAATTTGAACAAGACAGAAGTGATGAACTTAAGAATGAAGAAAAAATGAAAACTTTAGAAGCAGCTGATCCTGTAAGTTTTCATTTAATCCTGCCTTGACTATTGATCAAAAACAAATGATTTATGCATGAAAAATATTTTGTAAAGATATCTTACGAAGATTCCAATTCTCTAAAATCTTGTAGGATAAAAGAAAGGAGCTGCAACTTGAATATGAAGAAGAAGAAAAAAAAATTAGGTATAGACAGTTAGGAAACATAAGGTAAGAATATATGTCCTTTTTTTAATACAACACTATTATAATAATATATTCTCTAAATAATTTCCTGATTTACAAATTTTTTAGGTTTATTGGAGAGTTATTTAAATTGGGTATGTTGATTGAACCAATTATGCACGAGTGCATTAAAAAGCTGCTAAGTCAAGGTGATGAAGAGTCTTTAGAATGCCTTTGTAGATTATTGAAGACTATTGGTAAAGAACTAGATGATGGAAAAACATCTAAAAATTCTAGGGACAGCCAGGTATATTAATATTTTATTATTGTAATCTACAATAAATGTTGAAATTTTTACTGTGCAAGAATGATATTTTAAAATATATATATATTAATGATGCATTACTCTGAATTTAACGTAATAAATCTGGGAAGAAATGCAAAAAACCTGTATTACCAAGATTACTGTATTTAAAAGAATCTTTGAAAGATTTTTATAAGAAACCCTTCTTTTAAATTAAATCTGATTTTATTCTTTACTTTATATTTATAATTTTTGTAAATACCTTAAAAGAACCTTTCTGTATGAATGTGAACAACAAAAGAATTCTTTGTTTTGTTTGCCTGCTCTTAATTTGAAATTTATTTAGTTATGTTATAATTACAACAACTAATATATTTATTGTTTTAATTGTATAGATGCTGTGAAAGTTGCTTTAAATATTTACCATGTTAAATTGGAAAGCTTATTTGCACTATATTAAACTTAATTCAGAAATATATAACATTATTACAAAATTTTATTATTTCTGGGAAGTACTGTTTGTCCATCACAAGAACTCTGCTAGACGATCGTCTATGTTTATGGCAGGCGTTATAGAAACAGTTTTCGGTAGGGAAGATCCACTTTGAATGGGTGGAATTGAACAAAAGTATGGAGGTTTTTTTTTTGGCACCAATCTGTAGCGATTAAGAAGAACTTGTTTCCCATTCCTCTTCTCACTTTAGTTGCAGTTGCACGATCTTATATTTGCTCAGCTTACTTCTTTAATATTTTATTAATCCTTTCTTTGGTTATTATTAACTGAATTTAATTAATTTTTTCTCTTAAATTTTGACATCCTTTAAAATGCCTTTTTGATTTAAGAAAGGAGAGACTTTTAAAATCCCAAGCACACGAAGTTGTGCATAATGTTATTATGCTGCATAAAGCTTGTGCATGTTTGAAATAATTTACAAATCAATATTTTAATTTTATAATCTAAAAATTGATAGTATGGTAATCGTTAATTTTGTGTCTCAGAAAATAGTATTTTTCAGAAAAATAAATATAGACCTGAAAAGGTTTCAAGCACATTTAAATATGAATATTTGACTTTATAACAGAATAAAAGTAACTTTTTATGAAATAATTACGATTAATTATGTTATTGTGTTAAATTAGACATGTTTGCTGCGGAGAATTATGATATCAGAAACTTTTAAAACAAATGAAATTAAGACGATTATTTTTTTGTCATGCATGATTTTACTTAACTTTTTCTTCTTGTGCAATTGTTAGACATACAAATAATTACCCAGTTTTTCTATTTGATTTGTTTTATTCTTGTATATTTATAACAGGAATATCAAATATTTTTCAATATTCCGTATACTCAAAATATTTTTCAATATTCCAAGTACTCAAATTTAATCTTTGATTTTTTTTTCTTCTAAAATTGAATGCAATATTACATAATATCTCCAGTTTGGTGCCAAATGTGCCCCATGATAAACTTGAATGAATTTCTACCTCTGCGAGATGAACTCTTCGCACAGTAACCTGTTTCTATAACGCCTGCCGTAAAAATAGATGATCGTCTAGTAGAGTTCTTGTGATGGACAGACAGTACCTGTTACGGATGTTTAAAATAAAGCACTTCTCATAACCATCCAAAAAATTGCTGTTAAAATGTAAAAACTTTTGAAAAGTCATTTTTTTTCCTTTCTGATTAATTGAAAATTGCTGTAAACACTTTTCAAAAAAAAAAAAAATCTATTGGGAAAATGGGGGAAAGAAATCCTCATTGGAAAAATTGTCATCAAAATGTGCTCTTAGTGTTTAATCTTGCATTAAAAATTTGTTATTCCCATTTTCTTCATTCAATGAAAATTAGCTACCAGTTCTTAAAAAGTGCTAGTAATCAATATGGGAGAATAATTATTCCTTGGGAGAGCACAAGAAACAACAATGAAATCTTAAAGGACAACTTTTGTAAAAAATACCTATTTGAAACTTTATACGCTTAATAACTAAACAAAATATTTTTTCCTCTTATCAAATGCTTTAATTCAAATCTAAAAAGTTTTATCCTTTTAATGAATTTTCATTAAAGAATGTTATAAGAAAAAAATTGCTATATTAATGCTCTGACTTTATATGATAGTATTTTAAGCCTCTTTTGAGTTCACCCTTTAACACGCTGTGGTTTTACAGTGAAACCACCATTTTCTAAAATTTAAAGAGTAACATATGTAATTTTGCAAGATCAAATAAAAAATAACAGTAGTTATATTATTTTGCAGTTAATTCTTCCTCTTCATAAATAATTTCTTAATTTTTATTTTTAGATGGATATGTATTTTGCCCAAATGAAATTAATTGTTGATAAACGACTGACAAGCTCTAGAGTTAGGTTTATGCTACAAGATGTAATAGATCTGAAAAAAGTAAGTATATCTTTTGTAATTTTATTGTTATTTTCATCTTTGAAATTTTTTTATATAGTCTTAACTATTGTGTATGTTTTTTGAACTATGACAATGTTTTTTATTTTAGTTATATAACATAGATTCATTAACTTTTCTTTCTGCAGAATAATTGGGTGCCCAGGAGAGATGAAAATAATCCTAAAACTATTGATCAAATTCACAAAGAAGCAGAACGTGAAGCTCGAGAACAGCAACAAGTCTATCAAAATATGACTAATTATCCCAAAAGAATTGCTGATGATCGAGATCGGCGGAAAAATGCTGGTATGTAGATTTAATTGAATAATCTAAGTTCTGTTAACTTCTGTTAAATTCTTAAATTTTAAATACAGTTTACAAATAAGGAGCTCAAAATCAATCACCAGTATAAACAACTAAGTGTAATTTGATTGGAAAGTTTAGAATGCTTATTTTTTTAAAAATTTGATTGATAATGTGATGTGATTTCTATATTTTTATAGCTTGTGAAAGAGAACTTTCAAAGATTTTGCCTCTTTGGGAAAAATTGCAATATTGTGCACAATTTTATGTACCTAGAGTTAAAATATTCTTAGAAATGTATTTAGTGACAAGAAAAAAAATTAGTAAATAATGAAATGTACTGAATATTTACCAAAGAAGAGGCATACAAAATGTAAGTTAAGCAAACATAAGACTTTCAACTATAGTTACAAAGAGAAGATGAATGAGAAATGGCCTTTTTTATCCTTTCAAATTGAGTCCAGGGGTGAAGCATACTTCTGATTCCTCCTATTCAAAATGAAACTTCCTTACAGAAATGTTTTTTATAACATCCATTGTAAATATAGACATTTATCATAAAATGCTTTTTGGTTCACAGTTGTATATTTAATGTTATGACAAGACGTCTTTGATAATCATGAATAGGACAACATAAATGATCAATGTAATTATGAATGTAAGTTTATGCCTTTCTAAGAAAGGCCTGATTTTTAAAGACAGAATCTTAAAACACTTAAAAAATTTCTGAAACAAATCTTTTTCACTTAAAATATTCTTAATCTAAATTTCAAGGTTAAAAAAAAATGGTCTAAAAACATTACATGCCATAAATTATTTTGAAGTTATTTTAAATCTATTGATCTCCAGAGGTTTGCTATATTAGTGCTTGACAGATTGTGAAACTTTAGAGAAAAAAAAATGAAAATGGAATTGAAAAATTAAACAGAATGCTTAAAGGATTAATACAATTTAATTTCTTCCTCCTTTTTTTCTACATGTAGTACTTTGTCAGTTTTCTGATTAATTTGATAAAAATTCTAATTTTTGTCTTATTAATGTTATGAAATATACATTTGTGGTGAAAGCGTTAATGTACACTCTTTAGAAGCATTCAAAATTTATAAAATTTCAGAATATCAAATTTTATATTTTTCTCTTTAGTGTATTTTATTAAGGCAAATTGGAATTGATATGGGAATTATGCATTCAATTATTTTTGTAACATCAAATCATAATATTCCAAACAACTTTAAAAGGTTCTTATATTTTTATGCAGATGATGGTATTGACTTTTTTTTTTTTTTTTTTTTTTTTTTTGAACAGGCCGAGGACAGTCTGAAGATGGTTGGACTTCATCTTCTAAAAGCAATAAAGGTAGCTACAGTATGGTGGATCCTTCCAAGCTGAAACTAACTAAGGTACTTATGTTTTCTATTTCCATATTATTAAAATGGAGAAACATTTTTATAATTTAAAAAAAAGTTTTCTTTCTTTGGGGTTCTGTTGTCGTTCAGGCTTACTTGTTTTTGAAATATAGAATATTGCAGTCATATTTTTCGAATTTTAGACTGAACTATTTTGAAAAAGCACAATTTTGGTATTATGTCTGTCTGACTTTGAACTGGTCTGATGAATTTTGTTATAATTTTTTTGCCATGGTTTTAGATGCCATGTTAAGTTTTTGAGCAAAAGCTATTCTGAGAACATCTATCTAAATATAGTTCAACTTGATGACAAAATAAAGAGAGCTAATTGAATCATACAGATAGTGGTAAACAGATTTAAATCTCAATTGTTAATTCTATCAGATATGGGATAAATCTATCGAAGGGTTCAATCTCTGTCGTGTATTTTCACTAGTATGTAAAAATAGCTGAAAAATGCAATGACTCAAATATATGAAATTAAGTAATGGATTTTGCAACTATGATTGCAGTTCGGTATTACCCGAGTTTTCAGTTTGGAAATAACATGACTGAAATGCAAATTTGTTTTTTTGGCTGCCTATTGATTATCACCACAATTTAACCGCCGAAAATCTAATTAAGGAAAACGTAATAGATTGTGCAAGACTTTTAAATTCTCTCCATAGATTATTATTTCAAAATTGTTGACAATTAACGTCATGACTGACATTTGACACTTTACCAAGGTCCATATTTCACGTGTGTGTGTGTGTGGGGGGTTGTTGATAACACCACAGAGAATGATATTTATTAAGTAAAGTATAAATTATTGAACATAATGTTTATTTTTAGTGAAAAATAATTTAATTCTTGTAGCCTGATGAAGTTGAAAGTATTCGCTTGGGTCCTGGTGGAAGAGGTCTTCAAAGTTGGGGTCGAGGTAGCAGTGGTGGCACTAAAACAACTGCTGATTCTGATAAAACTGCATTAACAAATAGGTAAATTGCATCTTTTTTGATATTTTGAAATATTTCTGCTTTGAAAATTTCATATATTAAAATTTAAAAATGTCCATTTATTCTGTAAAATTTTGATGTAAAAAAACATTAGTGTGAAAGCTGGCGAAAAGTTTTAGTATTTTTGATAAATTATAAAAATTCTTAACTTAAGGAGCAATTTCAGAAAATTTTGTACATTATTTCATTTGGTACTACAGTAAAGATATTAAGGTAATCTTTTGCTCTTTGCAACGACTAATTTAAGTGCTGCAGGAAAATTATCCATATTTTGGATATTAATTCTAGAACTGGTTTTTGCCTTTATTTATTATTCATAAATTAACTGTTAAGTGTTTTGTTTCAGAGCATGTTTGAAATTCATATTTTCCTATAGCATCATCAATTTTGAGTGGTAATTTCATGTTGAATGAATAAATTTAAAATAAATTATCAATATTTTTATGGTACACCTAGACAGAAAAAGTATACTTTAATTAAAAATTAATACATAAGCTAGTAAGGGATCATTAGATACATCCACTTCAGTAACAGAAAGCATTAATGAAGTTTTAGAGTTCAATTCAATATTCACCATTTTTGCAGAGATAATTACTGTATAATCTTATTTAAAATGGTAATGGTTGGAGTTCTGTAATTCAAAATTACTTTATTTGAACATGACTTGAAAATTCAATAACTTTTGCAACTTCTATTATTATAGAAGTTTTGCCTTTAAAGATATTTAAAATGTTAAATATTTGTCTGTCATTTTAATATTATTAATTATCTTTTGAAGGTTTTCTGCACTTTCGGAACAATCTCTATCCTCTAATTATGAAGGAAGGAGAGGTTCTCAAAGATCAGCAGCTTCCAGTCGTGAATCTAGTCGAGGCCGCAATAGTCAATTGCCCCCTGCCATTAGAAAAACACCGTCTACTTCAAAAGAGAGAGAAAACTTGCTTGAAACCGTTAAAGGCCTTACAAGGACATCTGAGGCTAAAGCTCCTGAAGTTAAGGCAACTGCTGATGTTCATTTGAATGGAAAAGCAGTTGCAGCAGAAGGTAAAACTATTTTTAGAATAATTGTAAAATTCTCTAGGGAATAGGGATTAATATGCCTAAGTGGATCTTTACCTCTTTATCTTAACTTACAACTAAATAGTCTTTGTGAAAAAATGGAAATATTATGTTCAGATTGAATTTAGTGTTGAGCATACATTGTTAAACACAGATATCTGTAGATCGAATAGCTTTCTCATTAAAAAAAATATTATTTTCAGATTTAGCTCTCAATGGTCCAGAATACAACGAAGATGAAATGGAGAGGAAGACTAAGCCTCTAATTGATGAATTCCTTCATAATAATGATTTTGAAGTATGGATACATATTGATCTTACATTAGTTAGAAATCTGTGTGCTTAAAAAACTACCAGTGCTTTGCAGATTTTTTAGAAAGCTATAGTTAGCATAGAATTCATTTGATCTATTGTATAACTTGCTGCATTAAATGTATCCTAATATAATCCTAATTTTAAGAAGTTCTTTATGAAAATTTAACCTTATGAAAGCATGATGTAGTTCATAATTGTATAAAACCACTATTGAATCTTAGATATTTTCATTTATTTTAGCATATATTTTTAGGAAGCAAATATGTGATAAATACATGATTGGGGAATCCCATATATAATATATTTTTTATTTTTATTTTATTAGGAAGCAATAAAATGTGTTACGGAGCTGGCTTCTCCAAGTACTGTCCATATGTTCATAAATGCTGCAATTAATCAAGTTCTTGAGCGGTCTAGTCAGGCTAGGTATTCTCTAGGCCAGTTATTATCTTCACTTCTGAAAAAGAAAATAATAACGTTTGACCAGTATAAGAAAGGGTAAGTTTTCCACTTTAAATACTACTTTTTTGACAATAAAACATTTCCCTTTTGCTGTAATTGCATGTTTTTTATTCATTAATTCTGAATTTGACTTGGCAAACTTCTTTTGAAGTTCATTATATAGCTGTATTGTCGATTCCATCCTTTTTTAAGTGGTTACAATTAATGTAACAAAGTGTAGTCTGTATAACTGGAAATTTTTTTATATGCTTTCCTGTTCCAGAAATTAGGAAAGTTACTTGATGATAGTGAGGTAAAATACTTTTAGCTAAATTGTCCCCCACCCCCAAGTTTTTTTCCTAATTGGAAATATGCTTTGTAAAAGTTTTAATGGCTGATTTTTTCTGTAGATCTTTAACACTACTATTAGAATCCATATTTAAAATTGATTGTACAGAATAATGCTTTGCCATTGTCAAATCATGTATTAACGGGAATATTGATCAAGTTTAAATGGCTGGGAAATGCGTTGTATTGAGGGTGAAAATCTTGGTTTGAATTCATAGGTAAACCATATGAATTTGGAAAATAAATTATTTTGAACACACATTATTCTAGTTAATATTATAATAAAGATACCATTGAGCTAATTCATAATTACATATTTGAAGCCTCTTAATATATATTACCTTTCCCATTATGTTTTAATTGTGAAAGATATGCATGAAATAGATTTAATTTTATTAAAATGAACATGTTTTATATTATGGTATACACACATTTTTGCTGAAAATTTCATTAATTCTGATAAAATTTTTATTGTTGAATATTAAAATAAATTATTTAAAAGTATTCAAAATGCTGTATGTATGTAAAGTATGCTGCTGAAAATGTATTTGATGCAACACATTCCTGCAATGTTTATACGGTTAAGAAGAATCCCTTCAAATTTCTTATCTATAAAACAGATAATACATTTTATTTATCGTTTTTATTTTAGTTTTATCCCTTTAATCCAAGAATTTTCATTAAAAAGATATGAAACAATAAAAATGAAACTGATCACTGTTTCGTTCTGCTATTTTTCGACTTAATTGTGATGAATTAATGAATTGCCATATACTACTGATATGTTTTCCCATAAATACATTTCACAATTTCCTTTCAAAATGAACAATAGAAAGATAATGCAGAAAATTTAAGTAAAAAGTCTTTAATTCACTCAAATATGGAATGAAAATGACCGAGAGAGAGAGAAAATTAGAGCCTGTTGAATTTAGAATTAGAATTTTACTGCATAATTGAAAATCTCTTAGAAACATTTTTTTTTCAGTTAGGTGAAGAAAGACGACAAAACAAATTTACGTCATAGGAAAAACAATTTTTAAAACATTTAAGATAAAACATAAAGTTTCTATATATTATATATTTAAAACCTTTTTTCTAAAATTGCATTTAATTTACAATTAAAATTATAAAGAAAAATATATTAAAATGTGATTGCCATACCCTGAAGTCCATTGTGGAGCAACAGTTCTGCAATTGCTGTTAAAAAGCTTTTATTATTTTTTTAAGAATTATTCATGAAGTCTTGACAAACATGAAATAATCGAAACATCTACATCAATGATTGTTGAACTTAAGCATGTTAGTAATCTTATTTTTTATTTGTAGATTTGCTGGTGTCCTAGAAATTATTGATGACTATGCGCTGGATATTCCATTGATTTGGGATTATATGGGAGAAATTCTGGAGCCAATGATTGAAGATATTGAAACTCCATTCAAGTTATTAAAAGAAGTGCTGCAGCCATGCATGCCATCTGAAAAGGCTGGTATGCTGGTTTCATCCATACTTCACTGTGCAGCCAAGAGGAAGGTAATAAATTTATTTCATTGCTGTTCATGTATGAAATTATGACCATAATATTGAATCCTTGATTTCTTGCCTGCTACTGGAATTGGCATTATTAAACCCTGTAAGGCCTTGGTTACTTTTATTACATAAGATTTGATTAATCAGCTTTTTTTTCAACAGATACAAGATTTAATAAATTAAACCTTTAACTATGCAGGCATTAATAAAAATTCGTTTCTTTTTTTATCTTTGAGCTGATTTCTGAAATCATATAGAAAATTCTTGAACTTGTTATAAAAATGAATATGTCAATTTTAAAAATCTGTTTTTCAATGCATATATAAAAAATATTTGCATAATATTTGGCACTTATTTTACCAATAAGAACAATAGAAAATGAAGGGTTTCACAATAAATAATATATATTTAGTTTTAACAGATGTATACAAGAAAAAAAAAAGTTAAATAGCAAAGTAAGAATGTTAATTCTACTTCTAATATATTATTTTTGCCTGAAAAGTCAATCCAAAGATTAGGGTGTGAAAAAATTTGTGATAGCATTTAAATAGTAATGAGAGTGTCCAGAAAATACTGGTAAACTGTTGTTAGATCATAACACATGATTCAGTGGAAGAAAATTTCTGTTGAAAGCATAATATTAGCATTTAAACACAGGTAAATGATCACGTATTGTTGATTAGAAGGGTTTGCACATGCTTGTTGATGTAATAAAACTTGTATAATTTTTGTATTTATGTGTATATAGGGCACAATTAAGCTTGGAGAAGTCTGGAGAGAATCGGGTGTCCAGTGGACTGATATTATTGGAACTGACAGGAATGTTACTGAATTTATTGAAAAACATGTAATAAATGCTTCTTTCTCTTTGTTTTTGCATATTATTATTCATGATTATTGAGAATGTATTTATTTATTTTTTTATTTATTTATTATGCAGAAACTTGAATTTACTGTGAGCCCAACAAAAGTTAATCCACAGACTCAAATGTCAATGGAAGAAATGAAAAAACATCTATTGAGCCTGCTACAAAAAAATTCTGAATTAGAAGAAGTTTTTGATTGGGTTGATGTAATTATTCTTTTATATATATATATATATATAATATGCTTTAAAAAAAGATTACTTTTATACCATGCCTTTATCTTAAATTTTAGTTTAATATGGAGAATTTTATTGTTTAGGCGAATATATCTGACACTAATGGTCCAACCTTTGTTCGTGCCTTGGTAACAGCAGTTCATGAAAGTTGTTTAACAGGTAAGCTATAATTCTGTTTATGACTTTGTCTTAACATTCTGTTCACTCACCTAAAATGTCAAATTTTGTACCAGTTTTATTCTTTTTAAAAAAATGCATTGCTCCTTTCAGGTTCTGGAACTACATGGGAATTAAATACAAGTAAACTAAAATCAAGGATACCTCTCATATCGCGTTATGTATCCACTAATGAAAAGTTGCAGCTCCAAGCTTTGTATGCTGTGCAAGCTCTTATGAATCAATTAGGTCAACCTAGTGGTAAGTATTTGGATAGTTTGCTTCTGATTTTTATGATGAATTGATTTTTTTAATAGACTTATTCCCAGAAATAGTAAAGTAAAAAAAAAAGCATTAAAAATTTTTGAATATTGTGTCATTATAGGTCCTTAATTGTATATATATATATATATAATATAAATTTAATTTATGAATGATAGAAATTTAGTATATACCATACTGATGAGCAGAGACAATATCAGGGTCACAATTCATTAAGTTTGGACCTTAATTTATGAATATTAATTCTTAAAGTAAACAAATTTTATCTAATTTTTCTGTCGGGTAAAGATCACATCAGAATGATAATATTTTCATTTTTGTTTCCAACTATTTGTATTAATAAATTCCATAGCCATATTTATATTTTATAGTTTCCCTGTGGCATAGGTAAAATTTAAGATACTGAAAGTGAACAAGTTTTCTTAATTGATGGCTTAGTTTATGAAAACTATTAATTAAAATTGTGTATTTTGCAATATTTTTTTGTTTATAGATATTACAAATGCTTCTTTTTTTCCTAAGGTCTTCTACATCAAATTTTCGATGTTTTATATGATGATGATGTCATCAGTGATGAATCTTTTAAAGAATGGGAGCAGAGTGATGATCCCAATGAAGCAGAAGGCAAGGGTGTTGCTGTTCATTCCGTGAAGTCCTTTTTCACTTGGTTACGAGAACCTGAGGAAGAAACTGAAGAAATGAACTCTGTGTGACTACCATTTTTACTTACAACAGACAATTGGACTACTTTCCAGTGACTGTGTATAAATACACAATAAAACTTGAATACTTTTCACAGAATCAAGAATGAAATGAAAATGATGCAAGAATGCTTGGATAGCGATTCAGAGTTATTGTTGAAAATGATATGTTTGTGCAATCCTTTTTGTAAAAGAACTAACTACTGAACAGTGAATAGCTCTTATAAAAAATATTCCTGCATTGATGAGTGAATGGCATTTGTATGTGTTCAGTTTTGTAAGAATGCGAGGATTAGTTCACCTTCCTATGATTTAAATGCATGTATAATTTTTGGTATTAAATGGGATGGTCTTTACAACATTTTCTTTTTCAAGGATGGTTGACAACTTTTAAATGCTTTTTAGCTCTTTTGAAGGAGCTAAATTGCATTGAATTGTTCTCTTCCAATCTTTAAAATATATGATTTTAGTTTCTTTAAATTAAATGTGTATAACTGGTTCTTTTTGTATATAATAAACCAGTCATTAATGTGGATAAAAACAAATTATTTTTTCCCTCTTTAAGAAAGTTGTGTATGTATGTATATTGTCTTAAAGGTTGTGCCTTCTACTTTGTTTTCTGTCTTTTGCTCAAGACAAATATTCATTTTCATGTGGGAATGCTCTGAAAATTGTGGAGAATAAATTATTTTTAAATATTAATTTGCCCTGTATTGATATCTAGATAAAATGTGCTGACTGAAATTATGGTAATTTTTCTTTAACAATTTTTGATACTTTTGTTTATATTAAAGCATTATAAAAAATGCTGTTCCTAGAAGTGGAAAGTTGTAAGTCTAATTGTGTGTAATTATACTTAAGCATTTTGTCACACAGGGACTGGGAAGAAAAATGTAAGTGGCTATCTTTTAGGTAATTTCAAATTGTCCATTTGCATTTTTCTTTTCAATTGTGATAATCAAATTGTAAAATAAAAACAATTGCATTATACAGTCTCGTTGGAGAGTACACGGGATCTTCTCCCTTGTGTCAAATTTTTATTATTGTGTATATGCAATTCAATTGCAACTATATTTATTTGTGTAAAAACTATTTAGCAAATACAGAAAATTATTTTGAATCTGTAGAAAGCTGGATCATTTTGAACTGGCTTTTGTTTTCCTTGAATGATGCTGTAATAGAAACAAATAACAGCAAGTATATATATATATATAATGTTTTATACATCATCAATGAAAACATAAAAAGTTTTGTATCTACAGAAATTCAATGTTATAAAAACTTAAGATTTTTTAAATTGGTTACAATTTTTATTTCTTGTACATCACAACACTTATTTTAAAATGATCTTTCTAATAGATACCAACAGCCTACAAATTGGGTATTGCAATTCTGTGCTAAGAATTTTAAATTCATTTAATAACTTCGCATGGTATTAATAGTTAGCTTCTTTGAGAATATTTCTCCATTTATATGTCATATTAAGAAGGAAATCAGCATTTAACCCTTTATCTACTGCATTATGAACTACTGAAAATTTCTTCATAAATATATTTTTTTCTAGCTGCCATATTACTAATTAAAGGATATACAAGAAAACAAATCTCCCGGCACGAAATTTAATTTGTTAGAACAAATTAATTAAAGTGGTACTTAAAAGTACCGTCAGTACACTATGTATAAATTTCCTCATAATAGAAAAAAAATATGGATGATATTCGTAATGAAATTTAACCTCTTAAAAATGTTAAATAACCAAAAAACACTCATAAGAAACTGACATAATTTTATTTTATACACAATAATGGTAGAAATTCACATTTGATAATAATCATAAAAACAATTTTTTTTTCTTTTACGCATTTTTTATTCATTCTGTATTGTCTTAGAATATTATTTGCCCAATCATTATAAGATAACAGATTATGTAATGTGATTAACGGTCTAATTATTCGATGGTACTTATAAGTACCGCCAGTACACGTAGTGTTGGAGAAAACAAGTTTTTCTCCAACACTTACTATTTGGTTTGATATTATATTAGGTTGGGGAAAAAGAAATCCATTATTTTTACGTGAACTTCAAGACTTTATTTAACATAGCTTTGTGCAAATGGTTTAAAACTGTTTTGTGGTCGATCTTTAACTCCTGGGCGATGCTACGACTACTAACATGCCGGTCCACTTCGATGATTTCAGTGACTTTGTCGACATTTTCGACGACTGGCCTGCCTGTGCGAGGGGCATCCTTAACGTCAAAAATACCCGAACGGAATCGACGAAACCAAAATTGCGCGTAATTAGCTGTTACAGTATCGGGACCATAAACACTATTCACATTTTCAGCCGCCTGACTTGCATTTTCGCCCTTATCAAAGAAAAACTGTAAAATGTACCGAATTTTCTCTTTGTTGACTTCCATCTTTAACGCCGTGTAACTCAGAACTGAATGGACAAAACAAAAAACTGCAAACGAATTCTTTTAGTGCGAACTGTTACCTTGACAACGAGCATAAATTTGAAATTGTTTGATCGATAATTTACGAGATATCGATCACTACAGCCATCTACCGAAAAAATAATGGATTTCTTTTTCCCCAACCTAATATATTTATAGCAAAGAAAAGATAAGAGTGGCAATCCGCACAAAATGGCAGCAAAAGAACACAAAGTCCGTTTGTAAATAGCTTTCTTCCTCGCAAAATTCAACAGCCTAGAACAACTACTGTCATCTATCATGAAAAAAAGAGTTAAAAGACGGTTTCTAAAACGTACCATCAGAATATAAGTAATGGTTGTTGTGCTATAAAGTTTTAAAGTGATTGGTACTTATAAATACCGTCAGTAGATAAAGGGTTAATAAGGTGGAACAAATTTACAGTGACTGTGTACAGATAAACATTTGTGGAAATGAAATGTACTGCTTGTCAGAATATCAAAACACTCCTTTATTCCAAAACTATAAAATAGTAAATGTCGGTTACTGTAGAAATGTCCCTACAATGACAGACTAATGAATAGTATATGTAATATCTCTTCAGGTGAGGAGTCATCTCTATATTCAGATTTTGTGTGAATTTTTGGAATGTAACATCTGATTTTAAATGCATATCAATTCTCCAGAGTAAATACATATCACTTTCTTAAGCAATGAGGAATTCCTGATATCAAATGAATTTCTAACTTTTTTAGTATATTTCAAAAAATCTTAGTCGATAATTATTTATGAAAAAATACTGAACGAGTAAGACTCGAGTTTTAAAAATCTGACAATATATTTTTAAATTTCAACAAAAAATTTTTTTGAATAGAATTCCATTGTAGTCGAAAGATGTGATTATGCCTAAAATTGTATATTGATCTTTCTAGAAGTAAGTGGTATTTATCTGTTTTTCGATAGAAAATTCTTCCATATTGAATGACACTTATTTTGAATTTAACTTTTACAAGCACTAACTTTTCTTTGTTTGTCTTTGAAGGATAGAACGATTTTTTTTACCTGCCATTTGAATTATTTTAAGAGGGTTCCTGTTTGAGAACTGATTTGATAAGAATTTGTAGACTGGTAAAGAAATACAAACAAACAACAACAACAAAAAAGAACATTTGTGGCAATTAAATGTGATGCAGGGCTTTTTTTTTTATTTGAAACATTTATAAAATCCCCCTGCACCACCAAGTATCACAAGGGGCTTGCAGAAATAAGTATTCAAGGCATAACATAAGAAAATTCAACAGCTATGAAGGATTAATACAAGAATAAAATAAGAAAATATGTTAAGAATAAGAACATTTAAGAGGTGTCAATAATAAATGTACAAAAATTTTAAAGAGCTCTTCTGGTGGAAATTGGATGAAAATCTTAAGGCCACTTTATATTTACAGTTTGCAGAGCCAGTGTTAGGTTTCGTCTTGCTCCAGCAAACATAGAAGGGGCACATGCTCAACATTTTTCTCGCCACCAATTTTACAATCACAGGTAGATGCTGGAGACAAATTTATATAGATAGCTTTTAACCTTGCCATAACCCCTGAGAAATTGGGCTATTCTATAGTTTGTATAAAAATATGACTATCTCTTATTAATGGATGGGAAAAATTTCTTTGTTAGGCTCCTTTATTTGAAATGAGGTATTCCACCATATTTTCTCTCATAATCTTCCTGTAAAAGGATTTAGGAATGTTAATGGCAATTTCGATTTTCCACTTGGCAGCCTTTGCACAGGAAGCAAAACTCTCATTCTGATATCCTGTGTTCGACGACTTCATGCTTAATTGAAAGTAATATCATAATTTTAAAAAAATGGAAGGACAGGGTATTTAGTAAGACATCTAATTTTAAAATGAAAATTATGTTCTAAAATATATGGAATTAATATTTTCAGACTGTAACAAAAGATAACGAACTACAACCATTCATATGCACTCCGGTAAGACTGTTTGAATGACGAAAAATCGCTGAGATGCCTGGTTACAGAAATTTTCATAACTATTTGTGCTACTGACTGATGCATTTCATTTGTAAAGAATGAAGCAATTAAAATACTACTTGTGTACAGCCAGTCACATTGCAACCACTGAGCAGGGTTTGTTGTGACCGACTTCTATCTATGGCAAAGTTCATTCATAACACTGACCGATTCACTAAACTGACATTCTCTTCTGGTGATATGGTCGCCTGCCACTAAGTGGTCAATCACTGACCTTCTGTCTTCCTACTAAACAAAGAACAGACCATCAACGAAAATCGCTATATTTCTCTTTCCTTGTTTTACAACAGCTGAAATCTAAACACTCTCAAGCAGTTAGTAGTAGAAGTAAAAGAAGGGGGAAAAAAGATATTAATATCATGACCAAAATTTTATCTGTATCATCAGTACTGTATTTAAGTATTTATTTTCATCTTCCAGATTCTTCGTTCCGAAATTTCTATGCATTTCTTTAAATAATGGTAAACAATATCGATTCCTCCGTAGATGCAGTTATTTTCCTGCATTCCTTCAAGTCTTTGGAAATAAGCGAAAAATCTCGCATATTAACTTTAGTGCTCCGAATAGTAATTCGATGTATAAACATTTGCCAAAAAAGAGGATTTGTTTATTACTTCGAAAAATTAATTTGAGTTGAATTTTCCCGGAAATTAATCTGCATATTTTTACCACTCTTAGATATATTTACGAGTCAAAATTTTAAAAAAATAAATAAAATGACAAAATGAAGCACTCCCTTGAATGGTGCATGAGAGGAGACAAGAATGCTAAGGGTTAAAATACTATTTTCCGCCGGAGGATTTAAAAAAAAAATCTTATTCTTAAGCCCTTGACTTTTTTTAAAGGCAGTAGTATCATGAATTAAATATTTTAAACAACTGAGATTAAGTCATGAACATTGTAATTCGATAGTAAATCTGTGAACTTTACGATTATTCGAAATTTGTTTCTTACCTCTGGGTTGCAGTAACTTCTACAAACAGATAGTATGTTTTTACATAATTAAATACTTGAAGACTGATGGTGGTTGCAAATGAGTTGCTTTATGTATGCCTTTTTAATATCTATGGCATTAAAATTTTTTTTCTCTCTCTAATTAATGTCTTTTTGTTTCCACGCGGAATACCAATGATCTACACTTCATCTTCTACTGCTATAATAGATTCAGAAACAAACTTGGAGCCCTCTTTTATTAAAATACTGAATCATAAAATTAAAAATTAAGTTTTTTTTTTCTTTTTCAAAAATTTAAATTTTGAAAGTGTTTGCCTTTCTTCTGTTGTAATACGCCCATTTGGAGAATTTCGAGAGGGTTTTCTCAAAGTGTTGACTAAAACAGGATGACAAATATAATAGATCGATTATGTTAGAGAGCAGTCGACCACTACAGATTTTGTGAATATTGCCTTGTTCAGTGAAGTTTTCAGGTATGGTCAGCTGTCAAAAAAAGGAAAGGCCTCTTTGATTGCGACTCTTGACCCAAGATGGCGCTACTAAAACAAATGACTCTAAAATTCGGTTAGAAATCGCTGACTTAGCGCGCGGATTTGACAAGTGCTATAAACAGCTACAAGTTTGGGAGTAGGCTTAAACCAGGAGCAGTAGACACAAGGAATAAATTTTTCCAACGGAGATAATATTGTCACGTAGGTAGAATTCAAAAAGACACAGGAAGTAGAGTTAAATTAGTTTATTAGCTCAACTCACTGTGGCTGAGAGATCTTCAGCTTTTATATAAGTAGAGAAAGTTCCAGAATACCTTTCTGGAGACAGTAAGAAAAATCCAGAGTACTTATCTGGTAAATTAAACAAAAGTCCAGAATCTTTTGGAACACGAAATAAAGGAAAAACAAATCAAGGAAAAATACTTTAGCAAATTTTAATACATGATATCCTGACTATGAGTCCAGCTTCATAACCATGCAGACTTGGCAATGTTTCGTTTCAATGCGGCAATATTACATTATTGAGAATGCTTCGATGCAGAACTGAAGAAGGGGATATTTATTACCGGGAAGGATAAATTTGTACTTGCAGGGTTCGTTCTAGGGACGGACAACCTAGATATTTATCCGGGACTCCAAAATTCGGAAGCAATATTGTAATTGTGATTGCGAGAAAAAAGTATGTGTTAAAAACCCAATTAATCGAAATTTATTCATATTAATTTTTTTCGCTAAAATTTTTTAGTTATTATTAGGTGATAATAATGTATTTTGATTGTTTTTTTTATTTTAAAAATGTATTTATAGTGAAAATTGGTACAATATATAGCAAACAAAATATTTTCCATAATTTTCTGCATTTTTTTCCCCATCTTCTTTCAATAATTCTTGCAATTCATTTTCATCGAATTCTTTCGGTCGTTCGGACCGTTTTTATCATTGATATCGAACTCTTAATAAACTCTTAAATCGTTGAAAATAAAACTGACAACTGAGATATGACAAAGCAGTATCGACATAAGTTTCTAAAACTGTCTGACGGGCTCCAACAACAGATTTCTTCAAAAAAATAAAGTAACGAATGTCGAAAAGGCAATTTTCAAAATTTCATATTTGGGGGTCTTCACGCACTGAATAACTCAATAATACTAAATTTAAGACCTTCCAAATGATAACAATTAAGTAACAGCAAATCAGTGAAACTCAAAACCTTTGTCGTTTATATAGACACTTCGCATGTTTACCTATAATGTGGTTGATTAAAATATACGCAAGCACTTAACATATTGTATAAAAGCTAAAACTATTTACAATCCTTTTTGCTGAAGAAAATTATAAACAATATGTTTTATAAAATAACCAAAAATGCTAAAATTATGCATGACTAGCCGCCTTTGGCAACCAGTCGGTTCGCAAATCTTAATAATCTATAAAATGGTTAGTTAAATATTTTATGTTCCGTCATTTTCAGTTAAATACTTTAAGTGACTTTTCATTGTCAACTAAATACTTTTTGTAATTTTTTTTTAATAGCTACTGCATCAAAAAAATTTTAAGGATCAAATCTGACAGTCATATAATTCAATCATGCATTTATAAAAGCTTTAAGCCCATAATGTGCTATATGTATCTCCACCTAACTTTCAGCTCCCGCAAAACTTCATTATTAAGTGTAGATGATTAAGCTGTATTTAATATAAAAGCATTCTTTACTGAAACTATTCATCTTTTTTTAATGTCAGTATTGTAAATAGAGGCCATCAGCATTTGAGTTTTATGTGTATTACAGAATCATTTACATAATTTATATACCTGAAAAATTATTCGATAAAAATTTCTCAAATTCTCCTCTATTGAATAATGGTATTTAAATATTCACAAATCATTTAAAGACTAACATAACTAATTGATCTCTTTTCATTTCAAATATTAGGGTCTGAAAAATATCTTGTTAAATATGATTCACAGAGCAGAGGATCAAGATAAAAGCTAAATTTTCTTTATTTATTAAAAACAATTTTAGACCCATGTTACACACTATGTAATCACTTGCTTCATTTAGACCCCCCTTATAGATGTATTTCTATTATTAAAATTTTGAAAATTAACCGTTAGGCCTTGGATTGAACAGATACATATTAAACCCTATTAATATTAAATAAAGCTGATTTATTTAACTAATAATACTGTAAAAGTCATAAAAATTTTTTCTTTGCAGTTTCTTTTTAAAAAAACATATTTCAAATAGACCCTTGCTAAAAGTTACATTTTTATATGTTTAATTTGCAATAATAGTTCATTTATTTTCTTAATTTGAGTTTTTATCAATCTGATGGCAACATACTGCTAAAAGATAATTTTTTTATTTTTCCCTTTCATTCGTGACTTGCGCGTGAAGTTAAAGTTTTATTTTTATTGTTAAAAATATGATTAAATTATTTTTTTAAATTCATTAAAAATAGAAATATATTTTGTTAATTAAAATGTTGATATCACTAAAAATATAATTTTTCGATCTTTAATATGTAAAAATCAATTTTGTATTATAATATTTTCGAAAGTTATGGTGGAAAAACGTCGACATTTATTTAATTTTCAATTAATTTGAACTCTAATTAAAAATACGAAAATATAGCTCCGAGGCGCACATTCCCGATTCCCAAAGTATACATGGGCCAAACTTAGTATCTGTAGATCCAGCGGTTTCACCTGTAGAGCACCAACACACACACACACACACACACACTGAGCTTTATTATAAGTGCTAGCCGTCTTTGGCGACTAGCTGGTTAGCCATAAGTAATGCATTCTAAAATTTTCAATTAAATACTTAATTGTACAATAGCGAAAACATATAAAAAGTGTATTTAGTATTGTCGTTACGCAATTGTGTATTAATATATGCTCTCTCTATAATTTATCAGCCAAATATATTTAATCTTCAAACTCGGACAGTCAAGTAACTCGTATTATTATAAAAGCTCTACGATTATTTGTTCATTATACTATATATCTCTCTGGTTTGCAATCAGCTGTTGTGGAATTATGTGAAAAATAACATACCTTATATTTATTCCATAACTTTCCGCTACCATTTCAATACGTGCTGAACATCACAATTTCCTTGGTTTAATTTGCAATAAGAGTTAATTTAATCATTCCATTTGAGTTTTTGTCAAAGTGAAATTATACATACGTTTAAATCACAGGAAGGTGAACTAAACCTCGCATTCTTGGAAAACTGCACACATACAAATGCCATTCACTCATCAATGCAGCAGCATTTTTTATAAGAACTACACTAATGGAAATAAAAAATCCCAACACCAAGAAAAAATTATTGTACAGTAATGAAATTTTAGGAATACATTTGTCTAGGTAACATATTTAATTGATTAAAGTTTCAAAATCACAGGTAGAGCCATTGGCGAGAAGAGCCATTTCAAATGTGAAATGTTGGTACATTAGTAACCGGTGTAACCGCCAGAATTTTGAATGCAAGCATGCAAACGTGCATGCATTGTGTCGTACAGGTGTCGGATATCAGTTTGTGGGATGGAGTTCCATGCCTGTTGCGCTTGGGCGGTCAATGCAGGAACGGTTAATGCTGGTTGTGGATGATGCTGGAGTTGTCGTCCAAAGATGTCCCATACGTGCTCGATTGGAGAAAGATCTTTTGATCTAGCAGGCCAAGGCAACATGTCGACACTCTGTAGAGCATGTTGAGTTACAACAGCGGTATGTGGGCGAGCGTTATCCTGTTGGAAAACACTCCCTTGAATGCTGTTTATGAATGGCAGCACAACAGGTTGTATCACTAGACTGACGTAAAAATTTGCAGTCAGGGTGCATGGGATAACCACGAGAGTGCTCCTGCTATCATACGAAATTGTTCCCCAAACCATAACTCCAGGAGTAGGCCCTGTGTGTCTAGGACGCAGACAGGTCACTAGCAGGCTTTCACCTGGCCACCTTCTAACCAACAAACGGCTATCACTGCGACCAATGCAGAACCGGCTTTCATCAGAAAACACAACAGATCTCCACTCCGTCCTCCAATGAGCTCTAGTTTGACACCACTTACGTCGCAAACGGCAGTGGTTTGGAGTCAGTGGAATGCACTGTACAGGGCGTCTGGCTCGGAGCTGTCCTTGAAGTAATCGATTTGTAACAGTTCGTTGTGTCACTGTGGTGCCAACTGTAGCTCGAATTTCAGCTGCAGACGCAGTACGATTAGCCACAGCCATACGCCGAATACGACGGTCTTCCCTCTCAATAGTACCACGTGGCCGCCCGGAACCTGGTCTTCTTGAGGCAGTACCTTCCCTTGACCACTGCCGCCAATAATCATGCACAGTGGATACATTCCTGCCAAGTTTTTCAGCAATATCGTGGAAAGAAAACCCACCTTCTCGTTGCCCTACAACACGACCTCGTTCAAACTCAGTGAGCTGTCGATAATGGTTTCCTCGTCTTCTCAGAGGCATCCTTGACTAACATTAACCCACTACATCAAATCTCAACTGTAAATAACGATCACGAACCTTACAGCGCTTATTTAAAGCAAACCTCATTTGGATGTTCATAGTGTCGCTACTAGAGCCACACTTACGCGCGTAGCTCGAAATTTGTCGTCATCTTACAGATGTATAAACACGCCTATCAAATTTCGTTTATCTAGCACAGCTCCTTCCTAGTGTTGGGATTTTTTTTCCATCAGTGTATTTACTGTTCCATAGATCTTTTAGAAAAAGAAGTGCACAAACATTACATCATTTTCAGCAGAAATTCTGAAAAGAGATTCTGGCAAAACTTGCATCGTCTATATTTCATTTTTGGTTCTATGAAAAGTATCTAAAATTTTATTGTGTACCAGCCGCCTTTGGCAATCAGCTGGTTCATCATGAGTAGTGAGTTCTAAAATTTTCAATTAAATACTTGCGCACCTTTCTCTCTTTATAACTATCTTAATAAGTGACGGCAATGCCCTGGTACACTTTTAACTTGCTCTTACAGGTTAAATTCTACTTTCATTTTGGGATAAATTAAGTGTTGGAAAATATAGTTACAGTATTTTTTTTTAATTCATTAAAAATAGAAACTGAGTTTATAGGTTAAAACATTGTTATCAATGAAAAAAAAATGTCATTTATAAGAGGATTTAAAAATGTCTTCAGAAAATATTGCAGAAAAATTCCAAATGTCTGCTTAATTTTTAATTAATTAAAGTTTCAAAAAAGCTCCTTCTAGATATACTTTTTTTATCCTCCAAAGTAAATATGTACTTTGGAGTACGGTAGCTCTAGATCATACGGTCTGATGTGGAGTGCCTTAACACACACACGCTCATGCGCGCGCACATTCATCCATATACGCAAGCACATATTCATTTGATTATCAGCCTTAGAATAATTCCTGGCATTGATTGGCCTGAAATTGATATTTTCTTTCAAGATGGTGGACGAAAAGATATAGAAGAACACGTTTTCATAATAATATTCCTTTACTTTTTATAAATCAATCAGTTTTAATGATTGATTCAGAAGATTGATTGCTGTAACAACTTTTATTTAAAATATTAGTAAAAATATTTTGTAAAATATGGCTCACAGTGGAAAGTATGAACAAATCTAAAACCCATTATTTATTAATGCATTTTTTGACTCAAGCTACATAAAATGTCATTTACTTCATCCAAACCAAATAACAGTACTAAACAATATGTATGCCTATTACTAATGATTTAAATTTAGCCATTGGCTCAGAATTTAAATGCGAACCCTGTATAAATTCAATCATGTGATGATTTATTGAATGAATGATATAGATATTGCGACCAATCATAGAAACCTTTGCCTTGCATTTATTTTTTTAGAAAACATAATACTGTTACGGATTTCCTATACTAATTCTCAAAATCCGTCGGGTTCTTCACCTGTATAGTGGGTGTGTATGGTATTAGAGATGAGATAATGCACAAGCAATGATCAGTCCTTTAGTAGAAGACACAACACAGGCGTTTATTTACAGACGAGACGAACACACAGCTGTGCACAATAACAACAGTAACTCACAAGTAGTAACAATATCTGCAGCACTAGCTATAGTACTCGACGCTGCTTCCTCAATAGACTACAAGGCACACAGCTCAGTTCAGCACTTGTTTTCTCCTCTGGAGGACTCGTTATCTGCTGTCGATTCCAACTACTACTGCCCTCGATATTTGTACAAGTGGGTTACAGCTCATTGGGGCCTCAGGCCCCAACATTTGTAAATCTAGTAATTGATACACTTTGGGATGAATGAAAAATACACTTAATAGTTCGTGAAATAAGCAAAATGATGAAATAAAGTTCAACAAGTAATGAAAGGTCTTGGTATAGTGAGAAAAAAGAGAAGACGGCGTTGTCAGGAGTGAGGGTGGAGGAGGAACCAGTCGGGAGAGAGATACCGAGAGCGAGTTGTCTGGACCAATCAGGAGACAGCGTAACTGCAGGCGACGTGAAAGCTTAGGATGCAAGAAGTTGAACTATTCAAGGAGAGCGTCAATGAGAATTAACTTATTTTCTTCTTTAGTCTTGGCTAGTTTTATTTTCTTTGCCGCCATGAGAAATCTAGGAAATTCTGCAAGCATAGCTTTAACTTCTCTGAGGGAGTCTAAAAGATCTTGAGTTGATATCAATTCAGCAGCGGTAGACTTTGTTTCCTTGGGAGGTTGAAGTGGGATTTTATGATGATTTTGGAATTTATTTCTGGCGGCTTCAGCATAAGATTTTCTATTTTCGGGGTTGATTTTGATGATTGGAAACGCCTTGCAGTCTCGCCAAGAAGCAATGTGATCAATTTGGTGACAATTGATACAGACAGGTTCATCAATTTTTTGCTTGATGTTGCATTGAATCGTTGCATGCTTGCCATTGCATTTAATACATCTGGGAGAATATTTACAATTTCTTGCACTATGGTAAAAACCAGCGCAATTGAAACACATGGTAGCTTTGTTTTTCTTCCTGAACGGTTCGACTTTGATTTTTAGAAAGTCGATTGATCTGAGGTTATATATATATATCTTTGATTTTTTGGTTTTTCTTTAACTCAACAATGAAGATGGGGTATGGGGTGTTATTTCGGAAATTTTTAAGTTGAGAAATTCTGAGAGGGAGAAAATCATTAGCTCTTAGTTCTTCTTGAATTGTTGATAAATTGGTATTAACTGAAAGACATCTGATGACAATTTTTATTGGCCAATTTTCAGGAGATTCTTAGAGAATGTATTCTTGCTTTTTAGTGTCAAGAAGTGCGATAATCTTTGTTATATTTTCTTCTGTTAAGGGAGCGATTTGGACGAAGTTGTTTCTGAAAGTATTAACAGTTCCTGGGGAATCCCGAGAAATTTCTTGGAGAATGAGATTGTATTCGGGAGACATTTTGAAGTTAATTGGAGGAACAATGAGTTTATTGGTAAAGACTGGAGTAGAGCCATCTTCATTCGAAGTGCCATCAAGAATGGAAAATTTATTGCTTTGGGCGATTTCTGAGGGTTCAGGAGTGGAAATATTTCTTTTTGCAGCTTTTTTTGGAGAGACAGATTTAAATTCATCAGTATCCATAACGCCGTGGTCTTCATCCAGGTTTTGAGATAATTTTCTTGGAGAGTTTTGAGTTGTACTTTTAGGAGTAGATTCTTGAGAAGACAATTCTTTTTGCAGTTTTTTAAAGGCAGCGATATTTTCAGGAGTAAAAACTCGCTGGAACTCATTACCAATATAAGCAAGGCCTGAAGTTTCTTCTGAGAGAGTTGATCTTTGAGATGATGATGAATTAGTACGGCTATGTCTAGGAGTGTTGTCATGCATAGATCTAGGAGGGCGTTCATGTTGCTGTCCAGGCATCGCAACTGCTTTAATATGAGGAGTCGTGGTACGTTGATTATTCTGCATGATGAGTAAAGTCAAAAAATCAAACTTACAATATTTGGTGGAAAAATCCACCAAATATGTAGTAATTTAGCTGCAGGGATTAGTTATGAGTAGGCAGAAATAAGAATTTTTTGGATTAAGTTGAAAACCAGTCGGATGTAAAAAGATAGAATAAGCCAGATCTGTCGAGGAGCGGGAGCTCTAAGAATCACGTCTGCTCGTCACGAGTGTCAAGGCGGGAATCACTACTGAAACTCTCGCCATTATACAGTCCCAAGAGACGTGGCTAAAAATGTCTCGACCAATCAGGGAGCATCTGGACATATATCGGTTCCTTATGGACGAATCGGGAAAATTCTCGATGTTTCGGGTACTTTCCATTTTATCTCCAAAGTCACCAAATTCGTCGTCAAATGGTCGCTAAGTTTGTCGCCAAGCTCTGGGATCATATCTAAGAGTATCCACAGCATCCAGTAAAGAATACTGTAAATCCTTCTTTCCAGTGAAGTAACCAATCATGCTGGGAAGCAGCATCACAGACACGTAACATTCGTAACATTGCCCCCCTCCTAAGGACTGCACGTCCCGGGCAGTATAACCCTCAGTTAGGAGGCGACTACTTACAGGAATATCACATTCACACAGTAAACAGTTAAATTCAAAAATAAACAAAATGATACTCAAAATCACATACAGCGTAAATAATTTCAAAATAATACATGAACATGAGCAAACAGAAAAAACAACAACTAATTACAATACTGAAACAACAAACAAAAGTTAGAAAAGACAAATAATTAACACGATTTACAAAATAATTATTGACCATGGTCTGAACTTATAGGATCTTAATCGCCCTGGCCAAGGTAAGGGGATAACTTGTTTCAGTGTATTACCTTCGGCTTTGAGTGTGGTGATTTCTGTATCAGTACTACGACGTCATTCAATCTTTTAAGGACCGTATAAGGACCTTCACAGTTGGTCTGCAACTTCGGGGAGAGTCTTTTGCGTCGTTTCGGATTCCATAACCACACTTGGTCCCCTTCATGGAAGTCGTGTCCCGTCACTCTCGCGTTGTATCGAGTCTTCCTCTTCTCTGAAGCCATGCCGATTCTACCCCTGGCCAGATGATGCATCTCGTCCATCCTTGTCTGGAGTTTTTCAATGTATTCCTCAGGTGCCAATGAAGCATCTGGAGGCCGCCCGAACAGTAGATCTGCAGGCAGACGAAGATCCCGTCCGAAGAGCATCTGGGACGGGGAATAGCCGGTAGTTTCTTGAACGGAACTTCTGTATTCAAGTAGGAAAAGAGACAATTTCTTGTCCCAGTCTTGTTGACTGCTGGAAACCAGAAGAGAGAGGCTGTTCAAGATGGTCCTATTGATGGTCCGTCTGACTGAGGATGTAGAGCTATTGTCCGAGTTTTGTTGATGCCGAGTATCTCACACAATTTCCTGCAAACTGCAGAATCGAAGTTTCTTCCTTGATCGGAATGCAGTTGTAGTGGAACACCGTATCTTGAAATCCAGTGTTGAACCAGAATTTCAGCGACAGTTGTGGCTTCTTGATCGGGAATGGGATAAGCTTCAGGCCATTTAGTGAAGTAGCCCACGACAACCAGGATGTTGTTGTTGCCATCTGATGACCTGGGAAGTGGACCTAGGATGTCAAAAGCTATTCGTTTGAAAGGTGCTCCCACATTATATGCCCGCAGTCTTCCTTTAGTTCGTTTTTCCGGACCTTCACGTGAAGCACAGGGATCACATGTGCGACACCACTTCTCCACGTCATTTCTTGCATTGTTCCAGTAGAAGCGCTCTCTAACTTTTTGTAAGGTCTTCGTAACACCAAAATGACCTCCTGTTGGACTGCCATGGAGTTCCTTAAGGACTGTAAATATTCTCGTTTTTGGGAGTATTAACTGCCGCCTGAGCGATTTTCCGTTGTCAGATTCCCATTTGCGATACAGTACACCATTTCTCAAATGGAGGGAATCCCAAAGAGCCCAGTAACGTTTCGTAGTAGGATGAAAAGGGGCGATACCTTGCCAGCTGGGATTTCCGTTTGATGACTCTTTAAATTCTATTATTGGCTTTATTTCAGGATCAGCTAGTTGATCTTTCCGGATGCTCTCGTCATTCCATGGATCTAATTCCGATTTTGATGGAGTTCCAACTTGACGAATTACAGGATCTACCAAGCCAAACTTCTGCTCACCCCTAGAACAGTATTCGCAATTCTCTGAACTGGGTCTTCTCGAAAGAGCATCTGCGTTTCCTTGAGCTGATCCTTTCCTGTGGCGAATTTCCATGTCGTATTCCTGTAGTTTTTGTATCCACCTGGCTATTTGACCTTCTGGATTTTTAAAATTCAGTAGCCAGGTTAATGACGCATGGTCGGTACGAAGCAGAAACCTTCGACCGTAGAGGTAAGGATAGAAATTCGCTACGGCTTTTACGATAGCAAGAAGTTCCTTCCTGGTCACACAATAATTCCTACATTTATTTATTTGAAAGTTGAAGTGGTAATAATATTTCGTAGAATATGATTCCTTATATGCAAAAGGTATATAAAGTTTAGATTTAATAATTTTTAAATTATGTTTATAGACCAAAATAAAATAAAATATTATTATTCGCTTCATTTAAATCTTTTTGAAAGAATAACTGAAAACTGAATTTCATGATGAATCCAAGTAATTTTTGTTGAATAATTCTTGAAATATTATATAAATTGTTGTAATTATACAGTAGTACACATAATGATTCTCTTTTACTTATATTTAAAAATGCTTGGTGTCGGTAAGAAATTGTGTTTATATCAATTTGCAGTTTAATCATTTCAACTTTAATTTAAAGTTGAAATTTTTCTAGCGCTGACCGATAATTAGAGAGACATATAGTATAATTACAGCATTATGGACTTAAGGCCTTTATAACTGCATGAGTGAATTATATGACTATCAAAATTTGAACCTTAAAAATATTTTGACGAAGCAGCGAAGCAGCTATTAAAAAACAAGTTACATAAAGTATTTAATTAACAATGACGTTACATAAAGTATTTAACTGATAATTTTAAACAGCAAGAGGATTGGAGAATATATATATATATATATATATATATATACTGAAGTGACAAAAGTCATGGGATAGCAATATGCAGATATACAGATGGCAGTAATATCGCAGCGAAAAAGTATAAAGGCGCAGTTCGTTTTCCAGAGCTTTCATTTGTGTTCAAGTTATTCATGTGAACAGGTTTTTCGTGATTTATGGCGGCACGACGAGAATTAACAGACTTTGAATGTGGAATGTTAGTTGGAGCTAGACGCATGGGCCATTCCATTGCGGATATCATTAGAGAATGCAACATTCCGAGATCCACAGTATCAAGAATGTGCCGAGAGTATGAAATTTCAGGCATCACATCCCATCATGGTCAGCGCAGTGAGCGACCACCTGCACTTAACGACCGAGACCGCCGACGTCTGTGTAGAATGGTCAATGTTAATAGACACGCAACACTTCGTCAAATAACTGCAGGAATCAATGTGGGACGTATGACGGACGTGTCCGATAGGACTGTGCGGCGAAATTTGTCTTCCTTGGTCTATGACAGCAGAAGACCGACTCGAGTGCCTTTACTGACAGCACGACATCGCCTGCAGCGACTCTCCTGGGCTCGTGAGCATATCGACTGGTCCCTAGACCAGTGGAAAACCGTGGCGTGGACAGATGAGTCACGATTTCAGTTGTTACGAGCTGATGGTAGAGTTCGAGTGTGGCGCAGACCCCACGAAGCCATGGACCCAAACTGTCAGCAAGGCACTGTTCAAGCTGGTGGTGG
>JAPMOQ010041213.1:1239559-1287572 GCA_026543055.1 Argiope trifasciata
TGTTGCATCTTCTTCCTTCCATTTTAGCTATTTAACATTCCTTTCCTATAGATGGCGCTGTGTTAGGTCATGTGATTCCATTTCTTCATACTGTACTTCTACCTTTTTTCTCTAGTCATGTTGTTGCTGTTGAATAAAACACTTTAAAGAAACCAGAGGCTCGCACTGACTTATTATGTCAAACCAATAGCCATATTTTATCTCGTGCTACAACAGCTGCAATTAATGAAGTTTTTGAACGATCTAGTGAGGCTAGGTATTCTCTAGGACATTTATTATCTTCTTTTTTGAGGAAGAAAAGAATCACATTTGACCAGTATAAGAAAGGGTAAGTTCTGTGCTTTAAGTCTTTTTTTAACAATTTAGTTAGATGATTCGTTTCAACATATATATACTAGCCGTCTTTGGCGACCAGCTGGTTCGCCATGAGTAATGCGTTCTAAAATTTTCCATTAAATCACATATTCATTAGCCTTGAAGTAATTCCGGGCATTGATTGGCCTGAAATTATTATTTTCTTTTAGATGATGGACGAGAAGTTCTAAAAAAACCCGCTTTCCTAATAATATTCTTTAATTTTATAAATAAGTCAGTTTTAATTATCGGTTATGCTTCCAAAAATATTAAAAAGGTTTTTTTTTCGATGATGTTGCCAAAATATTAAATATGTTTTTTTAAAGAAAGCGAAAAAGCGAAAAAAAAATATTGAATTAATGATACAGATATTGCAAACGATTATAGAAATATGCCATTAGGTCGGGATTTCAAAGCATATCCTGTCTAAATTCTATCAGGTTTACCGTAAATAAAGAAGATTTATTGAATTAATCATTTAGATCAGGGCTTCTTAAACTGTGGGTCGCGACCCCCAGGGGGGTCGCGAGACTACTGAAAGGGGGTCGCAAAGATCTGATACTTTTCAATCATTATAAATAAAATTTTAAAATTAGTATACACACTACGTACAAATATAAATACAAATAAAAATCATACAAAATACTATTGTAGTTTTATTATAACTATTTTTTGAAAAAAGTGGCAATGCAAAACTGTTATGTAGGGCCTATAAATGAAAATATGGATGTAGCATTTAAAATAATAAATACAACGCGCTCCTCGATTTTCAACTGAACGTTCGACATTGATGTCTGGCCGCCGGCGTCAGTGTTTGCAAGATAACTTAGTGATTATAAGTACCCAGACGCCGCGTCGCCTTACAGCTTACACATACAATACGGAAGCATAATCAAGCTAGGCTAGGCGAATCGGCATATTATTTTTATAAAAGAATAATAAAAAAAATTAAATGAAAGCTTCTTTTTCACCGTCTTTGTGATACGGTGCCTTTGTGCGCTGCACACTTTGAACACGCCTTGCGTCGGGGTTGATCTGATCGTAATTTGTTGTCATTGCGCTGGTAAAGATTCGAGTGTAGTTATTTTTCTGTTTGTACTTCAGTTTGGACTCAGCTTTGTCTTCGTAGTGACATGTGTGTATTTACTGTGTAATTTTCAGTTGGTGTTTTTAATTATTACGTTAAAGTTCAACTACATTTTGTTTAATTATTTATTATTATTTAACCATCATGGATAAATGGCTAATTAAAATTCCAACTAATAAGTCTGCCACGCCATCACAACCAAGTTGCAGTGCTTCAAATCCGACTTCTAGCAAAACAAAAAAAAAGAAAATATGACGAATCATATTTGCAGTATGGCTTCACATGCTCTTCTCACAACAATGAAGAACAACCAGTGTGCTTAATTTGCAAAGAAGTTTTGGCTGCAGAAAGCATGAAACCGTCAAAACTGCAACGACATTTGAATACTAAACATGCAACGTTATCAAAAAAGCCAATAGAATATTTTGAGCGTCTTTTGCAAACATCAAATAAAGAAAAGAACACTTTGGAGAAGTATGTTTCTTTGAATGATAAATATCTATTGGCATCGTATGAAGTTTCGTATTTGATAGCAAAAACGAAAAAGCCTTTTACTATTGGAGAGCAACTTTTACTACCTGCAGCTATAAGAATGTCTGAAATTGTTCATGGAAAACAGTATGCTGCTGAAATTAGTAAAATTCCATTATCAAATGACACTGTGTCCAAAAGAATTTCAGACATTAGCAATGATCAATTTCAACAGCTTCTTATGAGGCTTAAAGACAGCTCAAAGTTTGCAATACAACTGGACGAGTCGACAGAAATTTCAAAAATAGCACAGTTGTTACTTTTTGTAAGATATATTTATGAGGGAAGCATTCATGAAGATATACTGTTTTGTCGTCCTCTGGAAGGTCATACTCGTGGAAAAGATATATATAAAAAAGTAAATGAGTTTTTTGAATAAGAAGGATTAAATTGGAAAAATTGTGTTGGTGTGTGCACGGACGGTGCTGCAGCAATGACCGGACAAGGTCTTGGTTTTACAGCATTTGTTAAAGCTGGAAATGATCATATTACATTTACACATTGTATTATTCACCGAGAGGCACTTGTTAAAAAAATTGCACCAGAATTAAACACTGTGTTTTTTGATGCAGTCAAAATCATTAACTTTATTAAAAGTCGAGCACTTAATAGTCGATTGTTTAAAAATTTGTGCATTGATATGGATTCGGGTTATACAAGTTTATTGCTACATGCTGAAGTTAGGTGGCTATCAAGAGGTCGAAGTTTGAAACGATTATTAACTTTAAAAGATGAAGTTCTTATATTTATAATAGAGCAAAATTCTAATTTGGCCGATTATTTTCACGATAATTTATGGCTTCTCAAGCTATGCTATTTGGCAGATATTTTTGATAAAATCAATGATATGAATTTATCAATGCAGGGAGTCTGCGTTAATATGTTTATGTTAAAAAATAAACTTGAGGCCTTTGTTAAAAAAATTCTTATATGGAAGAACAGAGTGGAAAGTGGATCGCTCGAAATGTTTCCATTTACTGACGAGTATATAATTAGTAACAATATTTCAAAAAAAGATACTCCTATAACAAAAATTATAGTTAATCATTTGAAGGATATGGAAGTTTACATGCATAGGTATTTTCCCAATGATATCGATACACAACAATGGATTTGCAATCCATTTTCAATTGAAATGGAAGAAATTAATTTTTTAAACTTCAAAGCACAAGAAGAATTTGCCGAATTAACAAGTGATACTACCTTGCGACAGATTTTCTCAAGTGCCTGTGCATGAATTTTGGATAGAAATCAAATCAGAATATCCCCTACTATCGGAAATGGCAATGAACAAATTACTGCCATTTTGTACAACATATTTATGTGAATCAGCTTTTTCCACATTAACTTACATAAAATCAAAATACCGTTCAACTTTAATAAACGTTGAAAATTTATTACGATCTGCAATAACTCAAATTGAGCCTAGATTTAATTATTTGTGTAAAAATAAACAATCACATCCGTCACATTAATATTGTTTGATGTTAATAATATGTTTTTATTAAAAAAACTGTTACAAAAGTTTATTTTTTCTATTGAATATATAGATATAGTTTTATGTTTTCTTATAAAAAAATTGTTGCAAAAGTTTATTTTTTCTATTGAATAAATATATATATAGTTTTATGTCATTCTATTTATTGTGTTTTATTACAACCGATATCCCGTCAACGTTTCCAATTATATATATGTGAAATGAATGGGTACGTATTCTTTAATCCTTATTTTATTTACATTGTAAAATAGTGCGATATTACATCTACATCTACGGTTAATATATATTTCATTATATGGAGGAGGGGGTCGTTTAAAATTTCCTAAGCTTGAAGGGGGTCGCTATATAAAAAAGTTTAAGAAGCCCTGATTTAGATATTGCAAACGATCATAGAATCATTTGCCTTGCATTTTTTTTTAGAAAATATCACTTTTTATATTTTTGTTATTTTATCCTGTCCCGTGCTGAATGTTGTATTTCTTTAGCTCTGATTTGCGATGATAGTTGTTTTTTTTAAATCTGAACTTCTATCATTCTTTTTTTTTATTTTATCCGGTCACGTGCTAAAAAAACGGTAAAAATACTTCTTTAAAAATTCGTTAAAAATAGAAGCTTATACAGTAAAACACTGATACCATTAGAAAGCTATTTTTTTTATCTTTAAATTGAAGTAAAAATCATGTTTGTGCGATAATATTTTTGGAATTTATAGCAGAAAAACGTCGAAATTTCGCTTGAATTTTAATTAATTCAAATTCTAATTAAAAATTCGAAAAAAGGGCTCCGAGGTGCACATTCCCGACCTCCAAGGTAAACATGTACCAAATTTGGTTGCTGTAGGTCCAAAGGTCTGGCCTGTAGAGCGCCAACACACACACACACATATATATATAATACTCATCATAGATTAATTCCTCCATGTTTTACTCTTTATTCTTTCTGATAGGAGATACTGTCTTTTTTCTTTCATTTTATTAGCCAATTTTTTGAAATAGTTTTCCGAAATTTGGAAAACTATCGCCTATAGAAAACTCTTATTGATGGTAAGAAAATAAAATGTTTTTTTTAAAAAAAGAAAATAAAATAAAAAGTAAAAAAATAAATTTAAAAGAAAATAAAATTAATGTTTTTAACTTTATTTTTATGCTTATTTCTTAATATTTGCTATTTAATTTGAAGAAAATTCCTGTAGTTATTTCCTGCATTTATAACCTTTATTTTCTTCCATTTATACTGAGAATATACATTATTATTGAAAAAGTGTATATAACAGCTTTCATCACTGAACGTATCTTGTGTTTTATATGTATGAACAATGTTTTGCAATGTGGAAAATTAAAATTTAATCGAAAATCATTAAACAGATTTTGAGTCTGATTTTTATGATCTTAATGTCTTAAAGCATGTGGCAACCCCCTCCAACACTTGAGTGAAAAACCGCTGTTAGAATTAACTATGTGAATTTGTGTATAGCAAACTGGAGTAATTTTGATCAATTTTTAATATGTTGCTAGGAAAATGAATATCATTTGAGTCTGCAGTTAAATAGCTTGATTTAACTTGAAGAGGTAAAAATGATGTTGGTAGATGTAAGAATTTTTATTCATCGGAATTTGTCATGAGATTTAAATTTTTTAAATATGATATTAATTTTTTCTAAGTAATCATAACTTTGAAGACATTTGTCACAGTCACAATCAATTTACAATTAAAAGTTTGTAATACACCTTAAAATGTATTTCCCATTTTTTAAGGTATATTGTGTAATAATTTTTTAAGGTATTGTGTCAACTTATGCACACAAAGCTGTGTAAAAATTCACATTTTTTATATGCATGTTTGTTAAATATGAAGTAATCAAATTATATACATGCTAAATATTTTGCTTGTTAACCATCTCTGTTTTATTTGTAGATTTGCTCGTGTTTTAGAAATTATTGATGATTATGCTTTAGATACTCCTTTAATTTGGGACTATATGGGAGAAATCCTGGATCCAATGGTAGAACATGTTGAAACTCCTTTTAAATTATTAAAAGAAGTATTAGAACCATGCATACCATCTGAAAAGGCTGGTACGGTGGTTTCATCCATTCTTCATTGTGCAGTCAAGCGGAAGGTGATAAATATAATTTATTTCATTACTGTTCACGTATAAAATTATAACCATAAAATTGAATCCATAATTCGTTGCCTGCTACTAGAATCGGCATTATTACAGTCTGCAAGCCCTTGATGGGGCCGCGGTGGCCTGGTGGTAAGGTCTCGGCTTCGGAACCGAAGGGTAGCAGGTTCGAGACTCCACCAAAGAACCGTCGTGTGAGGGGGTCTCTTGCACGTTAAAATCTGTCAGGCCAAACGTCCTCCCGTTGGTGTGGCGTGGTGTGGAGAGGGGGGTGCCAGTTCAGGTGTCGTCCTCGTCATCTGATCGTGGTTCAAAATTACGAGGTCCGTCCCAAAATAGCCCTCGTGTTGCTTTGAAACGGGACGTTAATATAACTAAACCAAAACCAAACCAAGCAAGCCCTTGGTTACTTTTATTAGATAAGATTTGATTAATCAGCTTTATTTTAAACAGATATAAGATTCAACACATTAATTAAACCTTTAATTATAAAGGCATTAATTGAAATTAAAGTGTTTCTTTTTGATACTTGAGTTGATCTCTGAAAACATATAAAAAGTTCATGAACTTTTGTATAAAAATGAATATGTCAATTTTAAAAATCTGTCTGCTTTTCAGTGTATATATAAAAAATTGCATAATACTTATTTGGCCCTTATTTTACCAATGATTCCATGGGAATAATAGGAAACGCATCGTTTCACAATAAATAAAAATTTAGTGTTAACACGTATATGTATGATAAAAAAAGTAAAATAGCAAATTAGGAATCTTAATCTTACTTCTAATACAATATTTTTGCCTGAAAAGCCAATCCACAGACTCGGTTGTGAAAAAATTTGTGATAGCATTTAAATAGTCCTTAGAGTGTCCAGAAAATACTGGTAAACTGTTGTTAGATCATAACACATGATTCAGTGGAAGAAAATTTCTGTTGAAAGCATAATGTGAGCATTTAAACACAGGTAAAAACACAGGTAAATGATCACGTATTGTTGATTAGAAAGGTTTTCACATGCTTGTTGATGTAATAAAACTTGTATAATTTTTGTATTTATGTGTATATAGGGCACAATTAAGCTTGGAGAAGTCTGGAGAGAATCGGGTGTCCAGTGGACTGATATTATTGGAACTGACAGGAATGTTACTGAATTTATTGAAAAACATGTAATAAATGCTCCTTTCTCTTTGTTTTTGCATATTATTATTCATGATTATTGTGAATGATGTCTTATTTATTTATGTATTTATTATGCAGAAACTTGAATTTACTGTGAGCCCAACAAAAGTTAATCCACAGACTCAAATGTCAATGGAAGAAATGAAAAAACATCTATTGAGCCTGCTACAAAAAAATTCTGAATTAGAAGAAGTTTTTGATTGGGTTGATGTAATTATTCTTTTATATATATATATATATATATATATATATATATATATATATAATCTGCTTTTAAAAAAAGATTACTTTTTTAAAATGCATGCCTTTATCTTAAATTTTAGTTTAATATGGAGAATTTTATTGTTTAGGCGAATATATCTGACAGTAATGGTCCAACCTTTGTTCGTGCCTTGGTAATAGCAGTTCATTTAAGTTGTTTAACAGGTAAGGTATAATTCTGTTTATGACTTTGTCTTAACATTCTGTTCACTCACCTAAAATGTCAAATTTTGTACCAGTTTGATTCTTTTTTAAAAAATACATTGCTCCTTTCAGGTTCCGGAACTACATGGGAATTAAATACAAGTAAACTAAAATCAAGGATACCTCTCATATCGCGTTATGTATCCACTAATGAAAAGTTGCAGCTCCAAGCTTTGTATGCTGTGCAAGCTCTTATGAATCAATTAGGTCAACCTAGTGGTAAGTATTTGGATATTTTGCGTCTGATTTTTGATTGAATTGATTTTTTTAATAGACTTATTCCCAGAAAAAGTAAAGTTAAAAAAAAGCGTTAAAAATTTTCGAAAATTGTGTCATTATAGATCCTTAGTTGTATAATTGTTTCTTTTTACTTTAACTTTAATTTATGAATGATAGAAATTTAGTATATACCCTACTGATGAGCAGAGACAATATCAGGGTCACAATTCATTATTAAGTTTGGACCTTAATGTATGAATATTAATTCTTAAAGTAAACACATTTTATCTATTTTTTCTGTCGGGTAAAGGTAACAACAGAATAAAAATATTTTTATTTTTGTTTCCAACTATTTGTATTAATAAATTCCATATCCACATTTATATTTTATAGTTTCCCGGTGGTATAGGTAAAATTTAAGATATTGAAAATGTACAAGTTTTGTTAATTGAGGACTTAGTTTATGAAAACTATTAAAATTGTGCAATACTTTATGGTTTATAGATATTACAAATGCTTCATTTTCCCTCAAGGTCTTCTGTATCAAATTTTCGATGTTTTATATGATGATGATGTCATCAGCGACGAATCTTTTAAAGAATGGGAGCTGAGTGATGATCCCAATGAAGCAGAAGGCAAGGGTTTTGCTGTTCATTCCGTGAAGTCTTTTTTCACTTGGTTACGAGAACCTTAGGAAGAAACTGAAGAAATGAACTCTGTGTGGTGACCACTTTTATTTACAACAGACAATTGGACTACTTTCCAGTGACTGTGTATAAAGTTGTACTTTTAATAAAGTTTAATTTGTGTGAGTGTTGGCTGGCTACAGATCAAACCGCTCCACATAAAGCTAGCAAATTTGGCATGTGCACACCTTGGATGCCAAAAATGGGCAGGCCGCAGCGATTTTTTTTCGAATTTTTAATTAGAATTTAAATTAATGAAAAATTAAGCTAAATTTTGGGGGGTTTCATCTGTAAATTCCGAAAATATAATCGCACAATCATGATTTTTACATCAAGTTAAAGATTTTAAAAATTTAGCTTTCAAATGGTATCAGTATTTTAACATATAACTTTTTTTAAGTGTAATGAATTTTTAAAGAAATATTTTAACCATATTTTTCAATAATACTTTTTAGAGAAAACAATAAAAATTTGTACAAGCCTATCAAAGGGAAAAAACAAGGTTTTATCAACGTGTTGCCATTATATTGACAAAAGTTCAAATTAAAAGATAAATCAACTGTTATTGCATCTAATTTTCAGCAGGTGACTGGATGAAATTAAATAAATATTAAATGTTATGTTTTCTTAAAAAAATAAATGCAAGGCAAAGGTTTCTATGATTGCTTGCAATATCGATATCATTCATTGAATAAATCATCTTTATTTACGGAAATATGATTGAATTTATACAGGGTACGCACTCAAATTCGGGCACAATGGCTAATTTTAAATCATTAGTAATAAGCACATATATTGTTTAGTACTGTTAACTTGGTTTAAATGAAATAAATAATTACATTTTATGTAGCTTGAGTCAAAAAATGCATTAATAAATAATGGGTTTTAGATTGTTTTTACATATTTTCTTTTGTGAGCCACACTTTACAAATTATTTTTACTAATATTTGAAATAAAAGTTGTTACGTCAATCGAACGTCTGAATCAATCATTAAAACTGGTTGATTTATAAAAATAAAATATTATTATGGAAACTTGTTCTTTTATATCTTTCCGCCCATTATTTAAAAAAAAAATATCAATTTCAGGCCAATCAATGCCAGGAGTTACTCCAAGGCTGATAATCAAATGAATATGCGTTTGCGTGTATGAGTGTGTGTTAAAGCACTAAACACCAAACGATATGATTTAGAGCTACCGCACTTGGTACGTACATGTTTACTTTGGAAGATGAAAAAGTATACATAAACAGAGTTTTTTGGAACTTTAATTAAAAATTAGGCTAAAATTTGGAATTTTTCTGCGATAATTTCTGAAAATATTACAGCAGAAAACTGTTTTTTAAATCCTCTTATAAATGACATTTTTTTTCATTGATAACAATGTTTTAACCTATAAACTCAGTTTCTATTTTTAATGAATTTTTTTAAAAAAATACTGTAACTATAAAAATACTGTAACAATTAATTTATCCCAAAATGAAAGTAGAATTTAACCTGTAAGAGCATGTTAAGAGTGTACCAGGTCATTGTCGTCCCTTATTAAGATGGTTATAAAGAGAGAAAGGTGCGTAAGTATTTAATTGAAAATTTTAGAACTCATTACTCATGATGAACCAGCTGATTGCCAAAGGCGGCTGATACGCAATAAAATTTTAGATACTTTTCACAGAACCAAAAATGAAATATAGACGATACAAGTTTAGCTAGAATCTATTTTCAGAGTTTCTGCTGAAACTGATGTAATGTTTGTGCACTTCTTTTAGTAAATGAACTATGGAACATTAAATAGTTCTTTTAAAAATATTCCTTCATTGATGGGTGGATGGCATTTGTATGTGTTCAGCTTTATAAGAATGCGAAGTTTAGTTCATCTTCCTGTGATTTAAATGTATGTATAATTTTTGATATTAAATAGGATGGTCCTTACCACATTTTTTTCTTACAAAAAAAGGTAGATAATTTTTAAATACCTTTTAGCTTTTCTTTCATAGTAACTAAATTGCATTGAAATGTTTTCTTCCAGGTTTAAAAAGGTGCGATTTTAGTTTCTTTAAATTAAATACATACAATTGACTTTTTGTGAATACAATGAACTAATAATCAATGTTTATAGGAACGAAACTCTCTATAATTTCATTATGAAGTAAATGAACATGAGACGTGTTTCAGGAACAATTATTTATTTCCTAAGTTCCATATTCCAAAACGATTTTTTTCCCTTCAACATTAAAGAAGAATCAAATAATAAATTCTTATTTCTATTGTGAAACATTATTTTTTGAATTTAATTGAAAAAATAATCTAAAATCTAATTAGTTTCTGAAATATGATTAAAATACAGAGATAAATTTGAAGTTCTTGAAGATTGATACGGCATTTGGGCACTTTGTTAAAAATTATAAAATTTTCAGTAATATAAGCTGTAACGTACGTAGTTTGTATATGATTTTTAAAAAATACTATTTAAGCTTTGTATTATATATTTTACAATAAATATTGAACCGTGCGGTACCAATAGAAAAATTACTTATACTTGCTTCGAATATGTAATATTTCAGTTTTATTTTGTGGTATACGAGGTATAGAAGTATTGTGATTATCAATCAATAAATAAAAATTGATTTTGAGATTTTGACCTATCTCTCTGTTTCAGACCTCTCTGAGCCCGAAAAAAATATATTTAGGGTTTTATTTGTCTCTCAGGAAACCTGCCTGTTTGTAATCATGATAACTCAAAAATACTATTAGATAAACGGATGAAATTTTTCATATGAATTTACGATAAAATTTAAACAAAATCCCTTCTGAGAAAGACTTTTTCTGTTTAAATACAAGTGAACTCGGTTATGTATTAAAGGCAAAGAACTATATCTGTACAATTTAATACACTTATTTAGCATTTAAAATATAGATTCGTTTCAAGTTTTGAACTAAATTTATCAAGAGGTTGACGATTTGTCAATCCATACTTTTATATGTAAGTAAATGCGATTATTCATAGACGCAATGACTCGAATCAATGAAATTTGATATGTTGTTTCATGACTACGAATACAGCTTCGTTTCAAATTTTGGCACCGATTGATGTCAAAAAGGCATCCAAAACACTTTTACGAGATAGATTCAATAAAAATTCATGCCAAATGCCTGTATTTTATAACTATGGTTCACAAACGACCCGAGCTCAGCAGTCTTATGCTGGGAGAAGTGTTGATTAGAAATATAAGATAATGCTTTGGAGATAGCATTTCCGCTTGAAATTTGAAGGGATTAAGGTATCGGGATTTATTGCAACAATGGCTGTTATTTCCTGCTTCCACACGTAGAGGAAAAAAAAAAGGTTTAGCTATAAACACATGAGAGAGCGCAGACACAAAAAAACAAATTGAAGTTTCAATCAGTTAACAGTTACAAAGAAGTTCTTCTGATGCGAATTTGTACATATTCGTTAGTTCCGGTGTGAAGAGGAAGACAATAAGGCAGAGCGTTCCCGCAACACAGAATAATAACAAAAAAGTCTCAAGGGGGAAAAAAAAACGCCACAACAGAATTCTGTCAAAAAAGTTAGTAGATATTGAAATGATTTAACGCTTTAAGAGAAACTTGCAGATTTGTCTCGTTTGCAGTTTACTCAGAACATTTTTGAAGGAGATATCTTGTTTATCTTACCCTAGAAAAGTCCGCAATTTGTCTCTATATTATGTATGCATTTTGCACGAGAGAATGATATGTTCAATATCATTAATCATATTACATTCGTGACATAGGAGACCATTATGAAGGTTAAAACTATTCAACAGTCCTGGAGTAATAATTTTTTTGCTGATTAGTCTGGCCAAGACATCTTCCCTTCAATTTTTGGACTAGGAAGACAGTGCTTCAATGCTAAGGATATTACCTTAAGGAAATAAAATATTTACTGTTTCTATAATTATTGATGCGCCTCTTTCTTGAGGCTTGAAAAAATATCTTCAGGAGAGATCCATCCAATCCAAGATGTATTTTCTGTAACTTCTTTAGGTAAGCGATCTGCAAGCTCATCTCAGATTATATTCGAATGACCAGGTACCTACAGGAAGGATAATTTTTTTTATATTTAGTTTGGTTAAAGGTTCAACTTTGGAGGCTTTGTTTAAAGATTGAAGAAAATTTCTAAAGAATAACTTAGATAATAAGGGATCGACCTCTGTCTTCCAGCTTGCTGAGAGGATTTTTTTTTCTTCTGCAATTGGATTTTAAATTTTTTTTATTGATACGATGACTTTTTCCGAAATATGAATGAATGCCCCAAAGGAAAATTAAGCTTTTTGAATAGTATAAAAATGAAGTTATGATATGTAATCCTCAATTTTACCTACTATTTAAGTTTATTTTCGTTAAAAATAGCGAATAAGATTTTCATAACAATGGAGGGAGCTAGTAGCTTGTTTCCTGTCTCAAAAAGTGTACCCAACATGAGTCATGTGACTTTAGAAAAATCTGGGAGTAAGAACACCTTTTTGGCGCCATATCGCAAATGTTGGCATACTCAAAACCTGCAGCGCAACATTTTGTTTCCCGGCAATGGGTCCAGTCGGTTTTCATTTCCGGTTAAACAGACCGGAAATCCTATAAAAATAAATCCTATTTCATTTCCTAAACAGTATATATATATATATATATATATATATATATATATATATATATATATTACACAAGTATTTGAGTTAAATTATATTTAGATTTTTTACTTTGTTTTTGTGCAATAATTAAAAGTGATCATTTTTCGTCTTTAAATAAACATTTTATTTCTTTTCTTTGCTTAAAAACATTTCAAGATTTTACATTAGATGCTCAAATGCTATCTATCATTCTCTCAAACAGATAAAAAACAGCTTTTTAAAAACAGATTATTAAAGTGACGTAAGTCTTTTTTTTTTAAAAAAAATGTTTGAAAAATGTTTTCATGCCTATTTGCAGTATAAATTATAAATATTGAACATTTTTTACAAAATGAATATTAACAGTTAAACTAGTGCTTATTAAAAACAACAAAAAAAATGATAAAAATTACAAATATTTTAATTATTAATTTATATTTGTAATTAAATATTGAGATTTTATTGTACGCTTTTATTAATACAGCATTATTAAGGGAAATTGTTCTATAAGGTAAATATGCCATAAAAAATTGTTTTGCAAAATTTAGATTGGATTTAATATTCTTCACGATATAATACAATAATACAATGGTTAAAAAGAAACAACATATTAGAAATTTTAAAGAACTTTATTTGCATTAAAATAAACACACAATTACTAATCGGTCAATAATGTTTATGTAAACACTTGTATTGGCGAGAAAAAATTCCGCCAAGCTTGTAGCCAAGCGCTTGCAACACATTCGAGATTAAAATAAAGCAAGTAGCAAAATATAACGCAGTTACATCCGTTTAAACGAAGCTTAGTAACATGTTAAATAAATTCAATACAATAACTAAGACAAACTATGAAATATTATTGAGTTATAACACCGAAATCACTGAGTGATGGATGTTAGGCAATTTTAAATTGACTTAAAATGGATATAAACAGAATATGTTGACTGTAAATACCTATGAAATGATAAAGGACTATCCTTAGAAGCTTTTTCTTTGCATCCAATTGCACAGCAATAGGTAACCATGGCTTAAATAAGTTTTAAATTCCAACAGTTAAAAGCGGGAAAAAATCTGCCATTGAAATATAATGGGGAACGGATAATGTGGTTACAGCTAACACAAATTCTGTCCCATAGTCACGTGTTTTTATCTTGTCCTACCCGAAAGTAGGGTTGCACTCCCTCTATCAGTATCCCAGCTCTATGTGCGGAAACGCAATAAAAGCTGTCAAACAACTTGTTTTTCGTATCTTGATGCATGTCGATTTCTCACGCATGCGCGTTTATCTCGATTGCAGCATGTCATTATTTTGTTTACCTTTTCCGCCGCCAAATTTACTTCTAATCATCGCACGGATCTTTCGGGTAAACCCTGCGTAATGCGATTTGCGCAATAATGCATTTGCTTGGATATATCAATACACTCTGAAAACATCTGTGAAGCATTTACGTTTAATTACTTGGTTTTAAGCTTCAGTGGAAAATTTAAAAAAAGTTAAGGTTATTTCATGCAATGTAGTTTTTTAAAAAAAATATTTTTAGTACGTATTAATAGGAAAAATGTGGATATGCGAAACAATAACAATTTAACATTGCAGAAATTAAATTTTCATCTTTTGATTTCGATTCATGGATTATTTGGTGACTTATTTCGTTCTAAAAATTAAATCAAAATTTTATAGATACATATGAGTTTCTATTTTTTTTCAATAACTAGTGTTTTTAAATCCAAACCACCACTATTAAATGAGTATGAATTTCTATTTTATTCGTTAACGTGTCGAATACTATTAATAAATCAGCGCATTCCGTTTCCGTGGTAAAGCTAAAAACTTATTCCATCCCCCCCCTTTACTTTGTATAAGAAGCCGAAATATGTTACCAAACACATACGTAATTTTCTGTAGAAAATGCTTCTTCTTATCAAGATCAAAATGTCAATTCATTGTTTAAATTCATTTCCCAGATAACACAAGGAATTTGAAAGTAATTAAAAAATGTTTATCTAATGTTTTTTTAATTTAAATTTTGCAGTTTTTTTTAATAAAATTTTCTTCAAAAAATTAGCATCGCGATTATTTTAATTTTTTTAGTTTTTAAAGAAATATATCAAAAATTTTAATATAAAACTTATAAAAAGAATTTTATCTAAGATTTAAATTTAAAAACTAATATAGCTGAAATATATTTAAAATCTAAAATAAAATTCTAAAATTGATGAAGAATTTAGCTAGACGTTAAAGAGTCAAAGATAAACAAAATAGGTTTCAATTGTAATTTTGCGACCAAAAACTAGGTACAACAAATTTGTAATTACTATCCATAAGAAACTGAAGCATTATGATCAGAATTTACTGAATATAATATCAAAGTGCCAATTCATTTTGAAATTAATTGTCTGTATTTTTCAGAGAATAAAAGAAATTCGAAAGCCACATAAAAAAATTGTTTTTTAAAATGTTTTAATTTTATTATTTTTCATCAAATTTTCTTTAAAAATTGTTGATTTTTTTGCTAAAATCTCCTTTAAAAATAAACATTGCAATTGTCTTAATATTTTTGTTTTTAACATGATTTTAAGGAAAGATTTTAATCTAATTTTAAAGATGTGTATATAAAATTTAAATCTTAAAATCTAATCTAAAAGAAATATTTGTAAAATTTAAATGAAATCTAAAATAAAAACCTAAAAGCAATGATAAATTAAGCTAGACATTAAAGATAAACAAAATGGGCTTCAATTGGTATTTCTGTGACCAAAAATCCGGCATAGTAAATTTATAATTCCTATCCATGATAAACTAAAATATTGTCAACAGAATTTACTAAATATAATCAAAACGCTTTATTCATATACTGGATTTATCGAAAATGAAATTATTTATGATGAACAACTTTAATTGCCCTCTGCAACCTTCTTCGTTAAAAATTTTGTTCATAAAATTATGCAGTCTAAATATTAACATTATTACAGTTAAATAAAAATATTCCATAATCTAATAATTACTAGCGGTCTCTAGCAATCAGCTGGTTCGCCAGTTTTAATGGTCCTTAAATATTTCAATTAAATACTTTTTCTACTTGGTTTCTTAGTGGCTTTTTCAGGAAAATATTTTTAAGCTTCATTTTTCGATAGTCATATAATTCACTTATATTATTATGGAGACTTTAAACCATTTTATTCCTTGTACAACACATTTCTCTCTAATTTTCTATCTATTCCCGTAAAATTTTAACTTTAGATCAAAGTGGAATGATTAAACTGCAATTAATATGAAAACATTTTTTATAAAAGCAAACATTTTTTTTCTTTCTTTTTTTTTTTTTTTTTTGAAAAATATGAGCTTAGAAAACAGAATCGTTCAACATAATGAAGTCGTATGTGCAGTGCAGAATAATTTCTATAATTTATTTAACATTTTAAAGAATTATTCAATTCTTTGAAATAAATTCAGATTTGATTTCAATTACAAAAGGAATAAAATGCAATATTTACATTTTTTTTTAAATTTTATAAAAGTAAGATATTCAAGTCTCAATAATACTCAATGAGTAGCGGATCCATTGAAATTCATCAGTACGTTTCGAAATCCACCAAAACATTTATTAATTCAAATTATATAAAATACAATTATTTATTTCATTTAAATAATTTTTATCCGAGATATACATAAATAAATAAAATTTTACAAATCAGCTATTGGGCCCTGATTAGTGTGAATACCCTTATATATATTGAACAATGTAAATAAAATCGAATTATTGAATAACTAGCTATTTTTAAATGAAACAGAATTTTTTTCTCGCCTTCATTTATTAAAGAAAATATCACATTTTACTTTAACGGTGCAGAATATTACTCTGTCCTCGGTTTAGTTTGCTGTAAAAGTTAATTTAGTTTTTCAGTTTGAGTTTTTGTCAACATGATGACAAGACACTGAAAAAAATCTAATGTTTTTCTTATGCAACCATAATGTGTTAGTACTGGTTTAATTTCATTTTCCTTTGTCAAGAAATAAATTATTAAGAGGTATGATTAAAATAATTTTTTTAAAAAAAATTCATTGAAATATAAACTTAATTTATAGGTTAAAACATTAATATCCTTAGAAAGATTACTTTTTGAATTTCAACTTGGTGTAAAAATCCTATTTGTATGATAACATTTGTAAAATTATCTGGAAGGTACACCGAGATTTCGGTTAATTTTTGATTAATAAAATTCTAATTAAAAATATATCTTCGTGGTGAGCATTCCCAACCTCCAAAGTATAAATGCGTTAAACGTGTTAAATGAATCATATGGTCTGGTCTGTTGTTATTTTCATCGGCACTTGTAATTGACAAGCCCGCTGATCGCTGTCAACCATTTTAAGCCAAAATGAGCGTCCCTTGCTTTTCAGTAGCGCCAACTAGGGCCAAGAGTACGACTAAGCTACTTCATGTTTCACATTCTCTTCCACAACCCCTTTTTTTACTGGAGGCACGTTTAAACTACTCACAGATAGAACACATTATAACAAATATACCTGAAACGGGACTCGAACCCGTGAAGCCCAGAAAACTAGGAAGGCATGCTACCCCTAAGCCAGGACGCTTGTGGCTTGGGCTGTAGAGCGCTAATTCAAACACACATACGCAACAGTTTTAATGTATAGATTCTATGGATTCCTGCAAAATCCATAGTATTCTGTGAGAAGCATTTTTATAAAATTTTTGACACGTTCCATAGCAATGCAAAAACATTTAAGTAAATCATATTAATAAAAAATGCAATCATTATGAAATCAAATTATTTTTTGGTGCGAGCCAAATTAATAAGATGCCTTGTATTTTGCTGTTACCACTTAAACACAGATGAACTTAACAACCCAGAAATAAAGAAATGATAGAATTTTATCTACGGAAATTTGTTGAACTTTTAGAATAAATATACATTGTATTTAGTGAGCGCTAATGCTGCTACTACTAAAACACAAATGAACTGAGCAACTTTAGAATAAATGTTAGTACAATTGAAAAAATTACAGCCTAGGAATCAAATTAATAAAGAATCCGGTCTGAGGACTTCCTCAAGGGTCATCATCAGACAGGGATTCAAACCAAGGATTTTTTCTGTGAAGGGTCTGACTTTCGTCAAGAAATTGACCCCTTGTGACCCGAAAATCCCAGAATATTGAGGTTTTGGAGATAAAATTAGTATCATTAAAAGAAAAGACATCAAATTTTAAACAATGGTAAGTCAAAAGCACAGCAAACCAGAAAACTACATGAAACCATAAAATTTTATGGTATGATTCTTAGGCTGTAATTGTTTCAATTGTACTAATATTTATTCTGAAGATGAACTTAACAAGTTATTGTTACAGTTAACAACCAAAAATATTATTGTAGAATTAACAGAAAAATATTTAAAATGATTTATAATTGAGCTTTTAGTCGCTTTGCTCGTGCAATGTAAAATGGTTGCCAGGCTGGCATAGTTGTATACAAGAAGATATATGGTCGGCTGTAGACAAGAAGAAGACGAACTTAACAAGTAAGTAAATCGTAGTACCAAACCAACCCTAATTAAATCATATAGTTTTCTAATACAATTAGGGAAGAAATTTTTTTTTTCTATCCAATGTCAAGTTAAAAAATATATATGTTAGTCGTTAACAAAAATAGATATAACAGCGGCAAAATTGTATAATTGTTTTTTAATATATATTCTAAAAATAATGAAGAAATATTCAAAATTGAGCCATTCATATTTCTCTATGATGAGAATTTATCAATGTATCAGAAAACAAAAACTCGAAAAGACATTTTAAACTGATAACATACTGATTCTTTATTTTCAGTAAATATTAAAAATCCTAACTTTGTGGAATTCATCATGCTATTTAATTTATGATTTTAGATTCACCAAATTATTGCTTGGTCATTTTATTTAAATTTTTTAGGATTTTTTAATAGGATGTATCATTATCGCTTGGTTTTTTAAAATTTCAATATTTATATCGAACAGCTTATTCAAACCGAAATCTTTCTACCACCGCATTTTCAGATGCTTTAAAAGTCATAAGAAAGTTCTTTTAATTTCACAAGACATTTTTTTAAAATTTTGCTAATTTAAAGTTTAAACCTCATAGATTTATTTATATTTAGAAGTATTGTGTTTGCTAAATACCCATTTACTTTTGGTAGTCAGTCTTAAGTGAAATTACATGTAAATGATCTATACCCCTTCGAAATGGGCTGTTCTACTTAAATTTAGTACAAAAATGTTTCCCTTTCTTTCATTAAGAAACAGTAAAAATAATCGTAATTTGAGAAAAAATCTCGAAAAATATCCATATTTTTTTTAAAAGATTTAGTCGGATAGAAAGAAAAACTATTAATGATAACAAAAAAAAAAGTTTTAAAGCAATGCTATCGAAAATGATTAAATACAATTTAATTCAATAATTCTTTATTCCTTAAGGAATAGTACACTAATAAATTACACAGTTCTAATTGTATTAAATGTATGAAAAGTTTTATTTATATTATTAAAATATTATAAAACATTAGTAAAGTAATTATATGATAACGGTTTGAATTTGTTTTTTAAATTATTTTTCTCTATTATGTTGATTATAAAATTATTAATTACTTGGAATTGCAAACTATGTGAAAAATAAAAAGTAAATATATCAGCTAAATAGAGCTTTATTCTAAAGTGTTTGTACACAGTTATATTACTGAATTAAGAACTATTTACTAAAGCGTATGAATAAGAACCACTTAATGCTTTAACAGATTAGTGGTAGAAAGGGATTCGGTATCCGACTTGGCTGAGCTATCGCTGACTTTGTTTATTATTTGGCGACTAACTCAACTTGTTGGCGACTAACTTAAAGTTAGGGAATTCCCCGTTAGTGCTGCAGTTCGTAAGCGGTGAATTCAACATAATTCTTACGATGAATCAAAATAATTCAGATAAAAGTAAGTTTATGTTTTGTACTAACCTCGGACAAGGATTTTTTTTCATTTGATTCTTCTTGTAAGAGTAATATTAATTTTATTATCAAATTATTTTGCAGATTATCAGTTTCAATACTAGTATAGTTTTAATACTAAGCAATAAGTTGTTGTTATTGTCTTATTTTTATAATTTGTGAAGAATTTTATTTATTTTATTAGCTGTAAGCATGGGAACTTTTAATCATCCTTAATATATTTATTTTAATATGTGCATTATATTTCTAGAATATTGCATCGTAGTTAATACCAGGAAATTCTATGCGGAAACAAGTTACGATTTAAGTAGCAGTCTCTGTATTTTGTAACTATTAATATAGGTATAATTTGAGTCCTTGAAAAAGTTTTATAATGAATGCCTGATTTTATATACGTGGCAAATGTTTTAAATATTCTGGTGATGTTAAGAATTGTTATTTTAAAAAAGTTTCAAATACAGATTAATCCTTAAGTCTATTGCATTTGACTTGCAGTAAATATTCTAAGTTGAAGCATACGTAAGTGTCATAAAAGCATCAATTGTTTAATTCTAGATTGTTGTTCATATTAAAATGAAAGATCTTAAAACTATTTGTGATTTGGCGATTCATTTATGAAATGATGGAATATTTTGTAATATATTAAAGGCAATATCTACAATACCATATATTATTGAGATGCTGTGAGCTTTATACTAAAATTTAATAATACTTCAGATAGATGAAAATGTATAAGCAATGGATAAGAAAAATAATATAGATAAATTAAAATTATTATAATTTGATTTTATGCTTTAATTCCTATTAGTAGCTATTTTAGGACTGGGATTATAGACATTTATATATCACTATTAAAGGTCTTTTTGTAACAATATTATTTTTTTCATCATTATAGATATGTAAGAATTCTCCTGATAAAATTGGGTACTTGCAGATTATTTTATGAATATGTATTAAATTTTTAAACATTTAGTTGTATTCATGTCATTTCAAGTTGATAAGATGAATAGGTAGCATCATTTATTGGCAAAAGAGTAGAATATACTCATTATTTTCTCCACTAAATTGCTTGTCTCTTGTCTAAAATTTAAATTAAAGGATTAAAATCAATATAAAATTGTCTATTTATTTATTGAGTCTGAATTAAATTCATTTTTATGGTAGAGACATGATGTAAAATAAGTATTTCATATAGAGATTTTAGCTTCAATTTTATAAGTTGTAGGTAAATTTTTAAATGCTATATATTTGAGCACAAATTAATTTCATTCTTTATTGATCTAATGCCATTATAACTCCCATATTGCTATCAAGTTAAAAGGTAAAATTTTTGTCATTAGCTGTTTTTCTACCAGGTTACTTTGTAAACTCTTTGCATATTTATATTTTTGACCCAATTTTGGAAAAGCTCTTGAAATACAGAATTTTCTTATGATTGAATTGAGCAATATTGATAATAATGTGAAAGCCATTTGTGACTTTGTTTATCAAATTTTAGTAAAGCAATTTATTTAGTTATCACATTTAACTGCATTTTCACTGAAAACACACTATATTCATTCGCTGCGAGGAACAATTTTAAATAAATAAACCTTGAATTGAGAACAATTTTTTTTTGAAATACCAGTGTAAAATTTTATTTATGATAGTTTATAGGTGTCGCAATTGTTACCTTATTGAACTTTATCAGTTGTTATCTGGTATCAAAATTCATTCTTATTTCAATAAAATTGCTTCAAGTTGTGTATCTTTCATATAAAAAATAAAGGAAGATTTTAAATAATTTTATTATTGAATAAATTTTAAATAATTTTATTTAGAATTATTGAATAATTCTAAAAACTAAATTAATTTTTTTATGATTTTTAGTTTTAAAAAATGGTTCTTATTGTTCCAGATGTTACATTTACATTGAAGAGTAAGTCGGTTTGCCTTTAGATCTTCACTTCAATAACTGTTTCATTTGTAATTTCTTATATTTTGTCACATATTTTCTTATTTTAATCCATTTAATATCAAAATGTTATTTGATAAAAAATTTAAATAATGTTAAGGAATAATTCCATGGTACAAAAGATAAACATTGTTTCCTTGGCACATTTCCTTAAGCCTTAACAACTAATAAAGTTTTTCATGGTTTTGAAGTTTGTGAGATATACAGTATTTCTAGACTGTTTAAGTAACTTCTATTACTTAATCAGATAGATATATAATCAATGATTTTTAATATATTTTCACAGTATTTTCATTTATCTTGGTCTCTATATAATGGAATATCTATTATAGAAATTTTACCGATATGTACATATTTTAAATACAATATCAAATTTTACTTTCAGAAAATTAAATTGAAATTAATTGAAAATTTGAAATGAAATTTTTCAAACTGAATTTCTTTTGAAGTAAATGTTTTAACAACTTATCTGATACTGATTTTTATATTTTGACTATAATTTGAATTGATAGTCATAGGCATCTGAACTTCAATTGCATTGATATATCTGTGAATCAGTATATTATACATTTAACTGAGTGTTTCTTGTTTGGTCTTTGAACAAGATATTGTTTTCACAAAATTTAACAGTTGTATGACCTAAATCTAACAACTTAATCTGACCTAAATCTGCCAAATAAAAGAGAATATTATGAGAATTCATGTGGACATAAAACACGAAAGCAATTCTCTTCTACCTCTGAACATTTGCAAATAAAATGAATATGTTACCTATCAAGAAAAATGCTAATTTAAAACATTTCTGATTAACCAACTCATAAAATAAGCATACTTTGAAACAGCAGGAAAACTCATGCAAGGAAGAATAAGAAATGCAAAATTGAATTTTTGTACCGAAATTTTTAGTTCTGAATAATCGCAGGTAAAATATCAAATAAGCCTACAATAAATCACATCAGTGTTTTATTCAAGGGAAATTTAGCCTAAAAAATAAGTTGGTGAGTCTGACAGGAACTTTTAAAATAATAATCCCCCTTCCCATTGGTAGCATTTTTTTAATCCCAAAAATTGACAGACTAGTAAAAGATAGAATAGGATTGTTTTTGTATTTTATGATCTGCATTGGTTAATTCAGGTCAACAAATTAGTTCAAATTCATTATGAATATTCCTTATTCCTCTCTTAAAGTTAGATTCTTCAAAGAGTTTAATATTGCTGCGTACCTTTGTTTCAATTTGAAATGACTGATATAGTAGCTTATTTCCAGATTAGATTTGTAATTAGATTTTCCACAATTAACAACAAAAAAGTATTTTGCCCATTTTGTAGGGTGTTTTTTTGGCAAGTTGAGATATCTATTCAAAATTATAGATAAATTATAGTCTTGGTGAAAATTTTGTCGTTTTTAAGTTAATGATTGAATCTATTAAACAACTAGTCTGCTTTAGCGACCAGCTACTTCCCCTAATGATATTTAAAATTTTCAATTAAATATTTATGACCTTGATTTCTGAATACCTTTTTCAACAAAACGTTTTGAGCTTCAAATTTTGACAGTCACGTGGCTCACACTGTTATAGAAGCCTACGATATTCACTATATTACTCTCTATATATTTCTAATTTGCTGTCATTTTCTGTCTGATTTAAATTTGAAATTGAAGAAATAAAACTTTAATAAATATGAAGAGTTTTGCTGATATCAAATATACTTAAAAAAAATATGATTACGGAAAATGGATTCCTACTGTATTGTTTCTTACGTGACTTATGACTTTCAATCCACTAAATCATGTTCAGTAAAATTATTTTGAGAATCATTTCAACCTTCTGAGAGCAAGCTTTAGTTATAAGGTTTTAAATGTCATTATTTTATGACAATTAACAATTTCCTTTTTTTTTGTATTATGAGTCTCGCAGAAGATCCAAAAATTAATTGTATTTTTTTCAAGACAATCGATGGAGAGGATTAAAATAGCTCGGTTTTTTGGAATATAGACATTCGAATGTTCATAAGTCATTAAGTTTTAGTTGCAAAACAGTGGAATTCCCCCCCCCTCCTTAAATTATTAGTTTCTCAAATATATTTTATTAAATTTGGCTGATAAAATAGAGGATTTATATAAAAATTCGTAAATCATCGGAACATTTATTGATTTCAACTACATAAAATATAATCATTTATTTCATTGAGAGTATTTTTTTTATTAGATATTATTATGAATCTAGAGTTGCGTCCCAACCCAGTGATCAATGATCTCTGAGTTTAGTGCCAAAATTGATGATACTGCAATTTTGGCGATAGGAAAAATAGGAGTCTAGTTAAACTTGATTCTTTGATAATCATCTCTATTATGCCCCGCAAATACAGAAGGCGGGTTCTCCAAGCCGCACTCAGTCGTATAGTGAATAAACGACGAATTAGTAGTTGTATCAGTACGGTGAAGAGCAAGCGCTGACTGGATTTCAAGCAATTAGGGGATTGAGAACTGATATGTTCGCCGAGTTTTGGAGACAAGTATTGAAGCAACATCGAGTTGTATGTGGCGTTACATTTCGTATAGTTGTGTGCATCTAAAACTAGGAGACAGTGGAGAATAACAGACGTTTAGAGATATCTTAGTGAATAGCTACCGTCTGTCCATGACAAGAACACTTCCAGACATTTGTCAAATTTATGACGGGCGTTATAGAAACAAGTTATTGTAGGAAAAGTTCATTTCGAGGAAGTAGAAATTCATTTAAGTTTCATACATTGGCACCAAAGTGGCGATATTTGGAATTTTTGCAAACAAATTCAGAAAATAATTCAGTAAGCTGAAAATCTATTGCTTACTCGGAATATTGAAAATATCTGATATTCCTATCTTATATATACAAAGAATAAAGCAAATCAAATAGAAAAACTGAATAATTATTTGTATGTCTAACGATTACATAAGAAGAAAAAAAAAATTAAGAAGTAAAATAATGCATGAAAAAAACTAATCATCTTCATTTTATTTGTTTTAAATTTATATAAGTTACTAGCCGCCTTTGTCGACCAGCCGGTTCCCCAATCTTAATGCTCTTTAAAATGATCAGCTAAATACTTAATGTGACTTGTCATTTAAATATTTTATGTGACTTGTCATTGTCAAATACTTTATGTAACTTGTCTTTTAATTGGTACTTCATCAAAATATTTTTAAGGTTCAAATTTTGATAGACATATAATTTACTCATGCAGTTATAAAGGCCTTAAGGCTATAATGTACTATATATCTCTCTAATTGTCTGCTAGTTCTCGCAAAATTCCAACTTTAAATCAAAGTGGAAATGATTAAACTGAAAATTGATATTAAAACATTTTTTTACTGAAGCTATTCATCTTTTTTTAATATCAATATTGGAAGCAAAGTCCATCAGTATTTGAGTCTTAGGTGTACTACAGAATCATTTTCATAATTTATATTATATCTGAAGAAATATTCGAAAAAAAATTTCCCCCCCTCAGATTCGTCTTTTTTATTTGATAGTGATATTCAAATATTCATAAATCAGTCAGTTTTAGATACTGACTGAGTTGATTGAAGCTTATCTCTTTTTACTTTAAAACATAAATGTCTGAAAAATGTCTTCTATACTTATAATAAAGCTCAATGTGTGTGTGTGTGCGTGTTGGCGCTCTACAGACCAGACCGTTGGACCTACAGCTACCAAATTTGGTACATGTATACCTTGGAGCTTGGGAATGTGCACCTCGGAGCCCTTTTTTCGAATTTTTAATTAGAATTTGAATTAATTAAAATTTAAGCAAAATTTCGACAATTTTCCGCTATAACTTCTGAAAATATTATCGCACAAACATGATTTTTACATCAATTTAAAGATTAAAAAATTAGCTTTCTAATGGCATCTTTGTTTTAATGTATAACTTAAGCTTCTAATTTTAACGAATTTTTAAAGAAATATTTTAACCATGTTTTACAACAATATATTTCGGACAAAACAATAAAATTTAATCTGCACGAGCACGTCAAGGGGGAAAAATTAGGTTTTATCAGCATGTTGCCATCCTATTGACGGAAGTTCAAACTAAAAAAAAGAAACAACTATCATTACAAATTAAATCTAAAGAAATGCAACTTTTAGCACGTGACTGGATAAAATAAAAAAAATATAATATGTGACATTTTCTAAAATAAATAATGAATGAACAAAGGGAAAAAAATAGCTTTTATTAAACTGTTGAAATCATGCTGACAGAAGTTCAAATTAAAAAATAAATTAACTATGACTGCAAATTTAATCGAAAAAAAATGTAACATTCACCACGTGATTGGATGAAATTAAATAAATATTAAATGTTATGTTTTCTAAAAAAGAAATACAATACAAAGGTTTCTATGATTGTTTGCAACATCTATATCATGAATTTAGTAAATCAGTGTTACGTGACTTTCGAAGTTTAAATATATCTGACAGAGAAATTACAAAGAGAGCAAGGCACATAAGTATTTAATTGAAAATCTTAGACCCCATTACTCTTGGCGAACCAGCTGGTCGCCAAAGGCGTCTAGTATTAAATATAATTCACTGAGCAGAGGATCTAGGTAAATGCTAAACTTTCTTCATTTATTAAAGCATTTATATACTCATGTTACATACTATGTAATTATTTGCTTTATTTTGACCCTCTGTATAGATGTATTTCAGTTATTCAAGTTTTACAAATTAGCCGTTGGAGCTTCAATTGAAAATATATATATTAAATATTATGTGTCTTAATTAAAGGTGATTTATTTAATTATAATACTGTAAAAATCATAAAATTTTGTCTTTACATTTTCTTTTTGGAAAAAATATATTTCTTACTGTCGCGTGCTGAAAATTACATTTTCATATGTTTAATTTGAAATAATAATTTTATTTATTTTTTAATTTGAGTTTTTCTCAGTCTTATGGCAACATATTGATAAAATATCGTTCCCCCTCCCTTTCACTTGTAACGCGCACGTGTAATTAAAGCTTTGTTTTTGTTGTTAAACAACGTTACATTATTTTTAAAAAAAAATTTATTCAAAATAAAAATTAAATTTATTGATTAAAATATTAGTATCACTAAAAAGATAATATTTTAATTCTTATTATCATATAACAGTCAATTTTGTGTTATAATATTTTTGAACGTTATGGCAGATAAACGTCGAAATTTCGCTTAATTTTTAATTTATTCAAATTTTAATTTTAAAAAAATGGAAAAATAGCTTCTAGGTGCACATTTTTGACCTCCAAGGTATACATATGCTAAATTTGGTAGCTATAGGTTCAACGGTCTGGTCTGTAGAGTGCCAACACACACACACATTGTGCTTTATTTATTAGTATAGATTAATATGAAATTCTCTGCGGCAATCGCGAGGTAATGTGTTTAATTTAACATGAAAACAATAACATAATTAACAATTATTATTTCATAATTTTTATAAAATATTTCTTTTATTCTGTTACTAGCCGCTTTTGGTGACCAGCTGGTTCGTAAGGAGTAATACGCTTTTAAATTTTCAACTAAATACTTTTGTGCCTTGCACTTTTTATAACTTCTCAGCCAAATATATTTAAACTTCGATAGTCACATATATTATTATAGAAGCCTTACGATTATTTGTTCATTACACTATATATATCTCTGATTCGCAATCAGCTGTTATGGAATTATGTGGAAAATATCACATTTTATATTTGTCCCATAACATTGCGCTTCTTTTTAAACACATGCTAAACATCACACTTTTTTCGATTTCATTTGCAATAAGAGTTAATTTAATTATTCAGTTTCAGTTTTTGTCAAAATGACAGCAATCACTGGTACACTCTTAACGTGCTCTTGCAGGTTAAATTCTACTTTACTCATTTTGTGAGAAATTAATTGTTGGAAAATGTAATTATACTATTTTTAAAAAAACATTCTTTAAAAATAGAAATTGAATTTATAGATTAAAAAATTGGTATCAATGAAAAAAAAAGTCATTTTTAATAGGATATATATATATAGGTATATATAGGTTTTACACTGTAATATTTTCGGAAGTTATCGCAGAAAAATTCCATATGTTAGCGTAATTTTAATTAATTAAAATTTCACCCCCCCCCTTCTAGGTATACTTTTTTATCCTTCAGAGTAAATATGTACATACCGGTATCTTTAGATCATATTATCTGGTGTATAGAGTACCAACACACACACATTCATTCATATACGCAAACACATGTTCATTTGATTATTAGCTTTGGTGTAATTCTGGGCATTGATTGGCTTGAAATTGTTATATTATTTTAAGTTGGTGGACGAAAAAATCTAAAAGAGCACTTGTTAATAATAATATTCCTTTTTTTTTTATAAATCAGTCAATTTTAATGATTGATTTAAAAGACTGAATGGTGTAACAACGTTTGCTTAAAATATGAATAAAAAATATTTTTTAAATTTGACTCACAGAGCAAAGTATGAAAAAATCTAACAATTATTTCTCAATGCATTTTTTGACTCAAGTTACGTAAAATTTGTTAGTTATTATTTAGACCAAGTTAAAAGTGATTAACAATATGCATGCCTCTTACTAATGATTTACAAATTAGCCATTTGGTCCGAATTTGAATGCATGTCCTGTATAAATTCAAACATGTTCACCATAAATAAAAGGCCTGATTTATTGAATTAATGATATAGATATTGCAAACGATCATAGAAACATTTGCCTTGTTTTTATTTTTTTTAAGAAAACATAAAATTTAATATTTATTAAAATTCATCCTGTCACGTGCTGAAAGTTAGATTTTTTGGATTTAATTTGCAATTATAGTTGATTTATTTTTTTAATTTGAACTTCTGTCAATATAATGCCAACACGTTGATAAAAGCTTTTTTCCCCCCTTTGATAGGCTCGTGCAGATTAAATTTTATTATTTTCTGTAAAAAGTATTGTTGAAAAATATGGTTAAAATATTTCTTTAAAAATTCGTTAAAGTTAAAAAAAAAGTTACATGTTAAAATACTGATACCATTTGAAAGGTAAGTTTTTTAAATCTTTAACTTGATGTGAAAATCATGTTTGTGTGATTATATTTTCGGCAGTTATAGCAGAAAAACGTCGTTAATTTCGCTTAATTTTTAATTCAAATTCTAATTAAAAATTCGAAAAAGAGTTCCGAGGTGCATATTCTCTATCTCCAAGGTATACATGCACCAAATTTGTTAGCTGAAAGTCCAATGGTCTGGCCTGTAGAACGCCAACACCCACACACACATTGAACTTTATTATAAGTACTAGCTGGCTTTAACTTCCAGCTGGTTCGCCAATCGTACTGTGTGTAAAATGATCAATTAAATAATTTATGTTCAATTTATGTGATTTGTTATTGTTAATTAAATACTTTGTTATTTGTCTTTTAATAGCTACATCATCAAAATATTTAGGTTCAAATTTTAACAGTCATATAATTTACTCATCCATTTAAGAAGGTCGTAAGTCCGTAATGCACTATATTCCTCTATAATTATCTGATCAGCTCTCTCAAAATTTTAACTTTGGATTAAAGTGGAAGTGATTAAACTGCAAATTGATATAAAAACATTTTTTTAAACTGTAACCAACCATTTTTTAAAAATATATGTAAAAAGAAATCATAATGTGTACTTCTGAATACTTACAATAATATATGTAATGTTTCAAGAATATTCAACAAAAAATACTTAGATTCAACATAAAAATTATGTTTTAGTTTTACTTTCAAAAAGATTTAAATGATTCGTATAATAATATTTTGTTTTGTTTTGGTCTATAAACATAATTTAAAAAATTATTAAGTCTAAATTTTATACATCTTTTAGTTATAAGGAATCACATTCTATGAAATATTCCTGAGACTTCAACTTTTAAATAAATAAATGAAGGTTTCTATCTTCTCCTAACAAATTTAATCGACTTATGAACTTTTGAAGAGAAATGTTTGGAACATTCAACTGTTTCGTTTTCGGGGGCTAGTCAGTCTTGAGAAATCCTGGACGTTGATTGGGGTGTCGTCTTTGGAATGATCGACGAAGTGGTTTAAAATTACCCATTTTTATTGAATAGTTATCTTCAAGTATTTGTAAATCAATCAGTTTTAGAAATTGAGTTGGTTATCTCTTTTTATTCAAAAGCTAAATATTCTTCATTTTTTAAATTATTCACACACTCGTGTTACTTACTGTGTAGTTATTTACTTCATTTTGACCATTTTTATAGATGCATTTCCATAGAGATGTTTGTCTTAAATAAGTCTGATTTATTTAATTAATATTATTCTTAAAGTCACAAAAAGTTTTCTTTTTAGAAAAAACATATTTCATATTCTTTTCGTTTCATACAGTCACGTGCTGAAAATAACATTTTTATATGTTTAATTTGCAATAATTATTTAGTTTTTAATTTCAGTTTTTTTTTTCAACCTGAGGGCAACATATTGATAAAAGGTAATTTTTTCCCCCTTTCACTCGCATCGTATTCGTGCAGCTTAAATTTTATTATTTTGTCCGAAATATATTGTTGAAAAATATAGTTAAAATATTTCTTTAAAAATTCGTGAAAAATAGAAGCTTAAGATATATGTTAAAACTTTAATACCATTAGAAAGCTAGTTTTTTTTTAATGTTTAATCTGAGGTAAAAATCATCTTTGTGTGATAATATTTTTGGAAGTTATAGCGTAAAACGTCGCTTAATTTTTAATTAATTCAAATTTTAGTTAAAAATTTGAAAAAAAAAAAAAACTCCGAGATGCACATTTCTTACTTCTAGGGTAAATATGTACCAAACTTGGTAGCTGTTGGCTGAACGGTCTAGCCTGTAGAGCGGCCAACACACACACACACACATTGAGCTTTATTATAAGTATAGATAGATATAGATAAAGTAAAATGTTCATTGTTAAATGTGATTACAACTTTTTCAAATTTATATTAATTTATTTTTCTGATATACATACTATTTCCCGAAATACAAAATTAACTATTATCATATTATCAATTTTTAAAAATCTGACTTTGATTTGTAATTTATTTTTGATATCGCAAACTTTCTACGGTATAATTAATTTTGCAAAGATTACATTTAAAGGTATTCTGAATATGAAGGTAATTCAGGTATTCATTTAATCACCTGCGATATTTTCCGGACTTAAAGGAACCCACTAAAAAACCCAACATCGATTTACTTTATTTTATAAAAGTGGTAAAAGATTGTGTTTGTTTTCCAAATTACAATTTATTTCCCCCAGCTTGATAATGAAATACAATTATTTCAAAGTAAACTTTTTCTCACGAACTGTCAGTTCAAATAACACAATGATAAAATGAGCTTTCCTTTTCAATTTATATTAATAGTCATGAGCTCGAAGCAATAAAGGATCCACAAATTCTTGCACGCAATTTATCATTCCGGGGTTGAAAATTCTTCACTCCTAATGTCCTTCACATTTCTATTTAAAACTCATCAATACCGTTTAAGAATGCTTATTTGTCACCGTTTTATTATCATAATCAGTGCACCTGAGTAGAAGAAATTTCGTTAAATACTTAAATCCTTCTAACTCACATTAACGTGCATAAATTTTTAGATTCTTGGAATCATATTTACGATTGAAATAAATGGAAGGCGAGAAAACAAGTCTGAATAAATGTCTATTTTTCTTTGTTTTATGGAAAAAAAGTAATGCGCTACCTATAATATATATTTTTTCATTCTATAATACTGTTGAATAATATTTCACAATAAAAATTTAATAGAAATAATTAAACAAATTCATATACTCATTCAATTCCAGAAAAGTAATTAAATAGTTCTAACCTCTTAATATCTTTATGTAGCTTAACAGAATCGCTATTTTTAATTTCAAAGTAATTCCTTTTACTTTCAAAACTATAAGGACAATTTTTCATAATTATTATTTAACACTAAGAGCAGCAGATGCAACTGCGACTAAAGCGGGGTGCCAGTTCAGGTGTCGTCCTCGTCATCTGATCTTGGTTCAAAATTACGAGGTCCGTCCCCAAATAGCCCTCGTGTTGCTTTAAACGGGACGTTAATATAACTAAACTAAACTAAACTAAACTAAAAGCGACTAAAGCGGGAAGACAAATGAGCTGCAGTTTTTTTTAAAGAAATCTCTTCAAATTGACTCCAAGAAACAGAATTCCCCCCCCCCAGACTTCCTTCTGATTCCATCCATTCTAAATGGATCTTTCTTACCGAAACCTTTTCCTATTAAGTCCTTATGACACGACGAAATATCGTCTGTACTTTTCGTCAGAAAACGACAACGAAAGTGACATCACTTTAAAGTTTCACATGATTGGTCGAATTCATTCATTCATGCATTCTCAAATCAGAATTTAGATCCAAATCATTGACCGACTCATCTCTGTCTCTGATTCAGTACCTCCAGAGGTTTAATTTGTTATGGAAACTTGGAGGACTTTGCCGTCACGACATATTTAACGTACCCAACTGCCATTAGCCAACACGGCGGTCTTTGGACGAGGATAGACCTATGACCATTCCGTTACGAGACTGACGCTCTACCGACCAGGCTACCACGGCCCGTATAGTTTGTACGTCAATTAATTAAGTTTTACAAATTAACTGTTGGGACTATGATTAGAATGGGTATCCTGTATATATTGAACTATGTATGCCTTAAATAAAACTGAATTAATAATAAAGCTATTTAAAATTGACTCAGAAAACTGCTTTATGAATTCTTTTTACTTTCTACCTTTTTGTTTTTTAACTATCTCATTTCATATTTACTCTACCTTTTACAAACACGTGTTGAACATTGCATTTTCCCAGGCTTAGTTTGCACTAACTGTTCACTTAGTCATTCAGTTGGAGGTTTTGTCAACGTGATAGCAAACCGCTGATAAAAGCTAATTTCCCCCTCCTGTTTATGACTTGCTCGTGCAGATTAAATTTTGTTATCTTTTAGTGCGAAAGAAATGATTAAAATATTTTTTTAAAACTCATTAAAAAAGGAAATTTTATTTAGGAGTTAAAACATTCATGCCATTGAAAAGATATTTTTTTGAGTCTTAAGAGGTGTAGTGATAATTACAGAAATTATCGCTGAAAACATTAAAATTTCGCTAAATTTTTAGTTATTAAAATTTCAAAACAATTTTTCCGAGGTGCGTATCGTTATCCTATAAAATATATAGAGTTTAAGTTTAGCTGTAGGTCATATGGTTTGGTGTATAGAGCTCTCACACGCACGCAAACACAAGCATATACTTATATAATAATCGGTCCTGGAGAAAGTTCGGGCATTGGTTGATGTAATTTCTTTAAAGCAGTGGATGGAAAGGTCTAAAATCCTGCGTTTTTATAGACTAGTGATATTCATATTTTCATAAATTAACATTTTTTGTTTAATTTAGTTATTTGGAGTACAACTCATTTTATTTAAAACATTAATATCTCACAAATATTTTGTTGAATATAATTCACCGGACAGGGTATCTATATAAAAATTCATAATTCATCAGGACATTTATTAACTCATGTTATATAAAATATTATTATTTACTTTATTTAGACCATTTTATTAACAGGTGTATACTAATTAAGGTTTAAAAAGTTAGCTTTCAGATCTTGATTAAAGTAGTTATTTTGTACAATGGTTATCATGTTTGCCTTAAATAAAACTAAATCATTGAATTAAAAATATAACTGTTTTAAAACATCATAAAAAACATTACCCCTCATCATTTTTTAAAAAAATATCTGTTTTCATATTTATTCCATTAGAACATTACACTTTAGTAGGTTGAGTTTGTAGTAAGAATTACCGTAATCTTTCAATTTTAGTTTTGTCAACGTGATGTCAATGCGCTGATAAAAAGCTAATTTTTTTTCCCATGCACGTGTAACAGGTTCGTCCAGGTTAATTTCACTTTTGTTTTGTATGAAATAAATTGTTCAAAAATGTATTTAGTCTGTTTTTTAAAAATTTCTCTCAAAATGGAAACTTAATTTATAAGTTGAAATATTGGTATCATTAAAAAGATAATTTTTTAAATCTTTAACTTGATGCAAAAATCATGTTTCTGCGATTGTTTTCGAAAGTTATCGCCAAAAAAAACCTCGCTGAAATTTTGCTTAACTTTTAATTAAGATTCTAATGTAATATTTGAAAAAAATCGCTCAGAGGTGAATATTTCCGATCTCCAAAGTAATCAGCAGGTACATAGTATTTCTAAAATTGTAGCTTTAGGTTTTCATGAAGTGTTCATGCCGTGTCATATTGAATGTGTGTAATAGTGGAAAAGTCAAGGGAATGTGCAGCCCAGTAAATTGTAGGGCAATACAGACCATTAATGACAGGAATGAGTGTTCACTTGCAATACCTGATTAAGAGTGATCGATACTCTACCATCGATATAACGACAGCCCGAATGAATCAGCAATTCATCAGGTCAACTATTCAATACTATTTATTGCCCATTGACCTTCGCGACAGAATCTGATTTCAGCATCCATATTGACAAGCGTGCATTAGAAACGGCTGTCTTTTGAATTACAGTAAAAGTATTTGACCCCGGAACAGTGGAAAAAGGGCAGTTTTACTGATAAATCTTTTTTCTCCCCATTGCATTGGATCAAAGGGCACTGAAGCATATGCCAATGAGACATCAGAAAACAAATTTCCAAAAACCGTCATTAGGAAATAACAAGGTGGAAATTAATTGCGATGGTCTAAGACATCTTTTCTTGATATACTTTAGATGCATTGATATCTGTGGAACTTTATCAGTAGATATACGTACTTATCCGATCGTTGCCGATCAGGTACATCCTGCGATTGAAGGCGCGTTTCAAAACAATGCCGCATGTCATGTGATCAAAATTGTCTGTGCAGGGTTCAGAGCACGAGGAAAAGTACCAGTCTCCATATTCCCCAGATCTTAGTTCCTGTGAAAATCTTGATCGACGCTTCAGTCAGAAAAACCTTTCACGAGTTACTTGATGCTCTGCTGTTCTGGTCACAAAATCCGGCCGTCACCTTTCAAGCACACAATGAATGCATTTCTCGTCGCTTTGCTACTGTGGTTGCAAGAAGAAGCTATTCCGTTGTAAGATCGATGATAACATGTTTCGATCGTGTATATTTAGTAGTGTGTATCCTTAATTTATGGGCGGCTTTAGAGCCCTGGTTGTTGATTTTTAACTTTAAAATTCCAAAAATACAAAAAGGGCTATAGGAATTACAATAATAGCAACCAAATTTGCACGTTTTCTTAATTCAGATTATTCTTGATAGGAAGTATTTACAAGTCAGAAAATGTTGCTATGACTTTGTGCAATTCTAACGACATACAAGTGAAAATTTCCAGGGGAAATATTTTTTAAAAAAAAAATCGTTTCTGCATTGCAGATTTAGATTTTGAATAAATGATCTGATGTATTCTATATATTTAGTATTGTTGCAAACCTGTAGTTTTGCTTAACAGCGTGAATAGTGTCTTTGTGGGAAGGACTGATTTGCAGTCGTCTGTATTGGATGGTATCGGATGTCATGTTTGTGATCGCAGAGCTTGACGATGAATCTGGCGACTTTGGTGACAAAATGGATAATACTCAAAACATCTAGAATGTTCTCCATCCTTCCATTAAAAACCGAGAGATGTCCAGATACTTCTACCCCCGCTTCCCGGGAACTATAAAAGGCCTGCGCTCTCAAGCTTAGGGAAGTCCTGAATTGAGTGGTCTTGAATTAGTTAGTGGTGAATAGTAGTCGTCTGTAGTCTAGAGTCACAGAAAGAATACCGAAGCAACGGCGGAGTGCTGAATTGCTGTGTGACATATCTTGTTGTCGGCGTGTCGTGTCGTTGTGAACTGAGTAGTCGCGAATTGAAGTAGTGAATCGGCAGCTAAAGCGAGAAGAGGCAGATGAGTAGTTCAGCCGTCTGGAGAGACCGCAGAGCTAGGCTCCGAGAGTCCTCTATTCTGAATTCTGTCTGACCGCAATGTGTGCTGTGGACGTTGTTACTACTTGTGGGCTTCTGTCGTGGTTGTGGGCTGCGTTTGTTCGTCTCGTCTGTAAATAATTGCCGTTTTTGTGCTATATATATTTGTCGTCTTTCTGCTTCCTCTCTTCGTGTAAATAAACGTCGTAGTCTTGTCTTCTACTGATGGACTGTTCATTGTGTTTATCTCCCACCCTAAATCCTCTACACTAAACGAACACGTCGGTAGATAGGAAATCTGTAGCAGTATCTTTTTATAGATCGTAGAATTAAAGTTAAAATGGCTTTAAAAATCATATTGACTTTAAAAAATTGACACAGAATGTTAAAATTATATTAGCGTTACTCCAAGACTAAACTCTGTTTCTACAGAAAAGATCTCAATGATACATTTTTATATTTGTTATTAAGGCAGTGGGGCTGAGTTTACCGTCGGGAAAAGTTTTAAATTTTGTCAACAGACGGGATAGATAAAAGGAATAAATGAAAAGTTCAAAAATAAAATAATTACAAAATATTTTACATATTTCGCATCTGTGTGCGTATCTTGTCGGTCAATAATATGCTGAAAGAATACCACAGTGTTATCAATTGCTGCACACAGTATTTCAATAGGAATGAAAGAGACATTTCGAGCGGTTATGATTTTCTTGTCTGATTTGTGAGTTACACGTCCTCGATATATGCAATTTGTATATATCAGCTGTATTTGTGTTTATCAGTTGGTATAGAAATTAATATTCCGATTTATTTTCTAATTTAAAGGTAAGGCAGGATGTGTGTGTGTGGAAAGGCTTTTAAAAGGGAAATTTATTCTTAAAAAGGGGAATTGAATTGTAAATTTTAAAAAGATTTTCAGTAATCTATGTTGCATTGGATTTTATACCTTTTACCTATTGGTCATATGTGTATAAGTCATAAAACGACTAATCATTGGTGTTTTGTCTACTGGTTTTTATTATTATGTTAATTCTAGCATCAATATAATTAAAACTAAACATATTATTTCCATTGGAAATTAAGTCGTACATTTTTACTATTTAAATTAAGTTGTAATTGCCCTTCTCATGAACATTTGATTTTTACTACGAGCTGTATCGAGACAGTGTGCGCGTTAGCGTTTGGATGATTGAGAGAATAGTTGCTTAGAGGCTTCAGTACCCGGATGATGACGGGAGCGGCAATTACGTCACACACAGCCTCGATGGAGTTCGTAGTTTACTTATATCTGATATAATTTATGATAGGCATATATGATTTATGATAGGCATTCACTAAATTGTGCACGATATCATATTTTTCATTAAGCTTTCGATTGTTTAAAATGTTGCATACGAGCCATTGAAGTTGAATTTTCTGATCTAAATTGGTTATCTTAGCTGGTTTGCAATGCGTTGGCATGTGTCTGTTTTTATTATCTCTTATATCTATTATTATTATTACCTGCGACTCTACTCGCGTGGAAATTTTGATGCATATGTACGAAAATCTATCAAATAATGACAAATAATAATAATAATTAAAAAAAATCCTAACCTAAAAACGATTTATTTAAAAGTATAAGTATATACGAAAAATATATAACATAAATACAACTTAATAACAAAAACACACTACTAACGTAAAAACAATTTATTTACATTGTATACCCAAAATAAAATAAAACAGCGAATCAAGTCCGTATTTCTTTAAAATAAGGTCAAATCCATTTTATTTATTGATCAAGATTAAGATAGCTAACACATAATGTTTAAACTTTTAATTTAAATGAAAACACAGTTGTCATCACGTGCAAACACAGTTGATATCACTACCATCACGCGCGAACTTAACAGGCGTCTGCATCCGAAGCTAGGATGTGTCAATCTTAACGCTCATTGATAATTTAGCAATACGATTTGGGTGGTTGTTCAAGGACGCGAGACAAATGTTTATTTAAATACTCTTTTTTAAAAAAAAAATGTGCCCTACGTTATTTGCATGTGTTATCCATTTCACGTTCGTAAGATCGAAGACAAAAACAGAAATGGTCAATGGCTACCCTTTTTTTAAGCCTAAATGAATTGCTTGCAAACCTTCTATGGTTACCGATCTTCAAGAGACGTCATATCAGCGGCAAATCAGCGTTAGGCACGGTTTCACTCACAGCCTCTGAAACAGGCGCTTCGAGAACTTTCAATGCCAATTCGCGTAACGCACATGTCTGACATTCCTATATCAGTTGTAGTAATGCAATGCAGATTAGAAATTGTTTATTCCCTTTATTCCGTTTTCTTTCAATTTAAAAGTACTTCAGAATGAATCCCAAAGGTTATGACTTTAAATACATCAAACACAAAGAAAATAAATAGAATCGTTCGAAAAAATCGGTCGAAATTCTGCTAAGCCTAACCTTAATTCTGTGGGGGGAAAAAATCTGGAACCTTACTTATCTTTGGCGGGATTTAGCCTCAACTTTTAGACGTGAAAGTAAGTTTCTAATTAGTAAAAAATTAACCACTCAATTAACCGGAATAAAAAGTAGCCTATGCTCTATTCCTGACTATAATCTATTTTTGTGCTAAATTTTATCCAATTCTGTTATGGCGTGATGGAGTAACAAACATCCATCCATCCAAACTTCACATTTATAGATTAGTATAGATAGAGAATGTGTAATAATCATTTAAAAAATCGACCTGAAATTGTAATGAATCTCCATGTTTTCGACTTCTTCGATTTAGAAAAACACGTTTTTGGACAATGCCAGTCAGTCTGTCTGTGACCAAGATAACTCAAAAACAGTTTGAGCTAGATGGTTGGCATACAATCTTATTACCAAATTTGCAGATTTCTGTAAAATTTGGTTTAAAATCTGTTCTTAGGAATCTTGTCTGTCTAGCTGTTTTAATATAAGTTAATACGATTATTATAAAACGGAGAGTTAGATAAATAAAATTCTGCATACATATTTAAGATCTATAGTGTAGATATTTAACAAATTTTGAGCCAGATACAATTACAGGTTGACTGTCCGTCGGTCTACACTTTCAGAAACATATAAACACAATATTTCAAAAATTCAAATGACTTAAATATATCGAATTTGGTATGGAATTTTACAACTATATGAGCAATTTTTTAATCATATTTTTGGAATGATGTTTGTTTATCTGTAAATATGATAATAATAATAATAATAATAACAGCTTTATCTCTATGGAAGAATGAAATTTGTCTGAAATTCTTTCCCTCCTTCCTTAAAATTGTAGATTCTGAAAATACTTAAAATAGTTGTTGTACTTCAAATTTTGCACGAAATGTATCATTAGAAAATCAGTTAATCAACTGAGTTACCGTTGAATAATTTGAGTTATTACAGGGTTAACTCTAATTCACTACTAGCTGAAGGGATGAAATTTGACATACGCTTCCAACCTACTCGGAAGTCACCCTGGTCGTGTTGTGTGTGTGTGTGCCTTTATCATCGGAATTCTAGATCTGTATTAAATTGCAAATGAAATCCGTCCAAAAATGATTACGTATTTGTCAAACAATTCATATGTGTATTCAGGCAATAATTTAAGTCAACGCAGCAAATCTAATAATTAGAATTTTTTCTTTGATATTTACATCAAAATTATAGGGCTTTGTAAAATTTTGTATCCTAATTATCGAAAAGTGTGCTTAACACCTATACCAAATTGTCATCAAGATCATATTGCGTTAATTTTACAAAAAAAAAAAAAAAAAAAAAAAAAAAAAATTCTTTTCCTTCAATTAAATTAAAAAAAAAAAAAAAAAAAAAAAAAATCTCTTTGCTCTCCATCAATTTTGCAAATAATAATAATAGCAATAATATTAACTATTAAAGTTCTTTTTTAACACTATAACATGTTAATTTAATTCATTTTGTTTGCTGCAGGTCATGCCAAGCTTGGACAAGGGAATCATCAGGTAAGTAAAAAAAGTCTTCATTTAAGTTTCCGGTTTTAATTCATTAAGTTTAGTCAGTCTGTTGATCAGTTTCATTTAATTATTCATTTAAATTCATTTAATTGCCTATTTACGAATTTGAGTGTTTGTTTCGTGTTTTAAAGAAATATGGAATTTTTTCATAAATTCTATCTAAATCTGAAGGAAAGCTAGTGTAAAGTGAGTAGAAAAATTAATTTCTTACTCAATTACATTGACTCTTGTGCGTTTTATTCTCACGACCGATAACTACGAGGGGTGATCCCCCCCAAAAAAATTATAAGGCAAAGGAAAAATGCTTTATCAGCAATAGACACTGGATGCAAATGGTAAATAAGAGACATTTGCGGCTTCCACTTCTCTACATAATCATCTGTCGACACATTTTTCACATCTCTGGCCAATTTATTTAACCCGTCTTGGTAATAATCTGGTCCCTGGGTTTTGAGCACCTTTTTGAACATCACCGTCTGATTTGTACTTTGTTTCAGATAAGTGTTTCTTCAATGCCTGAAAAAGCAATTAGTTGATGGGAGGTGAATCGGGGCTCTGTGGAAGTTGGTTACTTCGGACCACTCACCTAAACGTTTTCAGCAATCTCTCTGACAGTTTCAAAAGAACGACACCATTTCGCCACCTGTTGTCTATTCATTGCTTCACCCCAGTACACTTCAAAAATTTGTCTATGGAAGTTCGATGGGGACACAGTCTTGGCCTATAGAAATCGCATCATGATTCACACCTCTGTGCGAGACCACTTTTCTAGATTCTTACCATTAATGTCGCTGTTTTATGTCTCAATACTAACAATATCTGTTCGATCAGCCGGTCTAAGACAACTACTTTCCGAATACTTTCCAAATCTGCTGCTTGTAAATTTTTTTTGTGATCCCCCCCTCTTATATAGTGTAAATCAATATAATATTTTTTATCGTGTTGAAAATGAATAAAATTTCATTGACTGAAGCAAGGTAGCATACAAGATATTCCTTTTTCTTGTATAGCCTATAGCAGAGGTGTCCAAACCCGGCCCGCCAAGTGATTTTATCTGGCCCGCGGAGGGTTTTAAAACATAATGTTTATATGATGGAGGCTGTTGGTGAATTGTGCCCAGAAAAGTTGAATCTCTTCAAAATGATCAGCCGTTCCCGTAATACAATTGCTCGTCAAATTGACGATATTGGAAACAATATTCTCCTCCAGGTTACTAGTAAAACACAGCGGTTCACTCAATATTCTCTTGCTATGGATGAATCAACTGATGTTGATGATACTTCACAACTTTTAATTTTTGTTCGTGGAGTTGATGACGAACTTAATGTCAAACAAGAATTGGCCTCCCATAACAGCATGCATAGTACTACAACTGGAAAAGATATATTCAAAGAAGTAGAAAAAACGTTGATAAAGTTTAACTTAGACTGGAATTGACTCCAAAGTGTGACAATTGATGGAGGAAGAAACATGTCTGGTACAAACATCGGCGTGGTTAGACAAATTACAAAAGCTTGTGAAGCTTCAGGAGCATCAGTATCAATTTTTCTGCACTGTATTATCCACCAACAAGCATTATATATAAAACATGTCGATATAAGTTGCGTTTTGAAGCCAGTTGTTTCTGTAGTAAATTTTCTTCGATCACACGCACTTAATCATCGGCAATTTAAATCTTTTCTTAACCAAATTGAATCCGAGTACGTTGACTTGTATTACACTGAAGTTCGATAGTGTTAGCACTTAGTTGTGGGAAAGTGCTATTGCAGTTTTTTAAGCTTAGAAGTGATATTGATTTATTTCTTGTAGAGAAAAAACATCCTGAATCACTTTTATCGGATGCTGCATGGCTCTGGAAGTTGGCTTTTTTTTGCAGATGTTGTGACACACGTAAATACCTTAAACGTAAATTTCGAAGGGAAAAACAATTTAATTTACGATTTATACTCTCAAATTAAAGCATTTCGAACAAAACTACAATTATTCGAAAGTCAAGTGACTGAATGTAATTTTACGCATTTTCCGTGCTGCGACGAATTTAATAAAAAAACCGAAGAACAATTTCCAATTGCATTTGCAGTAAAGATCATCGCCGATTTAAAAGAAAAATTTCAAAAGCGATTTTCTGATTTGGACATGAATTCAAAAGAAATTCGGCTGTTCCAAAATCCATTTGATTGCATCGTTGCTGAAATTTCAAGCCAGCTTCAAATAGAAATTATTGATCTTCAAGCAAACGAACAAATCAAGGACAAATACAAGGAAGGAAACTTAATAGATTTTTATAAATATTTGGATGCAAAAGAGTTTCCAAATTTGAAGAAATTTGCTCAGAAATTCATTTTAATGTTTGGGACTACTTACGTGTGCCAACAAACTTTTTCTCGAATGAAGTATCTCAAATCAAAATATAGAGCAAATTTATCTGATGATCATTTGCAGTCATTGCTTATGATTGGTGTAACAAATTTTGATCCCAACTATAAAGACATTCTTCAACAACAACAACAAAAAAAAAACAGTTTCATCATTCGCATTAGAAATTGCATGAAACTATTTCAATTTATATAAAATAATTATATAATTATACTTTGTTTGTTTAGTATTTTGTATTTTCAAGTTACAATAAAATAGTATTAATTAATAGTATTTAATGCTACTTTACTCATAATGATATTTTTCAATTTGTATATACATGTGGCCCGTATAACATGGATCTAATTTCGATCCGGCCCGTGCCGCGAAAAGTTTGGACACCTCTGGCCTATAGGTATCTTCATAAGCCAGTAACAGCCGCTCAATGCAATGTTTAGTGGCTGTTACTGGCTTATCAAGATACCACCATCACTCCGCCTTTAATATGCATTGAAAAGCGTAAATTTATAAATGCATCGAGTTAAATGTATTTGATATGGGATTTTGTAACTACAAGTGTAGCTTTGTGTCAAATTTTTGTTTCAGTCGGTTGGGAAAAACACATTTAAAACCAAAATTTCGTATGCTAATAACCAAATGCTGCGGATTAATCGCCACTTAGCCAAGGATAACACGATGTATTCAGTAAAAAATGCGAAATGCACGCCAAAGGTTAATATTTTGTAACTATTATTCCATGCAGTGCTTTCTCTATGATAAAATCTTTATTAAAAAGTGTGTTGGAAAGTTTTGGGAAGACAACTTTCGTTGGTAATATTTTAATTAATATGCCTACCAATATGTTGGAAGATCCTAACGAAGGATGAAAAAACATGCAGAGTTTACAGCAAATTTCAGACTTCTAACTTTTTCTTTAATTTAAATTAAATCTATACTAATATTATAAATGCGAAAATTTGGATGTTTGATGGTCAATCACGCCAGAATGTAATTGGATGAAATTTTACACAAAGATAGATTATAGCCAGAAATAGAACATAGGCTACTTTTTATTCCGGTTAATTGAGTGGTTAATTTTATTAATTAAAAACTAACTTTCGCGCCAAAAAGCTGAGGCCAAATCCCGGCCCGCCAAAGAAGGCTCCAGATTTTTCTCCCAAAAGAGTTGAGATTAAGCTTAACAGAATTTCGATCGATTATTTCTAACGATTCTATTTATTTTCTTTGTGTTTGATGTATTTAAAATCAAATGTTGTTAATGAATCGATCTTTCGGATTCATTCTGAAGTACTTTTAAATTTAAAGAAAACAGAATAAAGGAAATAAAAAATTTCTAATCTGCATTGCTTTACGGCAACTGGTATAGGAAAGGCAGACGTGTGCATTATGCCAACTGGCGTTGAAAATTTGCATTTAATTGTTGACAACTCTGTTTTCATTTAAATTAAAAGTTTAAAAATTATGTGTATGATACCATCTTAGCTATCTCAATCTCGATCAATAAGTAAAATAGATTTGACTGGACTTGATTTGCTGTTTTGTTTTATTTTGAATATACATTGTAAATAAATTGCTAGTTGTGTTTTTTGTCATGAAATCGTATTTATGTTATATATTTTTTGTATATGCTTATACTTTTAAATGTATCGTTTTTAGGTTAGGTTTAATTTTTTTGTCTTTATTTGATTGTCCATTACATACAGTTTGATTTTTTTTTATTTATTTGGCCAATTTTTTAATATGTGTCACAAATATGGGTTAAGTGGAAGATTTCATGGACTTGATTGACTCTAATTGGATTTACAATTTTTGTTATCAAGTTAAGTTTCTTTGCAATATCTGCAGATATTATTGAAAGTGTGGATCCAGTATCAATAACAATATTTACAATTGTTTGAGGCTTGTAAACCTTCTTCAAGTTAGATAGGTTTTGGTAAAAAGCGAGATGTGTCCAGACACTAATAATTGTACTTGCATTGGCCCTGGTGCCTCATTAGGAAAATTTTGTCAAAAATTATTTTGTGCTCTAGGTACAGACCAATTTGGAAATCCATACCTCAAATTATGCATAGGTGTAAAAGGCGCAGATCACCTTTCTCTGATTTGGGTTTCATTATTTCTGCTTGGATTTGGTTCTTCCATTTTTAATAGTTTAGTTGTTATTATAATCCATTGTGTAGGGTTAGAGGTCGTTATTATACTTACAAATTGTTTTAGTTGAGTTGGGAGCTCATCAGTAAGACCTTCTAAAACCAGTTGATGATTAAGGCCCAACTGTTTGCCACAATTTAATTTTTGATGAAAATAATCAATTAATTTAGCCTTTTTAGAATCAAATTTCAGTTGAGAAAAATCAGAAAAATTAACAATATTTGGTTGAATAAACTGTTCAGTTAATATACAACATAAATCATCATCATTTAAACAATTATTTATATAATGAGATAAAGCTGATCCTTTAAGCAATTCACCAATATTTTTAAGTTTCCACGAGTTATTCTTATTATTGTCTTGACAAATTTTGTTAAAATATCCCAACCATAAATCCACCTTCATCCCATTTTCGGGATCAAAAGTGATTATGGAGAGTTCTTTGGCTATTTGATCATTTTCTTTTTAATCAAAATTATGTTCTGAACTTTGAGGGTTTGACACATTTGTTTTATCTTGGTCAGTCATTTTTCCAGATCTCAACAACGTTAAAAATATATTTTTAAATAAAAAACATAAGTACATGTATAAAATTGAAATAAAGATTTCATATAAAAGAACAAAAATTCAGCATTTTAAATCTATACTTATAATAAAGCTTAATGTGTGTGTGTGTGTGTGTGTGCGTGTGTGTGTGCGTGTGTGTGTGTGTGTGTGTGTGTTGGCGCTCTACAGGCCAGACCGTTGGACCTACAGCTACCAAATTTGGTACATGTATGCCTTGGAGGTCCGGAATGTGCACCTCGGAGCCCTTTTTTCAAATTTTTAATTATAATTTGAATTAATTAAAATTTAAGCGAAATTTCGACGTTTTTCCGCTATAACTTCGAAAATATTATCGGATAAACATGATTTTAACATCAATTTAAAGATAAAAAAAATTAGCTTTCTAATAGTATCAGTATTTTAACATTTAACTTAAGCTTCTATTTGTAATGAATTTTTAAAGAAGCATTTCAACTATATTTTTCAACAATATATTTCGGACAAAATAAAATTTAATCTGCAGGAGCACGTTACGAGTGGAAGGGGGAAAATTATCAATAGGTTTTATCAATAGGTTGCCAACCAATTTATCAATAGGTTGCCATCATATAGATAAAAACTCAAATTAAATAAATAAATAATTATTGCAAATTAAACATTTAAAAATGCAATTTTCAGCACGTGTCTGCATGAAATGAAATAAATATGAAATATGTTTTTTCTTTAAAAAAAAAAGAAAATGCAAAGAATTTTTTGTGACTTTTACAATATCATTAATTAAATAAATCAGCTTTGTTTAATAATAGAAATACATCTATAAAAAAGTCTAAATGAAGTAAATAGCTGCATAGTATGTAGCACCAGTCTATAAATGCTTTAAAAAATGAAGAATATTTAGCTTTTAATTAAAAAGAGATGAACTAGTGATATCAGTGTTTTAATGTATAACTCAAGCTTCTATTTTTAACGAATTTTTAAAGAAATATTTTAACCATGTTTTTTTGAGCACGTGACTGGATAAAATAAAATAAAACAATGCCGGAAGCTCAAATAAAAAAAAACTATCATCGCAAATCAAATCTAAAGAAATACAACTTTCAGCATGTGACTGGATAAAATAACATAAATATAAAATGAGATATCTTCTAAAAAAATAAATGCAAGGCAATGGATTCTATGATCGTTTGCAATAGATATATAATTAATTCCATAAATTATATTTATTTACAGTAAACCTGGTTGAATTTAGACAGGATATGCATTGAAATCCCGACTTAATGGCATATTTCTATAATCGTTTGTAATATCTGTATCACTAATTCAATAATTTCCCCCCTTTTTCGCTTTCTTTAAAAAACATATTTAACATTTTGGCAACATCACCGAAAAAAACATTTTTAATATTTTGGAAGCATAATCGATAAATTGTTAGAGCATTAAACTCAAAAAGTTTTTTCGAATAAAGTTACCGACTCTTTAACTACTAATAACTGAATCTTTTAACTTTAACTATTTCTTAAATTTTGGCTAATGAATATGTGATTTAATTGAAAATTTTGGAACGCATTACTCATGGCGAACCAGCTGGTCGCCAAAGGCGGCTAGTGAAAACAATAAATAAAACTTAACTAAAACAATTGAAGTAACATGACTTTAATGTCAAATCTTTTGGAAGAATCATGAATATAAAGTCATAAAAATGATTTATATATTACCAAATATAAGCAATATTCCCGAGAACTAGCTAGTCGTATGAAGTGGGTGGTATATAATACATGGTAAAACAACAAAATAGAATAAAAAATGATAAACGTTTATTTCAAGTAACAGCAGTTAAGTTCTATTAAGTAACATTTTCCATGCCTATTTATCATAAAAATAAAACATAAACGGTTTTGACAATGTAAAGATGTAAACTTTCAAATAAAACATTAAAAAAAATTCAGGATTTTTAATTCAGGGTTTTTAACGTAGGCAGACATTGAATAAAACCTCTTTACGTCTTTATTATCTTTTTTTATTGCCTAGAAAGTTTTCATACATAAAGAAAAATATTTGATATTAATATATATATTACACTTTAAGAAGAAAAAAAAACTCATTTTCGATGAAAAATGGGTTTTACCGTATTCAGACTCTTGAATAATAAATCTCTAGCGTTTTTTGCTTAGAATGTTTCCATATACTAAGAAAATTATTTGATATTAGATAGAATATATAGATATATATTATATCTTACTTAAAAATTACAATAATTTTATAATTATTATTGTATACTGCTATTTAAATACTGAATCTAATTAATTTAAAATCATTAATTGTGAATATTGAATGCCATTTATATATTACTCACCTTGCTGCATTTGTATTTTTTCAAATGAATTAACTCTAAAAAAACTATTTAAAACTTTATTTGAAAATACTGTACTAATATTTATTATAAGCGTTTCTAATATCATATGACAGGAAAAAGGACACCTATTTGTAGTGAAGCAATCTATGAAACTGAAACTAGCAGATAAGGAACACTTTACGTGCAGTAAAGCACAGCTCTGCAATTGGTTCTTATCACAGTTCTGTTTGTTGTCGAAGGATATTCATAGATAAAATATGCTTTTTGATAGATAAAATAGCCTTTTGATAATATTGACATCCTTAAAATAACACTTTGCTTCAGGGTTATTGCATGGAGAAGTGCTTTAGTTCAGCTCTTTCAACACTTTAAATGAATATAAGATTGCTAATTAAAAGTTATACAGGATACCATTAGCTATTTTTTAAACCGTTAAAGATACGCATCTAATTAATGCATGTATATCCACTTGGAAAAATGCTTTAAATGAAATTAATGATTAATTTTTATATTATTTGTATCAATAAATGTACCTATAAAAAATACAATGTCTCAGTTTCAGGTAGTCCTCTTGTTCCTTCAATCATATTTGGTAAACCGCATTTGACGCTTGGACATTTTTAACAAAAAAAATTTCACCTGAACTTTGACCGAATAATGAAGCTTTTAATTTTTTTATAATCTAGCATGATTTCATTATTTTTCAAATCCTTCAAGCATACATAGTTCATTTGATGGAATGTTCTCTAGATAATGGTTGAAGGGGTCGAAATTAGTGATATTAAAATATTTATAACTCGGATTTCAATTTCAAAAAACTGGAATCATTTTCTTTTTGTTTGTTTGTTTATTTAAAAGGCAGGAATGT
>JAPMOQ010041213.1:1300724-1327391 GCA_026543055.1 Argiope trifasciata
CTTATCAATTTATAATTGTTTAAAATCTTATGCAGAATTCTTTATCCTTAAGGTTTTAAAGAATCACCACACACTTAGATTAGATATTTCTGTATATCAAAAACTCATCTGCTTATGATACCAGAATAAACTCATCTGTTTATGATACCAGAATAAACTCATCTGTAATGATACCAGGAATATTATACCATAAAAAAAGGGAACAGTGGAGGGATGAATTTTAATATCTTAAATTCCTCCAAAAGTATCCAAAATAGTACTTTTGAAATAACTGTATTCAGAAAACATGTATAATAGAAGCAATATCCATTAGTACAAAATATTGCCCAATACCTTGTACTAGTGGATTCAGATGGTAATGGGTCAGTTTTCTGTGTGTATAGGTTATTACGTTTTCAAATCATAAGTACAGGAATTGTAAAAAAGACTTTCAAGGGAAGGGGTGAGAGTTATAAAAGAGAACTCCATGAATTGACTTTTAGTTTCTTTAGTTATATAATCTGTTTCCTGAACATGACGATCTGTGTAATGTATTGTTATAAAATGTCTGCCCAAACCATTATTTATGCCAAAGAACAATTTGTCAAGTGTTGGCAATTATGTAATAGATTTTATTTGCTTTACATGAACATTGTGAAGATTCAGTGTATAAGATACTCTCACATTTATTCATGCTTTATGTTTCTTGCACTATGCTGAAAGACTTTTCTAATTCTTCAATTATAAAATGAGATCTTGCAGTCTTCTGTTTGCCTTTGGTGATGAGGAATGAGGGCACCGCTTTATGTGTCTTCCTCATCATCTGATTATCACACAGAATTATGAGGTTTACTCCAAAATAGATCTAATGTTGCTTTTAAAAAATGGTTCATTATTATAATTAAACTAAACAAAAACTAAATTTAGTGTATCGGAATCTTAACTCAAATAATGTGCGTGAGATGCTCTTGATTTCAACTCGCCTTCCTTACTCCTGAACCACCCTGGACTCACATAATAGCTGTTTCATTTATTTTTATAAGTTTTGGTTTTTTAAGTTAATGTATTTAGTAACTATGAGCATGTTGTTTTACGAGAAAGTAAAAGAAATTTGGGAAATATCAATCATGGCTTCATCTTAAGGTTTCCATAGAAATTGTTTCTGTATAATCTCTTAAAAAGGAAACATTATTTCTTGTGCCAGAATGTTTTCTATTTTCCATTGGTGATGCAGTACAATTGAAATTATAAGGTTTTCTTTCAAATAGCCATTCATTATTTAACTCGAAAAAATTCAACATTTGCCTCAGTTTTTATATTTAGTTAAGTAATGTTTAATATGCCAACACATACTTTTAATTGTTATTATCCTTTTCTTAGAAAGGAAAAAGAGGACCAGACATAGAAAAAATAGAAATAAGCAAAGTGAAAGTGAAAAGGTTGGTTGTATTTTTGTCTTTTTTGATGAGAAAGACGTGTTTTTATAAATCTCTTTTTTATTGTGTTAGTTTGCATTTTAAAAATAGATACATTTTGATAATTGTAGCATCTTCATCATTTATATATAGACTGAGTTTTACATGAAAACAGTGTCTCATTTACATGCCCTATATGCTGTTTTTAATAACAAAACAATCTTTTTGATATAGTTTTTTCCCCGAACAACTTTAATGAAAGCTTGAAAAAAACTGTTGCAAAACTCAGCTTTTAAAAAAAAATCATTCATGTTGTTTCAGCATTAATTCTATTACATTTATATAATATTTAATTCTGTAAATATATAGGGTAGTCATCAGCTAATTGCATATGAAGATATAAATTATTTTTCTACTTTGTGTTCTATACTTATAAAGTTATAAATACTCTATTGTAATTACAGTATTACTGTAATTACAATAATACTGTAATCTTATAAAGTTATCTGTACAAATTCGTCAATATTTTGCAAAGTATATATTTATATTAAATATAGATAAGATACATTTATACATCCCTGATACATATTTATATATGTGAGAAGCAACATGACTATATGTAAAACTTTTAAATTCAAAATAACAATAGGTTGCATGAATAATGGGTTTTAAGGGTGTATTGGAAAATAATGATTTTTAATCAAATGAATTATTATTGACTGAATAACATAACATCAAATTAATAATGCACAATAGTATTACAAATTAATTGCCTTTGGCAACCTGCCGTTTATTCAGGTTTAACAATCGTTAAAATTTTCAATTAAGTATTTTATGTAACTTTGTCTTTCAATAACTTCTGCCGAATTACATTTGAGTTTCAAATTTTTATACTCATATAACTCATGCTCATATATAACCATTAAGCCATTCTGTTCATTATTCTTTTAAATTTGTCTGCTGTTATAAAATTTGAACTCTAAATTAAAGTAGAAATAATTAAATTTCAATTATACTTTTTTTTCTTTGCTGAAACAAGCATGTTATTAATATGAAAACTGAAAGCAGAATAGTTCGGTTTTGAAGTCTTAATTACCTCAGAATAATTTTCTTATTTAGTTATCACAAAGAATTATTCAATAAAAATTTATCTTTTTCAGGATTTTATTTACATTTAAATTTTACTTTCAAGAAGATTTAATGTTAAATAATATTATATTATCTTGTTTTGGTTTATAAATATGCAATATGGTTATAGTCCCCTCTGTCTATCGGATTTTGATGGATCTTGTTATATATTTTATACAAACCTTGGGGGAAAAGTTTTCAGCAATGAAAAAAACAGTTCAAATTTTGACCACCAAGAAGCTTGCAATCAGAGTTCAAAAATCATTTAGCGTGGATTGTCATTTTTTAATCTTGCCATTACTTCTGTACGATCTTCACTTGTAATTATTTTTTATCAAAAGAGTATCAAGCTGTACAATTAACTATACAGCATGAATATTGTTGTTTAAATCAATTTCAATGAAATTAAAAGGAAGATCCATGCCAGATAATTGTTTGAAGAAAATGATTATGAAATTTTGAGAGACTGAAGGCAAGTGCACTACCATTTAGAGGGCGGAAACTGGTTGCAAGTGAAACCCTTCGAAGAAATTGCTACTGCTGTGGTTGTAAGAATTTTTTCCAGTTACTCTTCTGCAGATGCTTAATTGGTATCATGTGAGTTGATGATTCCATGGAAGACTGTATATTAAATTCTATAATCAATTTTTAAATGTTATTTAGAATAAGATCCATGTGGTTCAAGTGCTGCAACTTTAATATCTCCAAGCATTCTATGAATTTGCTTGCCAATTTTTGGCATGAGTGAAAATAGATTATGCGTGCAGGGCTTGACTAAGTCTGGGGCATACAAGGCAGCTGCCCCAGGCCTTCACATTGCAGGAAGGTCCCAAATCAAAAAATACCATAGACAAGCTCTATGCATGGTCCTTTGTTACTGAAGTAGTGAAGCAGAGGCGCCCCCAAAGAAGTGTTTACCCCGGACCCCAATTAGGCTAAGTTGGGCCCTGGATATGTGACATTCAAAAATTCTATGAGCAGATGAAGTGCACTTCTCTTTATATCGAGCTGTGAATAATCAAAATTGGTGCACATGGGCAGTTTCACCTTCTAATGTTCTGTTCCAGTAAACACTGCACTCTGATTACATAACTGCATAATGCACAGGACAGTTTTTTTTTTTTTTTTTTTTTTCGAAATTCCCACCATACAGGTGTTGTTCTCTCTCTTATCCACTTAAAATTAAGGATCTTGAGTAAGCCATTTAAAGCTCAGATTTTTACTTTCAATATTTTAATGAAAGTTATGTGTTTTTTATTTAAATGAAGAAATCAGAATATACATTTAGACATTTTTTTTTTCAAATGCTATGATTTTAGTAATAAGATGACGTATCCAATTTTATTGACAAATTATTGAATTTTTGAAAGATAGCATTTATATGCAACTAAAAGTACTGATAAGAGAATATCAATCCTTTGACAAATATAGTTCAAACTTCGATGGAGGTTTATGTTTTAAATGCTAAAACTGTATATAAGATTTCATTTATCTAGGCTTTATTTTTCAAGTTATATTTACATTCATGCATAAGTATATAGAAGGAAAGACTCTTTCAATGGATTTTTTTTCAACGTTTATGCAAATCTACAACAATACTCTCTTATGTTTGTGTATATGAAAAAATAAATACTTAAACTGCAGGAAGTTTTCAAATTATTATTGAACCATCTATTATGTAATAATAATACAGTAATATAACAGTATTTCATTGAAATGTAGATTATCAGGTATTTTCAGGCTTTTCTTATCATGTTCAATCATGTACTTTGAATCTAGATCAGTGATGGGAAAACTACGGCCCGCGGGCCAAGTCCGGCCCGCGGAAAGGTTTAATCCGGCCCGTTTAAGAGTGCCGTTGTGAGAATGTTTGAACCCATTCTTACTTCGTAATGTGACGACCCGCATAAAAACTACCTGCGGCGATATTCAAAACACAATAGTATTCTGGACAAATCCATCCGACCCAAACAGCTGACTCCTCTTCGCTCGAAACTCTTCGCTGATTTTTCTCATTTTCCAAGAATACAATCGTTAAAATTCACTATATCAAACAATAAGATTAAAAAAATACGAAATTAATTTGAGAAAACTATCTTCTGAATTTGAAAGGAGATTTCACGACTTTAGAAAAATGGAACCAGAGTTTAGTATTTTTGTGACTCCATTCAATGTTAATTAAAGAAGAAGTTGATGCAAAATTTCAACTTGAGTTATTAGAACTGAACTGTAATACTCTCCTGAAACAAACTTTTCATACAGTACCATTACTAGGATTTTATAAAAATTTAAGTCCAGATAATTTCCCAAATATAATTACTCATGCAAAGAAGATAATGACAATGCTCGGCTCATCTTATATATGCGAACAAATCTTTTCAACAATGAAGCTTTGGAAAACTTCTTTAAGAAACAGAATTACAGATGAGCACCTTTCATCAGTTTTAAGAATTTTCTGCTTCGCAAATGGAACCGGACTATGATGAAATTTTGATAAAACAGTCTCAATTTCATTTTTCTCATGCACCATCAACCAGTAATGACACCAGAAAATAAAGTGATAATACTTCACATCAAGAACTACACTTTCATTTTATATTTTGTACTTATAATTTTCTTACCTTTTGCTTTTTTACTATTAAAATAGTAAGTGTATGTAATGATATCTGTATATGTTTATAGAACACATAAATTTTTTAACGATTAAGCATTATTCTTCGGCCCGCTACTATCGTCTAGTTATTACAAATGGCCCATCTTAAAAAAAGTTTCCCCACCACTGATCTAGATTAATGTGATAAATTTTTAGTTTATTAAATCAAGGTAAGAAAGCAATATTGATTTATCTGGCAATCTAGCTGATAAAGGTATCTCATTAACCCCAATATTGATTTTAAATTTGTGTATCAAAGTATGCTGTCACAATTTTGTGCATCAAAGCTTCAAAACTTATATAATCCTTTCTAATTTCATTCCAGTTTTCATAATTAAGTAAGATATTTACTTTCACTTAAATTTTTATTTTAAAGTTAAGTGTTATTAACACTATAAATTAATTTAATGTATTATTACTATATTAAAAACTGTATTTAAAAAAAATGAAACTTTATTTGAAATTACCTTTTGTAATGCCCTTATAGTTTTTTGCTGATATTTTTAGGAATTGCCTTAGGATAATTAAGATTTTCATATGTGAAATATAGTTTTTTAAGGTTCTGATTGATAGAGCTATATTTTGTTAAGAAATTGTGGACAAATTTTGCTCCAAAATTAATTTACTTATTTTATTTATTATTATTTTGACAGCCTGCAACTCCATATTTGGTCCTGCCTCTTCCACCTTCAACAGAAGCTCCTACAATCACACCTACTTCAGATTCTAAAAGCAATCTATCAACTGTATCAGAAATTCGGGATGCAATTCCTGTACTTAAAGAGGCTTTGGTTACCACTCCTGAAAATGATGTATCGACAAGTAAACCAACATTAGAAACATCTTCTGTATCACCAAGTGCTGATAGCAAGGGTAAGAAGAATGTTGTCAAACCTCTACAGGATAAAACAGTTTTGAAATACAGTGATAAAAAAAGGTGGAGGCATAATAAGTTTATTTTCATATCTCTTAAGGTTAACTATTTCTGTATTTATTATAAATTTAGATTTCTTTGAGTTAAAATATACAATTTCTTATAATTTTATTTTTTAAAATAATGAACAACTTTATTTTTTATGTACTGTTGATCATTTGATTTTATATATGCATGTGTGTGCATTTGACTATGTATGTCTGTAAACTGTGCATGCACACACATAAACTCTGGCCTCCAAAAATTGAAGTACAACTTGTTCTTTTAATCTCACCATTAAAAAAAATGGCAGTAACATTAAACACAAAATTTATAGGCATGATAATTACAAACTTTAAGAACACGAATATGCAAATAATAATAATAATAATAAATAAATAAATACCACTTTTATTTTAAAGAATTGTATACTTACGTTTGAGTGAGAGAAAATCTTAATTTTTGTAATTTCTTCTTTTGTTATTAGCAATTTCATTGGCTATATTCAAAAGACTGGAGGAACCTTTAGAAGTCGTTTGTCTGGTTCATTAAGGTGGCAGGTAATAAGATTCAGGAAAAAGGGTTGACACAAACTGCTAAATCATTGCTTTGTTTCCTTGTGTGGTCAAATGACTATGGAATTGGTTACAATTCAAGGATTCTGTATCCATACCCTTCACCAACTATGGAAATTCCATAGCTGTTACGGAAAAAAAGGTTAAAATATGGAGTTATATATATATATAGTGAAAAACTGAAGAAAACTGCAAAAAAAGTACTTTTTCTGAATCGCCAGTAGCTAGAGAAAAAAAAAATTTGTTTGCATGATTTTTTAAAAACAAAGGATGGGCAAAAAAAAGTGGATTTTTTGTATATATATGAATTTTAAAACACTACAGTTCCTCTCAACTACAAAATGCATATGGACTGTTGCTATGATGTTAAGCTGCGTAGTGACAACTGAAAAAAAAATTACAAATATTTGCTATTTTAATAAAAAGAAATTGTAAATGTCTGATAAACAGTATTAATTTGTTTGATACACATATTATGTGTTTTTTTAAATAAAATTATTTCATATGTTTAGTCAGTTATTAATATCTGTTAAATAATTTAAAGTAATATTTTAATTAATTAAAATTCTTTGAAAATATTTATTTTTTAATATTTTCTGGATATTTGTTAGAAGTACTATATTAATATATTTGTAAGAAGTACTACAGATGACAGGGTAACCAATGTTGGACGATATGTGTGTCTCAAAGACATGTTTCTAGTCAACATGAGTTTGTAACACAGCGAGATATTCTTATTTAGCTGTTATGTCCCAAAGGAAAAGAAACATTGCTGTGTCTCAACTCATAGAGGTCATTTTGTTGCAACTGAGACATGAATCTCCACTATTGCAGTGCAAAAGACACATTTACAATGCAGGTCTAGACTTGCAATTGTGTGTCTCCTCTGAGGCCAGGACCCAGAGCAACCTGTTCATAAAAAACATGTCTCCTGGACGAGTCAGCAATGCTTTTCTGTATTGCATTTCATCAGATGCTATGGAAAGAACAATGAACCAGATATGACCAATCCTACATTATTGAAATCCATAGTTATGCTTGTGATTAAAGATGGTTTGGTCACTGATCTCATTGGTCACACTGATCTGCATGTTTTTCAAGGATAAACTCTGAATGGTGTGAGATACCATGAGGAGTTACTTGATCCATATATCCATCCATATTCTGCTATGATGTCCACCCATATTCTGGCTATGATTTTCCTCAGGTATATGACGATACATATCATGTATGTGATTTAATTCAATTACTGAAATTTCCAGGGGGGTGGAAGTTTGTAATTGAAGAAAATAGATTTAACTCTTCTTGTAAATCATAGTTTCATTAAAATCTTTTTTTTACAACTGTGAACATTATTTTGTCTTGCAAGCTAACTTACCTATTCCATATCAAGCTAATGGTATAAAAGAATTAGATATTCTGGCATTTTGGTAATTAATATCTTTGACAACAGTCAACCACAACAAATCCTATCGATACTGTTGCGTTCAGTGGTGGCGGGGTGGTCAGCTGTATACAAGAAGAAGAAGAGTCTCTTTGAATTACCATGGGAGACAGATTTCTGCTTTTAATACTTCTCCCAAAGTTATTAGATTAGGAGCAAGGAGCATCTCATTTCAATGATCAAAACTTAAATCTTAACACTAAAAGGCAATGCCACCAATACACTGCTGGTGGGCATATTCCTTATTAGAATTCATTTTCATTCTGTTTCTGCGACATTTTTCCGCATAAAATTTCATACTGTTTCTGCCTAGAATGGAGTTCTGAACATATACACATGTTCATGACAATTGAAGTTCATTCAAATTCATTTACAGTTCATGGAGGCTTCTTTCTCTGAAATTTATTTATTTTTATTATCTAATATAATGTTTTTTAAAAATTGGTAACGAAAATAGTGCTCAGAAGATTGTATTGTAAATTGTGATTAAATGTTATTAAGTAGGAATTATTGTTAAAATACATGAGGAATGACATTTAAAATATTTTCTATTCTTATTATAGCAAAATTAACTTGGTGTTCATTTACTTTAAAATTTGCTTCATGTGCAGGATTATAACGAAATCAAATTTCAGATCAGTGGAGTCCTCTGAATATGGAAGGCAAACGACAATATAACCGAGATTTTCTTCTGCAACTGGCATCTCATCCTTTGTCATCATGTAAACTAAATGACATTCCTAATGTGATTAAGTATGAGGCATATAAGGTAATAAAAGATAATAATTTCTTCTTATAATTTTATCAATTTATTTTTCTCTCATCTGAGTGCATTTTATAGACTTATATTCAAAACCCTCCTACAAAAAAGAAAAAGAAGCCTGCTGTTCCTGTGACATCCTCCTGTGGTGAACTTTTTGTTCCCAAGTATGCACCAACTGCTCTTTTTACAGAAGAGGTAATTAAGTTTCCTTATTTTTCTGATAGGGCTTTTGGCACAACATCTTAGAAATCTTCTTCTTGGTACTCTGTAATCCATTTACTCTGCTTTAGCAATTTTACTTTTCAGGTTTTCATTTTTTCAGTAATCAGTATTGGGTCTAACTCTTCTCTGATGTTTTTGGTTATCTATGGATACACACAAATAACAAAAAGGAGTTTGCTTTGTTTTAACATCTGAGTGCAGACTTAGGAATCTTTAATACATGGATATACATATTCGGAAAAAATACTTGGAATTTATTTGTTGTTGGGAATTTTTCTCTCGGTGAGAGAGAAATGCCTGCAGAAGTTTTCATTTCTACTGAATTCTCTATAGGTTCTAATCTTTCTCTGTTTTAAGTGCAAAGTCATGTACTTTTAATCTATTTTATGTAATGAAATTCTAGTTTCTTTAATCAAGGTAAGAAGATAATATTTATTTATTCGAACAATCTAGCCAATAAAAATATCATTAATCCCTGTTTAGATTGTCAAATTTGAGCATCAAAACATGCTATTTCAATTTCAAAGTTATGTCTTGTATGTGATACTTTTTATTTAAACTCCTATCATAATTACATAAATTGTATTAAATTCTCAGTTAATAAAACTAATTAATTACTCTATATTTAATAAACTATGACATCTTTAATTTTTAATATATTTATTACTAGCTGCCTTTGATGACCAGTTGGTTCACGAATCTTACTGTCATTTAAAATTATGTCAAATGCGTTATATGATGTCATTGTCTATTAAATACTTTAAGTAACTTGTCTTTTAATAGCTATGTCATCAAAATATTTTTTAATTCAAATTTTGATGGTCGTATAATCCACTCATGCAATTATAAAAGCCTTAAGCCTATAATGTACTGTATATCTCTCTAATTATCTGTCAGCTCTCACAAAAATTCAACTTTAAGTTAAAATGGAAAGGTTAAAACTGAAAATTGATATAAAAACATTTTTTTTAACCGTAACCAAGCATTTTAAAAAATATATAGGAAAAAGAGAATCATTATGTGTGTTACTGAATAATTACAATAATTTATGTAATATTTCAAGAATTATTCAACAAAAATTACTTTGATTCATCATAAAATTCAGGTTTTAGTTTTACTTTCTAAAAGGTATAAATGATTTGTATAATAATATTTTGTTGTTGTTTTTTGGTCTATAAATATAGTTAAAAAATTATTAATTCTAAGTTTTATACATCTATTAGTTATAAAGTATCATATTCTACAAAATACTCTTGACACTCCAACTTTCAAATAAATAAATGAAAGTTTCTTTCTTCTGCTATCAAATTTGATTGACTTATGAAATTTTGAATAGAAATATTTGGAACATTCAACATTTTCATTCTTAAGCCAGTTAGTCTTGAAAAATTCTGGACATTGGTTGGGTTATCATCTTTGGAATGATTGATGAAGTGCTTTAAAATTATCCATTTTTATTGAATAATGATCTTAAAATATTCATAAATCAATCAGTTTAAAGACTGAAGTGATTGAAGTTTATCTCTTTTTATTTAAAAGCTAAATACTCTTCATTTTCTGAAACATTTATAGACTCATGTTACATACTATGTAGTTATTTACTTTATTTAGACCCTTTTTATAGATGCATTTCTATTATTAAAGTTTTGCAAATTTGCCATTGGACCTTGAATTGAATATATATGTGTATAGATAGAGAGAGAGAGAGCCAAGTTTGTATTAATTAAAGCTGATTTATTTCATTATTATTATTGTAAAAATAACAAAAAATTTCTTTACATTTTCTTTTTAGAAAAAGCATATTTCATATTTGTTTCATTTCATACAGACACGTGCTGAAAATTACATTTTTATATATTTAATTTGCAATAATTATTTATTTTTTAATTTGAGTTTTTGTCCATCTGAGGGCAACTTGTTAAGAAAAGATTTTTTTTTCTTTTCATTCATGACCTGCTATTGCAGATTAAATTTTATTGTTTTTCTCCAAATATATTGTTGAAAAATGTGGTTAAAATATTTCTTTAAAAATTCGTTAAAAATAGAAGCTTAAATTATATGTTAAAATACTGGTACCATTAGAAAGCTAATTTTTTTAATTTTTAATCTGATGTAAAAATTTGAAAAAGGGCTCAGAAGTGCATGTTCCCAACCTCCAAGGTATGCATGTACAAAATTTGGTAGCTGTAGGTCCAACGGTCTAATCTATAGAGTACCAGCACACACACAAACAGACATACACTGAGCTTTATTATAAGTATAGATTTATTTTTAAAATTTTTTAATATATTATTAGTATATTAAAAACTACATTTTTTTATATAAAAAATATTATTCAGCCTTGGCTTTTGTAAGCACTTCATGGTTTTCCTTTGATTTTTTTCATGAGTTTGATTAAAGTGAAAGAGGTTTATATAAAACATAATAGTTTTTAAAATACTGATTAATAGAATTATATGTTTAATACTGTTAAATTAAGAATTTTTTGGCTAATTTATCTTCACAATCAACATTTTTATTTTTGTTCATTATTATTTTTTACAGAATGCAACTGCATATTCGGCTGTACCTCATCCACCTACAGCAGCAGCAGTTTCTACATCTGTACCTACTGCTGATTTTAAAAGAAATTTATCATGTGTACCAGTAGTGAATAGTGAAATTTTGAATACAATTCCATTACTTGGAGAGATCACACCTCAAAATTATGTACTGGCTAGTAAACCAGCTTCTCTATCATCAAGGACAGATAGTAAGGACAAAGATAATGCTATTACACCTCAGCAAAATAAAGTGGTTTTGAAATACAGTTATAAAAAAGGTAAAGGGATGATTTCTTATTTTTATTTAAAAAATTCTCTAAAGTTAATTATTTCAATATTCTTTATAAATCCAGATTTGTATAAAGTATCTTTTCCTGTCTGAATTTCATTTTTAAAATAATGAAAAACTTTGTATCATCAGAAATAAAATTTTAGAGAAATATGTTATAGATAACATTTGAAATCAGAAGATTTATTTTCATTTACCTGGCTAATTATTTTTTCCAAAATCATTTTTTTTAGAATTTTATTTCAGTGTTTTTTTTTTAATGGATTTAGAAAAAATCTCAGAATTATATATTTTTTATATTAAGGCTTAAGGCCTTTAAATATGAATTATAACTTAAAGTATGTCTAAGTTGGGCATTTATTTTTTTAAAAATATTTATAATTAATATTGTTCTATATTTAAGTGGAGCTTTTTTATTTTATACTTTAACAGTCATTTTAATTATATGATTACTGTGGCTTTTAATTTCAGATCAGTGGAGTCCTTTGAATCCTGAAGGAAAGAAACAATATGACCGGGAGTTTCTTTTGCAAGTGGCATCTGCCCCTTTGTCCTCGTGCAAATTAAATGATATTCCAAATATAATTAAATATGAGGCATATAAGGTAATAAAAGATAATAATTTCCTCTTATAATTTTATCAATTTATTTTTCTCTCATCTGAGTGCATTTTTTAGACTTATATACAAAACCCTCCTACAAAAAAGAAAAAGAAGCCTGCTGTTCCTGTGACATCCTCCTGTGGTGAAATTTTTGTTCCCAAGTATGCACCAACTGCCCTTTTCACTGGTGAGGTAATTAAATTTCCTTGTTTGTGTGATAAGGCTCTTGACGCAATATTATAATTTTTTTTCTTTTGACTCCTCTAAAATCCGTTTATTCTGCTTTTAATTAAATTTTTGACTTTCATTTCTTCAGTAATCAGAATTGGATATAATTCCTCTGTACCGTATTTGATTGTATATGAAAATTTATATAAAAGGGAAAGGAACCTGCTTTTTCAGAGTAGCTATATGCAAACTTATGAATCTTGAATATGTCGATTTGCAAATGCAGGAAATGCTTAAAATTATAATTGCTGTTGAGAGCTTTAGTATGTATGTATGAGAGAAATGTTTGTTGAAATTTTCATTTATATAGAAGTCTCTGTAGATGCTAATCCTTTTCTACTTTGAGTAGAAATATGTTTTAATTAGGTTATGCTTTTAATTTTACATTAATTATTATTTAGCACAATGAAACAAATTATGTTTCAATTATTTAATGAATTTTTTAAAAAATTTGTATATTTTATTAGTTTTGACAGGAATCTAAAATTATAGAAAAATGGAATGCTCAGATTTTTATTCATTTTTTTCAAATCCTGAATCTTTAGCTATATACAGGATATCCATGGATTCTTGTGACTTTGTTGGATACTAATACTTGAAAAATGCTTCGAGCATTTCATCAATCATTTGAAGTGATATTGTTTTTTATTATAGACATGAATACTTTCTTTTGTCCTTCTGCTCATTGCATGAAATGAGTGTTATGATAAAATACACAGCTCAATTGCAACAAAATGTCACATAAAATTTATTAAAACAAAATAAAAGTAAATTGAAATTTATGAAAATTCAGTTCAACGGTGAATTCAAGAAAATTGAAATGGAATCATAAAATATTTAGTATAATGTTTATTGTCTTTACCTCTACCAGATGGCACAATTTAAGGCAGTGCCATCTTTATATTTCATTATCAAAAACCATGAAAAAGGATTTTACACATCAGAGGTGTAAAATCCATATAATAAATATATACTAACCCACCTATACTCAAATGAAATGTTTTCGAAATTTCAAAACAATTATTAAAGGGCATTTGGATATTAATGATTTGCACAAATGACCATTTACATTTTTATTTATATAGATAATGAATAAGGCAAAATAAAGCAAGGTAGCTCCTATTTTTTTTTCTTGTGACTGTACATTTAGTATTAGAATTTCTTTTATTCACTGTGTACCTAAGAACATTTAATTTGCTCTCCAAAAGTTATGCACCTGTAATTCTTTGCATAGTACATTGATTCAAATTATATAACAAATTTTACTGAAATGTGTATTTATTGAATAAGTAGAGCCCAGGTATTGAAGACGCTTTGATTACTGTGCTGTATAGTATTTATTTAATTACTGAGTGGCCTTTTGAATTAATTTTATTTTCTGTCATATTACAGCAACACCATCTTTGGAAGCCACTGCATATGATTAAAGAACCACTTAATGTAAATATATGTTTTTTAAAGTTTTTTTTAAAGATCTTTTTAGAAAATTATAAAAGTGGTATGATTTTGTAACTTGTAATCAAAATTTTATATTATCTGATTGTATTTAATCATTACTTGATTGCATGCCTCTATATCTCTAAAACTCATAATAATATCCACTTTTTTGTTACTCTTTAGGAAAGGGATAAACTGAAAAGAAGAGTTCTAGGTGTGTTGAATAAATTGACACCTCAGAAGTTTGAAACACTGCTTGCACAACTGAAAAGTTTAACTATAGATACGGAAGACAAATTAGCTTTAGTCAGCAATTTAATATTTGAAAATGCTATTAATGAAAGGAAGTTTAGTGCTATTTATGCTAAACTCTGTAAGCACTTGGCTCTGGTAAGGATTTTGTTTCTTATATGATTCAATTAGATTTATATTAAAGTGATGCATCTTTAAAAATTAGAATTTTAATATAAACTTATTATGATGTGTGTTAGAAATATTATTTCAATAATATTTTTTATTAACTCTATATGTGAATGAATTGCATTTATATTATTGATTCAATAAAATTTCTTACTGATTTTTCTATATGTTTGAATACTTCTATCTTTACAAGTAGAGCACATTTAAAACTACACCACTTTTCTACTATGGAATTGTTATATATATTCCAAAGATTTAAAAAAATTTATGGATTTTTTTTCAGTATAAAATCAAATCAATCAAAAATGATTGATTGTTGAGTACTTATGTTTAAATGTTGGTTTAAATGAATATAATTTAATGTGATATGAATAATATCTTTATAGGAACATTTAATGATAAAATTCTGCCTGCAAAACATAGGTGCCAAATTGACTCAATTCTATCAAAAATTTTCTATATAGGTCTTAGGCTGTTTTAACCAAATGTATACTAACTATTCTTCATATAATTTTAATGTGAAAAAGAAATTTGGTTAAATCCAGTTGTGTCAATTTATAATTCTAAAATTATTCGGTCTGCCCTAAATTAGAACTTAAATTACAGAACAGGGTGTTAATCTAGCCTAATTAAACTGAATCCTTCCCAATAAACAAAACAGTTAACTTCAGTGAAAGTTAAATTTTGCCGTTAATTTTTTTTTTTTTTTTTTTTTTTTTTTTTTGCTTTCCTGTGCAATTAAGCTAATATTCAGAAGAAAAAGAGTTTCACAGGTAATTTTACCTAATGCTTAATAAAGGAATTTGCCTACAAAAACGAGTGACTCCCATGTGTTTTTAATATTGGTGATATTTTCCTTACAAATCACAACTCGAGATTCATAGTTGCCTTTAACAGATTCAATAACTGTTGCTGGAACTATGAAAGTAGAGGTGAACATACATGCATGGAATAACTTGTCTCTTTCTAATGCTGATATCCAGCAAATTCTGTCTGAATATTTAATGCTGTTGTGGTTGTATCATGATGATTTGCTGTTTATGTGCTTTTAACTGCTGTTTTTGTGTATACTGAGGATATATTTTGATAAATGTGTTTTATGGCTTCCTATTAGAATAAAGTTTTAAAATCCATTATTGAGCTTGTTGGACATTTCATTATATATTCACTTGACATATTTTGTATAACAACTTTTAATTCTCAAATGATCCAGTTTCATGAAATTACACTCACATATTGATTTAGAACAAATTAGGTTGCTGTGTAGAACAGATTTAGGTGCTGGTTCTTTGGTATTGCATTTTGATTCCAATTTTGGAAGCTGGTTCTTTGGTATTGCATTTTATTTCCAATTTTGGAATTAAATAAGGATAATTGTAGCAAAATTTTATCTGAATGACATCTTAGGAGTTTTGATGATTTAAATTATGCTGAAGAAAATTTCTATAGAAAATAAGACAGCAATTCCTTTCTTAATAAGTTATTACAATTAAAATGTAAAAAAAATCTTTTATTTGCAGATTAGGATTCCAGTTTCTGGAAATTCTGGTACCAAAGTGAATTTTTGCAAACTGTTGCTCACTCAATGTGAAAAAGAGTTTGAACTCTACACAAGTAATGAACTTAAGAATAAAGAAAAAATGAAGAATTTAGAAGCAGCTGACTCTGTAAGTTGGTAATAGAGATTTTTTGATGTATTCATACTTAAATATTGATTGGAAAAAAATTAATTCAGGGATGTAAGTGTGAAAAGATATTTTCATAAAAGTATTGTTAATAAAACTGCAACTCTACATTGCTTTTGTAGCACAAAAAGAAAGAGTTACAAGTTGAATATGAAGTAAAGGAGGGAAAGATTAAGATTAGACAATTAGGAAATATAAGGTAAGTATAATTGTTATTATTTTATTTAACTATTGTGCAAATGTAATGACACATGGGGCAAATAACTTTTTGTTTTTAATTTCTTTTTGTAGATTTATTGGAGAGTTATTTAAACAGAAAATGTTCATTGAACCAATTATGCATGAAATTATTAAAAAACTTCTAAATCAAATTGATGATCTGTCTTTAGAATGCCTTTCTGAACTTTTAAAAACGATTGGTAAAGAATTGAATGATAAAGAGGCTACTAAAAAGTCTTGTTGCAATCAGGTATATATGTTTCATTCTTAAATTTTTACTGTTAAAGTAAATAAGCGGAGACCAATTTTGAATTACATCTTTCATACTCTTATTTCATTTTGAGGTTAATATATATTGTGATAATTGCTATGGACTCATGTTTTTCTATTATAATGCATTCTTAAAAGAAAATACTTGAAAGGAGTCTGATTCCACTGAAGGTATCACTGAAATTTTCATACATACTATTTAATAAATGTGTTATTCCTAACTCCTCCAGGTAAAATTCTTAATCTTAAACTAGGCTTTAATTCCACTAGTGCTCAACCATTTATTGTCAGATTTCTGCAATTTATAAGTTATTCTGTAAAAGAGTGAGAGAGAAATATACTTTCAGAATAATCACATGTGATCTACAAAAGCTAGGAATGAAAGAACCTGTACGATACTTATTTGACATGCAATTAATACACTAGTACAATGAAACTAATTGTGCATTTTAGACGGTTTTCTTTCCATTGATAGAAGCAGTGCAATTATAATCACAAGATCATATGATACTTTATTTATTTAAGTCTTTTTCTTGTTATTGTTATCACATTTATGTATATGTGAAAGCATAGATTTAAAGATGATCAACCCTTTGACAGATTTAACTCTAAATGTAATAGGTATCTACACATTAGATTTTTAATCTGCATATTATATCGATCTAAATTTTTGTTTGCAATCATGTAATTTATATTCAGACAGTTAGGCAGACTAACTACATCTGAATGCCTTTTGCATAAAATTTGATAGAAGTTGACAAATTTGCTGCAAAGAATTGGTACCAATTTCCAAAATCTTACTCTTAAATCACTTTTGATATGTGTTTACAGATATACATACAGACTTTCTTCGAAAATTGCATTTTTTGGTCCTAGGATTACCTCAGGTATGGAGAATCATCAAAATATCGAGTTCAAATTTAAAAATGATTTTAATACTCTCTTCATACTGCTCATGGAACAATATAAATGGAAGGCTTTTGTTTAATTGTTAGTAATATTTTCAGATTTAGTACTCTAGAAGAAATAGTAATGATATCTATTTCCACTGTAGGAATGAAAGAATTTTGAAAATTGAAGATAACAGCTTAAATTTTTGAAACCATTAGATCTGGGTGGATAATTCATGTTTGTTATGATGACAGATTGTTTAAATTTTAAAACAAAAATGTTTTGGAACCAGGGGATTCAATAGCATATCATGCTGCTCAGTATGATCCAAATTTGCATGATATATTGCTTCGTTTAATATTCAATTATACTATACAATATTATGAACTATATTTAATATCATACAATAGTGTATAATATGTGTGCTGTTTGCAGAAAAGTGTCGAAAATTTCATATAACATACCTTGAATATAAAGATGTTAGTTTCCTACTAAAAGCTTAAAATATGTGAGGCTTGATCAAGACCTTGAATACCATGAGTGCTCGAAATTTTTATTTTTGGAGTCTGAATTTTGAACACTTCCTGTTTTTCTTATAGCTTATAAAACTAGGTAGGCTTTTTAGACACATTTTTGTCTTCTGACTGTTACCAAAATTTGTTGTAGAACTACAAAACATCATAATACTAAAGCACTCATATTTAAGTTCTTGCATTTTTGGATTATATTTCTTGCACACATGCAAATAAACAGACTGACTAATGATCAAGACATTGATGGATTGGTTATAATCCATATACAAATCTGTGGATTAAATGTCAAAAATGTGGGCAAGATTTTCTTTATTTATTTCTGATATTATTATTTATTCTGATATATTTATTTTTAGTGATCATGCCCTTTTTCAATCAAATAGATAGGTGAGGAAAATTCCTCAATATGGATTTTGCTCAAAACTGGATATAAATCTATTATTTGGTGTTAAGACTATTGATCAAATTTTTCATGATTTTACTCATAATGTGATTATGTTTATTTGTTTATTTATCGATACAGTTCTAAAAAAAAGTGGGCTTCGAGTTCTAATTCATCAATTTTTGGAAGATTCGTCAATTTTTTAATTCAAATTTCAGTTAATTCATCAAAAGTAATAATTATTTGAATTTCTTTCTTGGAAAGCTGTGTAACAGTACTGAACTACATTATAAAAATGAAAACGTAAAAATATGGCATTATTTGGTAATTTTAAATTCCTTATGTTCAAAGTAGATAATTTATTTGTCAAACGCTCTATATAAGCAGAAATGGAGAGGAAGTGTAAGCTGGTGTTAACAGTGATTTTCTAATTTCATGAAAATAGTGTTTATTGTTTGTAATTTTTTTCTGGTTTTCTTTAGATGGATATATATTTAGCTCAAATAAAATTAATTGTTGGTAAACATCTGACAAGTCCAAGAGTTAGATTTATGCTGCAAGATGTTATAGATCTGAAAAAAGTATGTTTTTTTTTTGCTTTTTTTTTACTGCTTAAGATAAATTATTTGATATATTTTTATATTGACTCTCATGTATATAATTTTACATTTAAATATTACAAAAACATTCATCATCTGATTTTAATTTTTCTTTGTATATTTTTCTTTTTCTCCTTCAGAATAATTGGGCGCCTAGAAGAGGAGAGGAAAACAATCTTATAACTATAGATGAAATTCGTAAAGAAGCAGAGTGGGACATTTGTGAGCAACAACATCTTCTCAATAATGAGATTAATTATCCCAAAACAATACATGAAGTTAGAGACCAACCAAACAATGCTGGTATGAAGGGTTTCAAATCACTTTAGTTTAAAATACAATTTTTTAAAAATCAGTACAAACTTTTTATAAATATAAATTAAGTTATTCCATTTGAAAATGGTTGGCCTTCATCCTTCAGAAACAGTGAAGGTAGAATGAGTTTGAATCAGTCAATTTAAGCCCTCATTTCAGAAATTAAAGCGTCAGCTGATATTTGCATGAATGGAAAAGCAGTTGCAACAAAAAGTAAAAATACTTTTAAAAAACCATCTTATATAACAGATGTTGTGCAAATTATATTTTATTTAATATTCAATAATGTTGTTTAATATTATTCACAATATTATATAACATTCAACATTATATGTAGCAAAATACTCATCAGAATCTAAAATTTAAAATTATTTGTTGATATGAAGAAGGTATTATCATATGTCAGTATTTCTGAACATTCTGTTGGAATACAAAATCAGAATTAATTAAATTACCATATTGAGATCATCATATAATATAATACACATTAATTACTGCATATAGGACATTAATATACAATTTTAGGCAATTACTTACCTGCCTATCTTGACTTATAATAAATTCTTTGTATTGTAAATCTTTTACTTAATTTTAATTTCTGTGACTTCTTAAATAATATTTTTCTTATATATTCAGCTTATGATGCTGTGAAGTATAGAAAAACTATCGGTTTTTAGAAACAAATGGAATTTTTTTTATTATTTTGAAAAGCTGCAGCAATATATATCACTCTGAAGATAATTTTTTAAAGGCTGGACATAATACTGTATGTATTCAGTAACTATTTCTTTTCAATTTACTTACATTTAAATATGTGTACATCACAAAAAGATGATGATTATTTTCTCATTTTTTCTTTAGAATTAGATGTCCGCAATTCGGAATACAATGAAGGTGAATTGGAGAAAAAGTTTAACTCCTTTAGCGATGGAGTTTATAACAATGATTTTGAAGTATGCATTTAAATTTTATCTCATCTATATTTTTATATCTAACTAGTTAAGGAAATTCTTAGAAAACTTTTATTGATTAATCAATTTTTGAAAGGATTTATTAGTCACAAATAGAAATATTTACTTCACAATGTAATGGTACTTCACATACAGAGGGTAAAAAAAAGTCTCCGTATGCAGATACGAATGCAAATCAAAGTTTAATTTGTCACACAAAATTCATAATGATAAAAAGAAAAACTTAATAATGAGTTAAAACTAATAGTATTTAATATTTATTCATATTAAAAGGATGATAATACTGACAAAATTAAATAATAAATCTTAAAAACTCAAAAAATGCCATAAACATGGAGCAAAAAAGTCTCCATAGGATGCCATAGCACATGAAAAAAGTTTACAAAAATGCAAAATACAATTAAAAAAAATACATTTAATGATCAGTAGGCCCTTCTTTGGCCTTTATCACCTCTCTTAGACGTTGTGGCATTACCCCTACGAGTGTTTTTGTTGTTTCTGGACAAATATTACACCAAATGCTACTAATGACACTTTTGAGTTCAACTTTGTTTTTTATGTCATATTTTTTAAGTTTTCGGCCAATTTCTTCCCACAAATGTTCGATAGGGTTTAAATCGGGTGACTGGGGAGGGCTATGAAATTGTTCTTTAACATGGTAAAAACACCATTCTTGGGAAATCTTAGAGGTGTGTTTAGAATCGTTGTCTTGCTGAAAAGTAAATCCAGTTCCAGGAGATAGTTTCTCTGAAGTGGATAACACATTTTGTCTAAGAATATCCAGATATCCATATCGATCCGTATTTCCTTCGATGAATTGCAAATTTCCTACTCCAGAAGCACTCATACACCCCCTCACCATAACACTGCCACCACCGTGCTTCACAGTTCCGCATAAATTTTTAGTTAGCATTTGTTCGTTTGGTTTTTTCCTCACCATAACTCGGCCATCTGACCCATGGATGTTAAATTTTGATTCATCGCTAAAAATAATGGATTCCCAAAAAGATAATGGCTTGCTTACATCCTTCTTTGCAAACTCTAGGCACTTTTTCTTGTTGCACAAACTTGTATAGGGTTTCTTCCGGGCCATACGTCCATGATAACCAGTTTTTTTAATGACATTTCTCACGGTTTGAGTTGAGACTTAATGCTGTAACCAACCATTAAATCAGCTGCCAACTGTGGTGCACTAATTCGTGGATTTTCTTGAGCTTGACGTATGGTGTTTCTTTTATACACGTGATATAATTTTGAAGGCTTCCCGGATCTATCTCTATCCTCTAGTGAATGAAGTTTATGATATCTTTCAATGATATATTGGACAGTAGACTTTGAATTTTTAGTCATTTCACTAATCCTTTTCATGTATAATTCATCTTAATCACTAATTCCTGAATAGCTCTGGGAACTTCCATTTTGAGACGATCAAGAACAAACTAGAACTCAACAATTGTGGATATGTTGTTTTCTTATCAGTGATTAACTTTCTAACATCAAAGATTTATTGCGGTTCTGTTTTAAACACGTCAGAAAGAATTTGCATAACGCGTACGGAAACTTTTTTTGTACTGCAATTTTCAATTTACCTTAGATATTGCAAATAATATGCGTTTCTCGTTTTGTAAAAATGAAAATTTATAAAAATCTCTTTCTATAGACTTATACTAAACACATATAGACAGTATTTTAAAAAAAAGGCAATACTTTACAAATTATGCTCATTTATTCTTAAATTTAGTGACCGTACGGAAACTTTTTTTACCAACTGTATATCTAATCTAATACTATAATACGAGGAATGGTTGTCAAGTCGAAAATCGCCCCAGAATTAATAAACTCCGGTAAACTTGGGGGTCTGGGGTTTTTGGCCACGAGGAATCGATTGGCGCCAGTTTTGAAGCGCTACGGTCGAGCAGTTCGGAGTTACAGATAGGATATTTTCAAACTTTATTAGTTCGCCATAATGGCTACTTAAATTTTCAAACGGTAACTTGTTGCCATCTATAGCCAATATGGCGAACTAATAAAGTTTTATGTTTATGCTGTTATAGGTTTATAATATGTTTCTCATGTATGTATATATGTTTGGTTTTTCTAAATAAATTTGTCAAAAATATTGAACTTCAACACGCTTCAATCTTTACCTTTGTATAGAATAGTTCCCTTTCCAAACTCTAACTTTGTTTAGAATAGTTTACAATGGTGCACTTTGACCGGTTATCTTTTTACCAATGGTTTCACAAATTTTCTTATGGCATGTATTGTTTTGATAAATCACAATTGAAAATTTAAATCTTCGAGTTAGCTTCGATACCTGTTTTCTCCGATAGGAGCTCGCTCACCCGCTGGTATTGAAAATGTAAAAGCTAACAATTGTTTGATTTTTAGCATAAAGTACAATAGATGCCATTTAATAAAATCACTTCAGAGCTTAAGAAATGGGTAATATTAACCAATTAATAACAATAAATGAATTGGATAAACGCTGTTATATTATAACAGCTTTATGTTATGTTATAATTTATTTCAAAAATAACAATAACAATTTCTTTTATTTTTGCTTCTTGACTATTATTCTTTGGACATTATATGCACATTTTGTTTTTTTTTATTGTTTTGTATTATGAAATATTAGTGCATGACATAATTTATGATTATGTTTTTGCACCTTTTCATGCTTTGGGTGTTCATGTTTCATTAACCAATGTTAATACTTTTTGGAATTAATTATTCATTTATTATAATATTGGAAAGTGCAATTTAACAAATATTCATTTTTATTAGGAAGCGATAAGGTATGTTATAGAGATGGCTTCACCAAATACTGTCCATATGTTCATTAATGCTACTATTAATGACTTTCTTGTACGGTCTAGTGAAGCTAGGAATTCTCTAGGCCATTTATTGTCTTCACTTCTGAAAAAGAAAATAATTACATTTGACCAATGTAAGAAAGGGTGAGTTCTCCACTTAGAAATTTTTATTGCAAAATTCTATGTCACAAAAAGTATTTCCTTTGCAACTATTATAATTATTCTGAATTTGGGACTTCCATTTTTAGAAAATTTGTTTTACAGTTGGTCAAATGGAAATATGTCCTTTAAATAACCAATATTTTTTTTTTTTTGCATATAGAATTTTTTTTTATAACTGGAATTTGAAAGGATACTTGAAGCATATAACGTTTATGCAAGATATAACTGTTTTTAAATTATTTTTATGTAGTCTTCAGATTTTTGAACTTTGTTAAATATTATTGAAAACAAATATCAAGTATACTTTTCTATTTCAGAAAATGGCGAAATTTTACTTGACAATGTAAGGAAATATGCTTTTTCCTAAATTGTTGTAAATTTTTTTGGGCAGATTTTTTTGCAACACTATGTTTTGTAATGACTCTAATTATACAATTAGAGTTATTTCTATAGATATCCATCATTGATGGTCTTCATAGAATTCTTGTTGAATATAATGTAGTGCTTTACTAATGTCAATTTGTGAACTGCATAATTAACTTAATTTTGAACAGATGAGATGTGTTGCCAAGTGGGTAATATTTTAATTAAATATGTAGATGGGCCATATAGCTTAAGAAAGGAGGGGTATAGATGTTGTTGGGAGACACATAAGATTTTTATTTTGCTTCTTTCTTTGTACCATTTCCTCACCGCGTCCTGATTAAAAATGAAATACAACATTTAAACTAAGGGAATTATCACATCCTCAGAAAACAATCCCCTCTCATCCTTCCCCCTCCAAAAATTCTTTATTGAAAATTTAGCAATGGCATAAAAACTTGTTACTTAAGAATGATTTTGAAACCCTCTAATTTTGATTATTTTTTTAAACTAAACATATACTGCATTGTTGGAAAGTTGCCTTCAGTTTTTTTTCTTTTATTCTCATATGAAATGAGGGCCCCGGTGGCCCGGTGGTAAAGTCTCGGCTTCGGAACCGGAGGATTTCAGGTTCGAGACTCGATTCCACTGAAGAGCCGTCGTGTGAGGGGGTCTGTTGCACGTTAAATCTGCCAATCCAAATGTCCTCCTGCTGGTGTGGCGTGGTGTGGTACAGGTGTCGTCCTCGTCATCTGACCGTGGTTCAAAATTAAGAGGTCCGTCCCAAATAGCCCTCGTGTTGCTTTAAACGGGACGTTAATATAACTAAACTAAACTAAACTCATATGAAATGAGAAAAGGAAAATATTGTGATTGTTCAAACAGCGTCCTGGTTATTCAGTCTATCTACAGTTTATTTTCCCTTTAATTAAAAAAAATTCATTGGAAGTCCAGTTTTTAATCTATCTTGTAATTTCAGAAGAGAAATAAATTATCCTCAAAGAACTTTTAAACTTCAATCCAAGATATACTTCAGGAAATTTTTAAACTGTATTATTTATCGATGAAAAGAAAATTCCTTTAAACTTTTTGAATTCGGTCAATGTAACTATTAGGGAAGCAGACACAATGACCTCCCAGAAGCTTTAACACTATGTCATAGAGGCTTGAAAAATGCATGAAACAGAGTTCAAAGAATTGCCAGTATACCCTTTCTTTTGCTGTGTTGATCTCCATCAAATTGTCTTTAAGTATTTAGTGCTGGTGCAATTATTTAATAAAGATTTGCTGCTTTTGTGCCATTGAATTCTATAAGTGTAATTGCTTTTAATATCAGTTCATTCCTTTCTATCCTCTTATAAATGAGAGGAAGAAAGAATGAAGGAGAAAGATATATGGCCCTTATATCTTTATACAAACAAAACCTACTAATAGTTTATATTTTACATAAAATATTTCAGTCTGCTAATTTTTTTTTCCTTCTTTTAATTATAATATTGGAAATGAAGTTGTTGATATATCTTGTAATTTCTGAAAGAAAAAAAAAACATATTTCAGTTTAAAATAACTTTTAAACATTAATGTAAAAACTCTCTTGAGGACATTTTTAAATTTATTTATTTATTGAATTTGAAATTGGTTGTATACAAATTATGTTTTATGCACAATTAAGTTCATTCATACATTAATAGTTAATTAAATAATTCATATAAAATATTTTTTTCATTATAGTATTATATGATAAATGGATGGTAAGATATTAATTAATGACTTTGCTATTAATTTTCTAAAATTATCTTTTTAAGATTTTTGAAATTCATTAACCTTTTTATGAGATTTACAATAATTGTACTTAGTCAGGTTCTTCATTTTTGAAGACAAGAATTAACTTCTTTTTTAGTATTCAAAATATTTCAATTTAATTTATTACTGTGAATATCAATTGAGAAATCGTTGATTCATCATATAAGGATAAAAAAAGAAGCGATTTTTTAGTCCTCAAAAATACTATTTAAAGTTTGAAATTTTAAAAAAAATGTTTTGTATTTTCTTTTATGATTTACTGAAAATTTAAATATTCATTATTTTCTTTCATATTGTTCAGAACCCAAATTTTTGTTCATCTATAGTTGCATTTAATAACCATCTAATTTGTTTAAAAATTCCTAATTTATTAATAAGATAAGAAATTTAAATTGGTTGTAAAATCCTGATTGTAACACAATATTAATTTGCAAAGAAAAATTCAGTAAGACCACTATTTGCAAAATTTCAAAAGTAACAACTTCTTTAATTTTCAACAATTATTAATTAAAAAGTAATTTGTACAAAAATAATAGGGTAACAATACACTCATTGTTTGAACAAAGTTTTGAATAAATATTGATTTGAAATTTTTTTGGATTTGAATAAATATTGATTTGGAATATTTTTTGGATGCTAAATACAATCCTGAAATAAAAATAAAAATATTCTTATTGTGTAAATTTGAAAGGCAACATTCTTAAGCTGTAAAATATCTAACGTGTTACAATTCTCATTGCTAAATATATAGATTGTTAATTATTTTAATATTAATTGCATTATTAATCAGTTTGAAAAAAAAGTAATTGAACTAATTATATTTTATTAATTTAAAGCTTTTTTCTATTTCAAATAAGGGAAATTACCATTTTCTTATGAAATGAGTATATATATATATATATAATATAAAGATTTGTTGAAATAACAAAAGTAGATTTGAGTTTCATTATAAGAATTGTTGCAAAGTAATGTAATATTTTTGCAAATCTTATATAAAAATAAATTTTAAAATAGAGAAAACACTGCAAAAGAAAATTGATGTCATTG
>JAPMOQ010041213.1:1327401-1402104 GCA_026543055.1 Argiope trifasciata
GAAAGAAAACATATTTTAATGAATTTAGGATACTTCAGTTTATGTGTATTATGTAATATGCTTAAATGGAAGAAAACATATTTTAATGGAATTTGAAGTATTTAATGTCATATTATAATACAGGAGTACATTTTGCAAATTATTTTAAATTTTATTCTAGTATTTAAATAGTTTCATTACTTAGAAAATTTCTTAAAAAAGTATTAGATAATCGAACTTATATTTAGTAATTATGCATTTACTTAATTGAAAGAAAATTTACCATATATGCAAAATATTAATTAATTGCAAACATTTATATGCACTAAAGAATGTTGATATTGTTAATTAATATGACATGAATGCATTGTCTGAATTAACAACTTTAACAGTTTTCTAGCATAATTTCAGTATTTTTCTCTCTGTTCCTATATAGGGCACAATGAAGCTTGGGGAAGTCTGGAGAGAATCTGGGTTACAATGGACTGATATCATTGGAGGTGATAAAGATGCAGCTGAATTTATTAAAGAGCATGTAAGAAATGTTTTATCTCTTTATCTTTGTTTAGTTTTTATTAGTAATTATTTTATATAATGGTGTTTTATTTTGTCTCTAAGTAGCAACTTGAATTTACTGTGAACCCTTTGGAAGACATTCCACCTATTCAGATACCAACGGAAGCAAAGAAGAAACAACTATTGAGTGTCTTAGAAAAAAATGATGAATTTGAAGATGTTTGCAATTGGATCAGAGTAATTGTTCTTTAAATATTTTATAGCTTGCTTTTTAAAAATTTTACCTTTATATTGTAACTTTATTTTAAAATATGGTTTAACTTAGAAAATTTTATTATTTAGGTAAATGTATCTGATACTAGTGATCCAACTTTTGTCTATGCTTTGGTAACAGCAGTTTATGAAAATTGTTTATCAGGTAAAAAATATTTTGATTTGTAAACAGCATTCTATAATCTCAACCAAAAGGCTAAAGTTTCATGTGTCCTTTGGCTAACAATATTATGAATTCTGCTTTTTAAAAGATTATTCCTTTCAGATTCAGGAACTACTTGGAAATTAAATACAAGTAAACTGAAATCAAGGATACCTTTGATATCCTGTTATGTGTCCACGAGTAAAAAATTACAATTGCAATCTTTGATTGCTGCACAAGCTCTTGTGGATCAGTTAGGTCAACCTAGGGGTAAGTGCGTGTGTAGTTTGCATCTTTATATAAACTGTGTAAGTCAATATTTTTGAAAATAAATATATCTGTTTCAATAACATTGTAGTATATTATACAATCATGAAATAAGGTGAGATATTATACAAATTGTCCGTTTAATCGTTTTTACATTTTGAACGCATTTAGTTATAGATTATTTTTTGTGCATTTTCTCTTGGACTCTCTACTATCAATATGAAAATGTTATTTCTAAAAATAAACATGAAACATTTTATTATCTACTAGTTGTCTTTGGCAACCAGCTTGTTCACCAAGGTTATTTGTTATATTTAATTTAAGTTACGTTATTTAGATATAATTCAATGATTCTTTAAGATTGTCAGACATTAAAACTGTATTATTTTAATTATTTTACATGTATGCTGTTTATTGAATACAAGAATTTCTCAAATGGTGACCATTCCCATGGCAGTAATCACTATTAGAAATGCTATTGTCTGATTCTTTCATTTTTAAGTTATTGTGAATTGACTTTTAATATTTCTTGTAAATACTCAGATAATAAAATAATCCTTAGCTTTCAAACAAGAAAAGAAAATCATTTGATTAATTATTTATTGAAACAATGTAATCTTTCATTCAAAATAGGGAAAAAATAAGAAGAAAAATTGATCAAAATTCATGAAAAATTTTCAAGATTTTTAAATGGGGTGAATGAAAGTGATAATTATTTTTTTAATTTTTGAAATGATTTAAAAACTCATTTGATAATTTGAAAATCGTTTGATTAAAAATTTAATGAAACAATGTAATCTTTTGTTCAAAATAGGGAAAAAATAAGAAGAAAAATTGCTCAAAATTCATGAAAAATTTTCAAGATTTTTAAATTGGGTGAATAAAAGTGATAATTATTTTTTAAATTTTTGAAATGATTTAAAACTGGTTTGATGTAATGATAATGATACTTTTGAAAATTATCACAGAAAAGCATTTAATTAAAAAAATTTAATTCTTAACTATTAATTAATTAAAATTCTAACTACATTAAAAAAATCACCTAAAAGTATTCATTTCCATTCTGAAACTAATACTCGCACTACATATTTTTATTTATAATAAACGTGTGTATCATTTGACTTACAGCTTCCAGACCTGGCTAACATATATTTTGGAGGGGAAATGTGTATACTGAAGATATTTATATATTTCTAATTGAAATTTTCATTAATTAAAAATTAATGGATTTTTTTCTAATAACTTAAAAAATATAAATCACAAAAACTAATTTTTATATCATCTTAAAGTTAAAAACATTGGTATATTTTCAATAATACCAATGTTTTAACCTACAAATTAAGATTCTATTTTTTATGAATAAATAAAATAATTTTATCAGATGTTCTAATAATTTATTTTGCCCTTAATGAAAATAATATTTTACCTTCCTGACCATGTTATGAGTGTGTGAAAGAAAATTAGCATTTATCAGTGAGTTATCGCCATGTTGACAAAGACTAAAATTGAATGATAAAGTTACACTTAATGCAAACTAAATGTGATGTTTCACTTGTGTTTGCATGAACTGGAATAAATATAAAATACTTTTTTTAAAAAAAAAGGAATGCAAGAAAAAGTTTTCTGGGATGTTTTAAATTATCTATGTTATTAACTCAGTAATTCAGTTTTATTTGAGGCATACATAGTTGAATATCGGATATCCATTCTAATTAGGGCTCAATAGTTAATTTTTAAAACTTTATTAATTGGCATATATGTCTAATAAAATTGATCTGGATGAAATAAATAAATTTTATGTAGTTTGAAACAATAAGTGTTCTGATGAATTATGAATTTTAAATTTTTATGCAGATCCTCTAATCTATGATTTATATTTAATACAATATTATCGAAAGACTGATTTCCTGAAATAAAAAAAAAATTATTTTGAATTGGAACTGATTGAGTTATAAAAATCTAAATGTCTCTATTCTATAAAGGTGTAGAATTTTAGACTTCTTTATTGAGTGTCTTGTAGAAAATACGTTAAGCAGTGTTTTGACTTTCCCAAAGATTGATAATTTAAAATAATGAAATTGTTACTTGTCCTAAAATAATGATATTCAAAGCTTTATAACTCAGTCCGACTTAATCGCAGAAGATTGAAATGATAGATTAACAAGATAATTTTGCTGAATATGATTATAGAATCGAAGGACTGTATAAAATTTTAACTTTGTAATTGTTTTCATAAGTGCATTTATTGATTGAAATAAAATAATATATTATTCAATGTATTAAAAAAATTAAGATAAAACTGAATTTTGCGATGAATCTGGGAAATTTTTATTGAATGATTCTTTGAAATATGATACAAATTATATTAAAATATTTTCTGGGGTGTATGCTAAAGGATTCGATTCTTTTTGTTGTCATATTTTAAAAAATGTGTTTGTTTTCAGGAAACATATTTTTTTAAATATAACTATAAGTTTTAAAAAAATGTTTTCATATTTATTGAGGTTTTATTTTTACCATTTCAAACTTAAACATGTCAGCAAAATTAGAGAGAAATATAGTACAATGAACAAAATATCTTATGCCTTCTCTATTAATATGAAATATATGTCTAATAGTTAGATGTGTAGAATGTCACTAGCACACTGATATTCAACTTAATTATTTGTAGAGAGAAGGATTTAATCTATTATTAAATGCTTAAAAAAAGAACTAAAGATTTTCATTTTTGCTTTTTACCATTTGATATTAATATATTATGCAGACAAACTGCTATTGTGGAATGTAGTATTAATCAGAGTATTAAAATGAGCAGAATTTGAGTAATTGACATTTAAATTTTTGTAAATCATTCATATTAATTATTTAAAATTGTGCATGCTGATATATGATTCATATATATAATAAGGCATTCTTTTCTTTTATTAGGTCTTCTGCAGCTCATTTTCTATGTTTTGTATGATGATGGTGTTATCAGTTCTGAATCTTTCAAAGAATGGAAGCAAATTGACGATCTAAATGAAGCAAAAGGAAAAACTATTGCCATTCATTCTTTGAAACCTTTTTTCACTTTACTAGAATCTGAAAAAGAAACTAAAGCAATGAACTCTGTATGACTACCACTTTTACTTCAAACAGATCACAATAATAATACTTTCTTACTATTATAATAACTACTTTTCAATGACTGTGTATAAATATACAAAGTATTTTAATAACTCATGGATATAATAAAATGTTAAATATTTTTCACAAAATAAAAAATTAATAATAACTGCTACAAGGAGGTTTATATTTCCTTTCCAAATTATTGTTTATGATTATATATTGTTTGAAATCCTATATTTTTTGGAAAAGAATTTTTGAACTAGGTGCAGGCAAAATGATGCAGTTAATCTAATAGCCAAATAGTTAATATTGATGGTGATAATTTTAAAAAAAAATATGTAGATGCTGAAATTTAAAATTAGAATATTATTAATTGAATTTTAAAATCAGAATGGTGTTAATGAATAACAGGTATAATTCATCAGTTTTGAGTTGTTTTATCATCACTTAATCATAACCACATTTACAGACAGTAAGTGTCAGCTTTATGTGTGTATATATACCAATAATCTGCATGCAAATATGCCTTATAATCTTGATCCATAATCTTTGTCTTGTATAATAATACAAATACCTGTCTGTTTTGTTATTCTTTACCTTTCACAGATTTAACTTCTGTTGTGTAGACATCTGTCTTGAGGCCAAACCATTCGATCTAAATTTATCAAACTTAGCGCTTGCTTTAAAATGAAAATAAATAAATTTTACAAAAATGTGCACTTCAAGGTGTTTGAGAAATTTTGATTAGAATTTTAATTTTTTAAATTATATGATAATTATAATCATTTAATATTTTATTATTATCGAGATTTATGTTTTTTCACCACAATTTCATAAAATATTATATAAGAAAGACCTTTTTGTATCGATGTTATATTTAAAAAGGTTATATTTTCTTTGATACCAATTTTTTGACATATATATAACAAATTTTTATATATTTTAAGCATAACTTTATAACAATAAATTTTTTTAGAAAGTGAAGCTTGACTCTTTTTCATAATAGCTATCAATATTTCATCCTAGCTTTTTTTTTTAGTTATGAAGATTTGATTTATTTCAAGTTAGGTAGATTTTAGTGTGAGATATGCTTTTAAAATTATTTCTGAAATTTTGTTGCATTTACAATTAAAATTAACTTCAGAATTAAAAAAGGGAGATTTTTTCCACCTAATATCTTTTTTTTATGATATTACAAAGTTTTCTATGGTGCATAAATATATAGGCAGAAAATTAAAGTAATGTAAAGCACAATGAATAGAAGGCCACAGTGCTTTTGAAATAGTATATATCTATCATAAACATACTTTAAAACAAAATCATCTAACTGACAAGCAAAGATAACTGAGAAAGCTAAGCGGTTGAAATTTGGTATATGGTTTTCACACCACATTAGCAGATATCTGCCAGATGTTGAGTAAAATCCGTTCAGAGGAAGCCTAGCTGTTCGAATATAATTGAACTCGGTAATAACAAAATGAAGACAGATATAACATCTGTAGTGTAGACATCTGTCAAATGTTGAGCCAATTGTTACTACAGTTTGACTGTCTGTCGGTCTCTATTTTCCGAAATAAGTGAACATATTCAAAAACGCTATAACCTACATATATCAAACTTGCTATGAAAAGTGACAACAATTGAGTTCTGTGTGAAATTTTTGTTTCAATCTGTTGAGAGAAACATTTCTGAAACATAAATTAGATTTTTGAATTAATGAATATTATTGATCAGTCGTGTAGTAACATGTTAAGAATAACATAATAGATTTAGTAAAAATGCTAAATTCGCTCCAAAAGTTAATATTTTGTAACTATTGTACATTAGTGCCATGTAAGGCATTCTCTGTCATGTGAAGTTTCTTAGAGAGTATGTGAAGAAGTTTTGGGGTGACCACTCCTGTTTTTTCCAGAAAGTCATCATAATTTATTAGTAATCCTCCGATATAATGAATCTCAAAAAAAGTTTATTACTACTTTTAATATAGCTGCTCCTAACTAATGAAAGTGCTGACCATTAAATTTTGTGTTCAGACTGTGGCCGTATGGATTTATTTGGTCATAAATTTTCCAACTGAACCATTGTATGACCACCCCATCATAGACCCTAAAAACCACAGAAGAGGGGAAAGGGGGCAAAATGTGCCTGTCTCCAGACATGCACACATCGTCGGAACGGCTAGTAATGTGCAGATTACCCCCTCCTTCATGAGACGGACATTCCCGAAATGGAATATTAAAAAAAAATTATGGTGTTGAAAAATAATTAACCTGCTTTATGTTTTTTCATATGTGCTATGTGATAATCTGACGAACAAATCGCGAAATTCTTGTGAACCATCTGTGGTCCGCTGACAATCGGTTGAGGATCACTATTCTAGTACCAAGTTCAAAACATTTCTCACTCTTATCAGAAAAGTGTTGGATTATTTTTACTTTCCATTATCAGTTGTTTTTTTTCCTTCAGTTTTTTTAAATAATTTATTTTACAAGCAAGAGATGATGATGCTTACAGTTCAGTTCAGTGATCATATTTCGGAAGCTGTGAACTGCAATCTCATTAGCAGGATAAATACTTTTGTGAAAGTTACTACATTTGGATATTGTAAGTATTTTTAATGTGTATTGGTAAAGAAATATTTTTAATAAATATAAGAGAATCTTTTATAATTTATTTATGCGCAATGAAATTATTCTTTAATGAATTATAAGGCAGAAAAAAAAAGGCTTTTAAAATAATGTCACTGTTTCCCATTTTATTTTTTAACAAATTACTATACACAATTAAAGTAAGAGAATGTTTTGATTCTACAATTCGGACCATCACGCAATGTAAAACCATGCTCTGATTACAACTTAATAATTAAATAACTGAACATTTTTATTAGGATATTTAATTAGTGCTATTTAAATATAAACATGTTTTCTAATTGCAACCACATAGATATGAAATGTGTGTTCATTTGGATTGGATTTACCCATGACACATACAAATGTGGAAATTAGCATTCAATTGGAAATGTTATTTTAAAAAAAAAGAACTCTTGATGATATTCTACTCGGATTCGAAATTGAAAAGATTAGAGAAATAGTTAAAACTAAGAAAGTGTAACTTTGAATTGATTGTATCCAGAAACGTTGGATAAATTTTGATGCAAAGGTATAAGTTGATATAATACAAAAAGAAATACCAAAGAACATGTGTGATTAATATGCATGATCAAGTATAAAACAAATATTACAAAAAGGGACAAAGATAAATTGATAAAATATATGACGTCTTCTTATTCTTATTCAGCTCTTAGAAAATTAGTTCATGCTGAAAATTAGGAACTAAATTTGTATCGTTGACAACCAACCTTTTCTTTTAATACTGACTTTTTCAGGTCATACATATATATGAGAGAGGAGGGTACATGAAATGCTATTTCAGATCCCAAGAATGTCCTAAACATGCTCTAAGGAGTTAAAATTCAGAAATCTTGTTGACCAGTCCTTGCTATGATTATCCTTACTTTTAAGAAATTCATCAACAAGGTGAGCCAGCCTTTTGTAGAAATACCATTATCGCTTTTAAAATAGAAATTTGGATCAAATGTAGTCCTTAAAAAAAGGACTCTAAAATTATACTTTTATATTTAAAATCAGTTACAACTAACTCAGATCATCAAATTTATGCTGCCACATTGGTCTTTTTCTTGAATTTTTACGGACGTATATAGGGACCCTAATTCCTTCAACATAAACATACATCGAGAAGTAGACTGACTTAGTTCTAACGATCATAAAGATTTTCCCATTATTTCTGCTCCAATACAGACCTTCCTTTTATCATGCTAAACGGATTATCTCTTGTGTCTGTACTTAAGATTATTTTAGAAAGCTCTTTTCATCTTTTCTGGGGTAGATGTGGCCTTGGTTTCCTTTTTAACGGCTAGTATAATCGAGGATTTTATAGAAAGTGAGGATATTCACCAAAATGATTGGCCAACTAGATCTCTAAACCCTTAACCTCATATCTAGAATGCATTTGGGAGTGAGATTGTAACTTGTCTGTCTCCTTAGTCAAAACTTGAAAATAGTGTTGCTGGAAAGAATGAAAGAAAATGACTCAGAACTGATCGATTGCTGTAATTCCAGTGTGAATTCGTGTTGTGGAAGCGACACTCTATAAGCTAAAAAATATCTCTCCTATAATTTATTTTTAAACGGTAAAATTTTAAAACAATATGTACCATAATGCCTAATTATATGAAACAACGAATGGGAATTTATTCTGACAGACTAATATTCATACTTTTATAGTTTTTAATAAATTGTCAATGTGTTACTTGAATCGTAAGAATAAACTAAACTGTTAAAGACATATATTTACATTCAATTGGATGTTGATTTTTTAAATTAAGTTTAGTTTTTTTCCCCCCAATCTTTAAAACTAAGTTCAGGAAATGATCTTTATTCGCGGTGTATATGTTCCATAAATATGCCGCGAATACAGTAACTGTGAATACGGAATGGTAATTTTTATGGGATTATAGGAGATACGTTCGTAGGTAACAATATATATATATATCCATCCATTTAATTGAAGTTTTTTAACATTTTGATTAATTATCTTAAGGCTTAGGCAATGGTTTGAAGAATTTTGTAACTTTCTCTTGTTAATGGCAGTTTTTAAAAGCTTTTGGCGTATGTATTGGCGGAATTGTGCCAATACGTAGGTTGAATTCCGCCAAGGATCTAACCTGCGATGTTCGGGTTTGAAATCCAGTAACTTATCCACTATACAAAAATGACCACCAATGTTTAGTGTTAGATACTGGCTTATTAAGATTTCACCACAATACTCCCCTACCAGTGAGTTCGCTTGAGAGACGAACGATTTTATTGCGCCAAGCGTTATGGCCAGTATATGAGAGTTGCTGCTGCGTCAAGTGAGTCTGACGGCTTTGTGTTGCTGCGTCAAGTAGGTCTGACGACTTTGCGTTGCTGCGTCAAGTGAGTCTGACGACTTTGCGTTGCTGATGGAGAGATGGCTCCAAGAGAGCTGTTGAAAATTCATCATGTCCGAGGTTATCAATTTAGCGTATGTGTTACCGGAATTGTGACAATACGTAGGTTGAATTCCGCCTAGGATCGAACCTGCGATGTTCGGGTTTGAAAGCCAGTAACTTATCCACTATACAAAAATGGCCACCAATGTTCAGTGGTAGTTACTGGCTTATTAAGATGTCACCACAAGCTCCTTCAATTCAGACTGATACGCAGCAGTCACATTAGCAATTTGCCTTTTAAAAATAAGACTTCGTTCCATAGACGTTCATAAAGAAATCGCAAAGCTCATTTGCCATTCTTAAACCTTCACTAAGATTTTTCAAATTAAATGTCACGTTTCCAGTGCTTGTTGAAGCCTCTTCTTTAATGGGCTGTTAATTTAACATTTCCTCCAAGTCTGTTTCAGTCCAATCTTCATCTTAGGATTCAAGCAATTCCTAAATGTCACTTGATTCTATCTGTTCGAACCCATCTCGTCATATTCCATTCGCGATTTCGGCTATGTTTGCAGTCAAAGTTTGAACTTACACAGATTCTTAGCCATTTTCCGCAGTCAGAGCAGGCCAGTTTTTCCCAGCATTGCTTCAATGTGTGTGGCTTCAGTTCTTCCAATGATTCTTTTATGTTTACGATGCATTTTGCTATGTCAAATTTCTTCTAGCATTCGATAACATTCATCTCAGGATTACATTCCATATTATCCAATATGATTTCGAATGTTCGTCTAATGTAATAGAGCTAAAACGTCTGGATTATTTCTTAGTCCATAGGTTGAAGCAAAGCCGTCGTGTTGGGAGGTAAAAATGTCACCTTTATATTTGGGTGCATAGTTTCAAGTTCGCTAGGATGACCTGACGCATTTTCCAAAACTAGAAATGCTTTAAAACCTAAATTCTGTTTATTAAAAATAAGTTTCAACTTCAGAAACAAAACAATTCCGGAACCAGTCGCAAAAAATAAGTCGCTTGTAACCCACGCTTTCTTATTAGCACTCCAAAACACTGGCAGGTTGAATAAAGAAACCGTGGATAAAGAAATTTTTAGCCGCGAATATAGGAATTGGGTCGCATTTTTTTCATGCGCGAATAAGGATCTTTTACTGTACTGAGAAAATACGAAATTCAATATGACCTATACAAAATACGATAATAATCTAATCCATCCAATCAATAATTTTTAAAAAATACTTTTTACATTCCTGCCTTTTAAATAAACAAACAAACAAAAAGAAAATGATTCTAGTTTTTTGAAATTGAAATCCGAGTTATAAATATTTTTATATCACTAATTTCGACCCCTTCAACCATTACCTAGAGAACAATCCATCAAATAAACTATGTATGCTTGAAGGATTTGAAAAATAATGAAATCATGCTAAATTATAAAAAAATTAAAAGCTTCATTATTCGGTCAAAGTTCAGGTGAAATTTTTTTTGTTAAAAATGTCCAAGCGTCAAATGCGGTTTGCCAAATATGATTGAAGGAACAAGAAGACTACCTGAAACCTGAGACGTATTTTTTATAGGTACATTTATTGATACAAATAATGTAAGAATTAATCATTAATTTCATTTAAAGCATTTTTCCAAGTGGATATACATGCATTAATTAGATGCGCATCTTTAACGGTTTAAAAAATAGCTAATGGTATCCTGTATAACTTATAGTTAGCAATCTTATATTCATTTAAAGTGTTGAAGGAGCTGAACTAAAGCACTTCTCCATGCAATAGCCCTGAAGCAAAGTGTTATTTTAAGGATGTCAATATTATCAAAAGGCTATTTTATCTATCCAAAAGCATATTTTATCTATGAATATCCTTCGACAACAAGCACAACTGTGATAAGAACCAATTGCAGAGCTGTGCTTTACTGCACGTAAAGTGTTCCTTATCTGCTAGTTTCAGTTTCATAGATTGCTTCACTACAAATAGGTGTCCTTTTTTCTGTCATATGATATTAAAAACGCTTATAATAAATGTTAGAACAATATTTTCAAATAAAGTTTTAAATAGTTTTTTTAGAGATAATTTATTTGAAGAAATACAAATGCAGCAAGGTGAGTAATATGTAAATGGCATTCAATATTCACAATTAATGATTTTAAATTAGATTCGGTATTTAAATAGCAGTATACAATAATAATTATAATATATTATTGTAATTTTTAAGTAAGATATAATATATATCTGATATCAAATAATTTTCTTAGTATATGGAAACATTCTAAGCAAAAAACGCTAGAGATTTATTATTCAAGAGTCTGAATACGGTAAAACCCATTTTTCATCGAAAATGAGTTTTTTTTTTCTTAAAGTGTAATATATATATTAATATCAAATATTTTTCTTTATGTATGAAAACTTTCTAGGCAATAAAAAGAGATAATAAAGACGTAAAGAGGTTTTATTCAATGTCTGCCTACGTTTAAAACCCATTTTCGGTCAAAAATCTTGAATTTTTTTAATGTTTTATTTGAAAGTTTGCATCTTTACATTGTCAAAACCATTTATGTTTTATTTTCATGATAAATAGGTATGAAAAAAGTTATTTAATAGAACTTAACTGTTGTTACTTGAAATAAACATTTATCATTTTTTATTCTATTTTGTTGTTTTACCATATATTATATACCACCCACCTCATACGACTAGCTAGTTCTCGGGAATATTGCTTATATTTGGTAATATATAAATCATTTTTATGACTTTATATTCATGATTCTTCCAAAAGGTTTGACATTTAAGTCATGTTACTTCAATTGTTTTAGTTAAGTTTTATTTATTGTATTCATAAACCTTTCTAACGGATATAATTCCATGAAATTATAGTAATAATGAAAACATAAATGCCTTTCTTCCAAATTTCACGACATGGCCACTATGCTTTTTTTATTTGCCTAATAAACTGCATAGAAATCAAATAGAAATCTCCCCCTTTAGCTTTTAACAGTAGGAGGAATTCACACTATCAAATATTTGCTGAAGCAACGAAGACAGTTCCAATTTCAGGATAACTATCTAATCTATTATTAAAAATTAGTAAAAATTTTTTAAAAGAATTATCAACCTTCAGAAAAAATTAAAAGGCATTTTTAAAAAAATGAAAAATGCACAGCTCATTATTGTGTCGTAATATTTTTTGGAGTTATTGTCAGAAAAACGTTAAAACTGAGCTTAATTTTGAATTAAAATTCTTAAAAACCATCCCGAGGCATACATTCTATCAGTTATGTATAAGCCGAATTTAGTAGCTATAGGTCAAACGATTTGGTCTGTAGAGCTCCCGTTCACACACACTCGCACATTCATCGTTAATATTAGTAGAGATCATTTTGCTATAGTCATCATGAATCTTTTATCAATTTTAATTTGATGAAAGAGGGTTTAGTATTTATTATATAAACTGACAAATGTAAAGAAAATATTTAACATAGTTGATACATTTAGAAAGAACTCATTATAATTATGAATTAGTATGTATTACAATGTGTCGTGAGCATTATTTACATCCCTCTCATTCAAAATGTAATCCCGTTACAAAGTAATTATTTGAATCAGGTTTTCATTTACATTGTTATTATAAAACATTACAAAATTTTTAAAACAATTTTCTAATTCATTATTTTTTTTATTTTTTGTGTCGGTGATTAATTTGAAATACTTTAAAATCTGTTTAAATCTGTACAATACCAGCATCCGTTAAAGAATTAAAAAATAGCATCTAAATTGTTCAACCAAGATTTCTAAAATGTCATCTTCTGCTGTATCGAAAAATATTTTTTTTTTCTTTTTCGAAGACGTTTTTCAAGAAAATGTTCTGAAACATTCACATTACGTGCTATCGCTTTTGCTTCGTCTAAATATGAGTTACATTTCGTTTTTAAATTTTGGATTTCAACTTTAATTTCATTGACTAAGTTAAAACCAATTATTTTTCATTTCAAACAGTTTACTAACAGCTAATTTTGGTGAATATTTTAAACCATTTTATTAAACATGAAATAAATGTCTTTTCTTTATTGAATCCAACAGACTTTTAGCTTCAGAACCGTTGTAATATAGTTATTTGCATCAATAAATTCTTCTAGAGCATTACAAGTTTACTCCAACTGTATATATATTGCTTTAACAGTATCTATTTTGGCTTCGCAACGAGTGTTGCATAATGGTTTGAGAGTAATTTTCAAATGCCTTATTAGATTTCCCCCATCTTTTTGTAGATGCAGAAAATAAGCAATACAAACATAAGAATAACAAAATAATGATAATAATAAATGTAATATATGCTATTCGAAGCGTCAACACAAATCAATAAATTAAAAGAGTATGATAAACCAGCACGCACGTAGATTGTATGAGAGTTTAAAGTAATTTTTCTAGATTTTATACTTCCCTTTCATGTTTCTACCGTTATCGTAGGCATGTTCACTACAATCTGTAATATCTAAAGAAATATATCTCTTAATATTTCCAATAAAGCTTTTGCTAGTCCTTCCCCAATCACATCAGTTACTTCAAAAAAACAACAACCTTTAAATGACACATTTATATTCAATATTTTCTCATCAAAATTTATATGCCTAATAAAGATAGAAAGTTTTTAATGGAAAATATCAGAAATAGAATCCATTTAGATATTGTGATACGTAACTACATTATCTTTAATTTTGTTAAGAATTTCATTTTCTAAGACAGGGATAATTTGTAATCTTTGAACTAAATCATTGACAGTTTAATTTATGGACTTTTTTTTAAATTCTGATTATATGATCCATAAGCACATAATCGTATTTACTTAGTAACACGATTACACTTAAATATGTCCATTATTTGGCGTCCCTATTATTTCGTGGATTCCACGAAGATTATTCACACTAAAAATAGAATCAAATCTACAATAATTTGAAATAGTATTTAAGTCATGCTGTTTCCTTACTTATATAAATTTGGATTTGTTTTATCAACAGTAGAAAATAAATTTAATCGTTATAGTATTACTTTCCAAAATGCGCATCGTTAGGAGTTGCTCGCTTAATTAATCGTCGTTTTACTTTTTGTTTGAAAAAACAATATAAACAAACCTACACATTCTCACATAAAAAAAAATAAGGCATTAGATATGAACAAAAGTAGCTAGCTGATGATTTACAATTCCATTTGAAACTAGCCTGAGCCTCGACTTCTGGGTAGCGGGCACGCCGATCTGTCTTAACATGTCTGAAGGGGATTTCCTTATTCATAAATGAACTTTTCCCGCTTTTTTATAGAGATCACTGCGATCTCTGCCTAATAAAGGCATCTATCAGTTCTCAGTTAGCCACATGGAAACAAGCTTGTAGACTTTTAATATGTGTAACATTATTATTGATCAGAACGCTATTTTAATTTTTAATCACTGTGCCCTCCCCTTCAGTTGTGGGCTCCGACATAGGAGGCCGCACTCCCCAGTTGGCCCTGGGTTGATGACATCCTCTTCAGCAAAATCTGCACCACACCAGCTATAAGGGGCAACTGGTATTCAGTTAGTAGATTTGCATTTACTAATTTCACATGCATAGGGGATTTGACTTCCGATCCTGGAGCCTTTTGGATATTATGCTGAAACCGACATATGAGTCAGCTTAGCAAATCATCAATACGTTTTGATTAAATATTTTCCCAATAGTATGATTTGGAAAGGAGGGTTGGCTCGTGTACCACCCTCCCTATTTGACTCTTCAAATATAAAAATTAATAAATTTATACAAGCGTAATTATTATATAAATTTGATATCATAAACAAGTAAATCGATGGTGAAGGATGTAATTTTCTGCCTTACAAATGCTTGGAAAAACGTAAATAAGAAAATGATTTTTATTCATCAAAAACAAAAATCATCAATGAGTGACCATTGCAGACGATTAAAAAATATTGGTTATGAGTTACGTTAGCTGTGAGATATTATTGGAGAAAGGCTGAATGGATATAACCGACGATCTGCAAACAAATGATGTAAGCAAGCGTCTCGCAGATGAAAAACTAAAGCTATTTTTATTTTTATTATTGGCAGATGTCAGCACAATAGAGGACGTGACGAGTAAATAAGAGATTAAGGAGACAGGCGAGAGGCAGTTGTTCAAACAATTCCTCACAATGTTGCAACGTATTCCTTTAGCATTAAAGAGACAAATGAAAATAATGTTTCAGTGAAATATAAGTTGATGTTAAAACAACTTTACAAAAAAAAAACAATCCGAATATTATTTAAAGTAAAGAAACAAACGAAAATTGTCTATTTTTATATACCTGCTGTTTCAAAATAAAAACAAAAATTCAGTGCAGGTATGTAAGTTTTTCTTTTCTTTTAAAATAGAACTAGTTAATATTATGTAAATTAAAAGAAAAGTATTACCTTGTATGTTATTTTTTTTTACAATAGTATGTAGTGGTTATTCTTTATTTATTTTTACATTTTAATGTGGTTTCTAATTTTTAATGCAATTATGATAAGTTTTATTATCAAAATGCGTTTTTTATGATGGTTCACTAATCCAGAGCTTCCGATAATTGGATAATCCTCTGATATTTTTTGAAACTTGGTGTTGTCCGAAGTGTGATGTTATTTATAAATGCGTTGTCATAAATACCACCCTCCGTTTCTCATATTGTTAAGTAATTGAGTCCAAGGCCGACCTTCTTAATGAAAGAAGCCATTTGGGGTCCTAATTTTTTTGAGAATTAAAAAAAAACATGAGCACATACTATTAATACATGTTTATTTAATTTGTGATTTTGTTTTTGCCAATACATCGATTACTTCAGAGAAATTACATTTTTTTTTTTTTGCAATTTCCTTTACGGTAATTTATATAGCAAAGGCATTTAAACGTTCTGAACACATACTTGACCTAAAATAATTCTTAATTAATTTTAATTTGTTTAAAGAGCGCTCAGCACTTGCTATAGTAATCTATATCTATACTTATAATAAAGCTCAATGTGTGTGTGTGCGTGTGTGTGTGTGTGTGCGTGTGTGTGTGCGTGTGTGTGTGCGTGTGTGTGTGTGTGCGTGTGTGTGTGTTGGCGCTCCACAGGTCAGACCGTTGGACTTACAGCTACCAAATTTGGTACATGTATACCTTGGAGGTCGGGAATGTGCACCTCGGAGCCCTTTTTTCGAATTTTTAATTAGAATTTGAATTAATTAAAATTTAAGCGAAATTTCGACGTTTTTCCGCTATAACTTCCGAAAATATTATCGCACAAACAAGATTTTCATATCAATTTAAAGATTAAAAAATTAGCTCTCTAACGGTATCAGTTTTTTAAATTTATAACGTAAGTTTCTATTTTTAACGAATTTTTAAAGAAATATTTTAATTATGTTTTTATCACGTGACTGGATAAAATGAAAGAATGCCGGAAGTTCGAATAAAAAAAAACTATCATCGCTAAATAAATCTAAAGAAATGTATCTTTTACCACGTGACTGTATAAAATAAAAGAAATATAAAATGTGATATTTTCTTTAAAAAAATGCAAGGCAAAGGATTCCATGATCGTTTGCAATATCTATATCATTAATTCAATAAATCTTCTTTATTTACGATAAACCTGATAGAATTTATGTGGCAGTTTATGTGGCTTGAATCCAATTATGCATTGATGAATTAATGAGTTTTAGATTTCTTCATACTTTGCACTGTGAGTCATATTTTACAAATTATTTTTGTTAATATTTTAAATAAAAGTTGCTACATCAATCAGTCTTCTAAATCAATCATTAAAACTGATTTATAAAATTAAAGAATATTATTAGGAAAACGTGTTTTTTAGAACTTTCCGTCCATCATCTTAAAGAAAAATATTAATTTCAGGCCAATCAATGCCCGGAATTACTTCAAGGTTTATGAATATGGAATTTAATTGAAAATTTAAAAAAAAAACGCATTACTCATGGCGAACCAGCTGATCGCCAAAGGCGGCTAGTTGGTAATATAAAGAAAAGTTTTAATACAGATAATACATTTAGAAATAACTCACTATAGTTATTATTTAGTATGTATTGCAATATGTCTGGTACGTTATTTATATATCTTTTATTTAAAATCAAATCCCGTAGCTAACAAATTTCTTGAATTAGGTTTTCATCTACATTTTTGTTATGAAACTTTACAAGGTTTTTTTGGACATATCTCTAACTAATGTTTTTCTAAAAATTATATATAAGTGACTAATTTGAAATCAGGAATAATATTTGGTATACTTTTAAACCTATCTTCTATTTATACAATAACAGTATTAATTACATTGTTAAAAAATAACACCTAAATTCATCTATCACGTTTATTATAATTTCGTCTTCTGCTAATTCGGAATACAATCTCTTCCTTTTTCGAATTCGTTTTACAGGAAAATGTTCTGAAATGTTCAAATTACGTGCTAGCACTTTTTATCTGTCTAAAAAATAAATTAAAGTTTGTTCTTAAATTTTGAATTTTAGTTTTAATTTGATTGACTAAATTGAAAGTCCAGTAAAGAGTAATTCTTTTTGTTTCAAATAGTTTATTGATAGTATTAATTTTGGACAATATTGCAAACCATATTATTAAACATAAAATAAAGGGCATTTCTTGTATTGCATCTAATAAACTTTTAGCTTCGAGTACCGCTGTATTATAGTTATTTGCATCAATAAATTCTTCTCGGCCATTACAGGTTCGTTCAAACTGTGTATATAAAGCCATAACCGAATCTATTTTGACTTCCCAACGAGTGTCACATAATGGTTTAAGAGTAATGTTTAAATGCTTTTGTAAAATTTCCCATCTTTTTGTAGATGCGGAAAATAAGCAATATAAACGTTGCAATATCTCAATTCTTTTTACATTTTATATTGCTGGAAGCAGCATGACAAATTAATAAAGGAGTGTGATAAGCGAGGCACATAAATTGCATGCGGGTTTAGAGAAACCAGAGGTGTCCAAACTTTTCGCGACACGGGCCGGATCGAAAGTAGATCCATGTTATACGGGCCACATGTATATACAAATTGAAAAATATCATTATGAGTAAAGTAGCATTAAATACTATTAATTAATACTATTTTATTGTAACTTGAAAATACAAAATACTTAACAAACAAAGTATAATTATATAATTATTTTATATAAATTAAAATATTTTCATGCACCTTCTAATGCGAATGATGAAACTGTTTTTTTTTTTGTTGTAGTTGTTGAAGAATGTCTTTATAGTTGGGATCAAAATGTGTTACACCAATCATAAGCAATGACTGCAAATGATCATCAGATAAATTTGCTCTATATTTTGATTTGAGATACTTCATTCGAGAAAAGTTTGTTCGCACACGTAAGTAGTCCCAAACATTAAAAGGAATTTACGAGCAAATTTCTTCAAATTTGGAAACTCTTTTGCATCCAAATATTTATAAAAATCTATTAAATTTCCTCCTAAGTAAGTAAGTTAATTCCATGAAAACGTTATCGAAATCAAAACGATATTTATTTATTTATACTTAAGTGCTTCTTTAAGCGAATTACTCAAAATTTCTTATGTTTTATTTACAACAAAACAATAAGACTCTGCTTATCGTCAAAATTCACATGCGTATAAAATTTCTTTTATGTTTGAGTTACCGAAATATATTTTTTTATTTAGTCTTATAACTTCACAGCGCGATAGACATTTGTGTTTGGTCAAGTACAACAACTCCGTTTTGTCTGCCACGTAGTTTTTCGATCTACCTTTATGAAAATGAAAAGGTTTGGGCGAAAACATCATTATGTTTTAAAACCCTCCGCGGGCCGGATAAAATCACTTGGCGGGCCGGGTTTGGCCCGCGGGCCATAGTTTGGACACCTCTGCTCTAGACTGTACACCTTTATATTTCCCTTTCATGTTGCTACTGTTGTCGTATACTAGCCCTCTACAATACATAATATTTATCTCAATTTCGTTTAATCTTAGCAATAGAGTCTTTGCTAGTCCTAATTGAAGTTTGTATGTTGGGAAATTTCAGAAGTGGAATCTATTTGGGTACTATAGTACATGGCTGCTTTTATACCGTGTTTAATTTTGTTAAGGACTTCTTTTCCTAAAGCATCAATAATTCGTTTTTGTGACCTATGTGCTAAATGAAGAACAATTCTATTTTTGGAATTTATTATTTTGTTTATATGATCCATTAGGACAGGATCGTATTTACTTAATAATTCGATTAAACTTAAAAAATTTCCATTATTAGGCTTCCCTATTATTTCATGGGTACCTCGAAGAGGAAGATCATTACATGCGAAAAATTGAATCAATAGCTAAAATTCTTTCGAAGCAATAAATGAATTAATATGACAATTAAAGCGTTCATGATCTTGGATTACATTTGATAGCTTTCTCCAGTTATTATAGCCACCTGTAAACCGTGTGGTTTGGTCATTTCTTCTTCTTTTGGAAAACTGCATACAATAAAAGCCTAATAAGGAGACTTGCATCTTTGAATAAATTAACCAACTGTGAAGTTGAGTTTCACCATTTGGCATTTTTTTAAAGTAGTATCTAATAGAAAATGATCTACCTTCAGCATTTTTAGCAAAAACTCCTTTATGTTCACAGGTCCGTTTTTAACACATATTTTAAATTTATCACTTATAATAATTGGTCATAAACCAGGATCATTTATACTCTCTTCATCATATTTGTTACTGTCACTTTCCTCTTTTTTCTGATTCGGTCATATGTGTATAAACCCGGGTTTCTTCAACAAATTTCACCATTTCAACTGTTTTATTACTGCACTATGTAGTTTGTGCAGAGCTTTCTTCCCCATTTGAAGTTTAAATTGCAATTTTTGAAGCTGGAATAATTTATTTGCCAAAACTATTTTGTAGCCAAGATACAGATTTATTTGTGACTTTTCTTTTCTGATAATTTTCTTTTTTGACACCCGGAAGGATATTTCCTTGGTGTGGACATCTTTATAACTGACAATATTAAGTAGTTTATAGAATGAATTATCAAATTATTTTATGCTATAACTATAAGCTATTAACTAATAGATGAGATAAGTGATTATAAATCTATTTACCCTATATTAACAATATTTTGCATACTTGTAAAAAGACTATAATATGAACTATATATAATATATATTATGAACTTCGTATGTATCTAAATCCGGAGACTGCGAAATTAAAACTTCTTCTTTACTTATTTTCATTCCGGTCATGGCCGGTGAAGCAGTTAAGCAATATGCATTGCTGGGAGTTCGTCGTTTAATTTATCATTTTACTTTTTGTTTGAGCAACTTGATATAAACAAACATCATAGAGGCACTCATTACATTAAATGCAGAAAAAAAGTACATAGCTGATGATTTACAAATCCATTTGAACCCAGTCTCAGTGCCTAGAAGACACGCCGCTCTGTCTTAACATGACTGAAGGGGATTTGTTTATACATTAATCACCCCCCCCCTTTTAATAGGTATCATCGCGATCATTGCTTATAACGGCGCCGACGCTTCGCCAGCCAAGTGGAATCAAACTTGTATACTTTCGGTGCGTGTAAAAGCTATTATTGTTCAGAACGTTATTTTAATCCTGAACCACAATGGGGGCCCAATGAGGCGCGGGCCCCGGGGATATTCCACCCGCCGCGACCTCTACGTGGCCACTCTATTTGAGTTCCTTTCTAAAATTTTAAAGTAAAAAATAGATGAAAAAAATATGTTTTTTTCTCACTTTTTAGCAATGTATAATTTTAAGTTTCATGACTTAAAAATAATATTTTTTATTGTAATTATAAGTAAGAAGGACAAACTGACCTAATCGATAGATGGATAACGTTATAAATACTCTAAATTGACTTACAATGTGATAAGTTTAATCTCATATGATCCCCTTTTGATTTATTCTACATATGCATGTGTGCTCAGAGGCATACACTGAAGTGACAAAAGTCATGGGATAGAAATATGCTAATATACAGATGGCAGTAGTATCGCAGCGAAAAAGTATAAATGCGCAATTCGTTTTCCAGAGCTTTCATTTGTGTTCAAGTTATTCATGTGAACAGGGTTTTCGTGATTTATGGAGGCACGACGAGAATTAACAGACTTTGAACGTGGAATGTTAGTTGGAGCTAGACGCATGGGTCATTCCATTGCGGATATCGTTAGTGAATTCAACATTCCGAGATCCACAGTATCAAAAGTGTGCCGAGAGTATGAAATTTCAGGCATCCCATCCCATCATGGACAGCGCAGTGGGCGACCACCTGCACTTAACGACCGAGACCGCCGACGTCTGTGTAGAATGGTCAATGTTAATAGACACGCAACATTTCGTCAAATAACTGCAGGAATCAATGTGGGACGTGTCCGATAGGACTGTGTGGCAAAATTTGTCTTCCTTGGGCTATGACAGCAGAAGACCGACTCGAGTGTCTTTACTGACAACACGGCATCGCCTGCAGCGACTCTCCTGGGCTCGTGAGCATATCGACTGGTCCCTAGACCAGTGAAAAACCATGGCGTGGTCAGATGAGTCACGATTTCAGTTGTTACGAGCTGATGGTAGAGTTCGAGGGTGGCGCAGAGCCCACGAAGCCATGGACCCAAACTGTCAGCAAGGCACTGTTCAAGCTGGTGGTGGCTGCATAATGGTGTGGGCTGTTTTTACATGGCATGGACTCGGTCCTCTAGTACAACTGAACCGATCATTAACTGGAAATGGTTATGTTCAGCTGCTTGCAGATCACTTGCAGCCATTCATGGATTTCACGTACCCACACAACGATGGGAGTTTTATGGATGACAATGCGCCATGTCACCGGGCCAGAACTGTTCGCGATTGGTTTGAAGAACAATCCGGACAATTCCAGCGCATGATCTGGCCACCTAGATCGCCCGATAGGAATCCCATCGAGCATTTATGGGACATCATCGAAAGGTCCGTTCATGCCCAAACTCCTGCACCATCCACACTTTCACAATTATTGACGTCTATACAGACAGCATGGCTCAATATTCCTGCAGAGGACTTCCAACGACTTGTGGACTCCATGACAAATCGAGTTGTTGCACTTCGCTGGGCAAAAGGAGGACCGACATTATATTAACAGTCATCCCATGACTTTTGTCACTTCAGTGTATGTGCTCTGTGAGTTAGCAAGAAATATAATAATTTTTTTTTTTTTTACAATAACTTCGGTAAACACTGAGTTTATCTCTAATTAATATACCAAATTGCTGTCAGATATTACTTGCAAATGTAAGCTGCAAAGAATTTTCTTTTAAAAAATAAATTTCCAAACTGATTCTGGAAAATATTTTTCGATACAAGATAAATAATAAAACATTTTTGAATAATCTTATAATGGTTCAAAAATATTAAATTAATAGCGATAATTTAAAACGATGTAATGGAACAATACCATAATGTTTAAGTTCGAAAACGGGACAAAACTATACAAATGTAATTAATTTCTTATTAGGAAAATAAAGATGAATGTGTATGCATTGCGCTCTACAGGAATACCGTTTGCCCCAAAATACCAAATTTAATATACATAACCTGGAGGGTAGAAACTGCGACGCCTTTGAATGATTTTTTAAAATTTTAATTAATTAAAAATTAACTGAACTTTGATGTTTTTCCATTATAACTTCCAAAAATATTGCAGTAAAAAATTTTTCAAACTAAAAAATTTAAAACACATTTTGAGAATGCGAATTTAAATAGTCTTATACTTTTATTTAATGATTAAAATTCTTTAAAAGGTTATTTTTTATTAATTTCTAATAATCGATTTCATAATTTCCTTAAAATTTAAATCACTATCATTGTTTCACCAAATATTTAAATGTTTGATTTTCTTCAAGTTTTGAAAGCTAATGAAGAAGGATTTCCTTAAAATATCCAAATATCTTTAGTTTATAAAACGAATAAAAAGGGGGAAGTTATAATATATAAGATATTAATTCCAACCAACCAAATATCTTTAAGAAAGATAAGATAGAATTCGTTTTAATACTTTGGTAACAAAGTTTTTTCAGTATCAAAAACAGAAAGTTGTAACTATATTTGATGTTTATTTGTAAATATGGTAGTTTATTATCTGCTTTATTTAATATTCTTAATTATTAATTTTTGTAAAAAAATAATTAAAAGTCTCTCTGTCTGTTTATTTATGCTCCCATGCATCTCAAAAATACAATGTTTAGTTGGATAGTTAAAATTAAGCCTATAACTTTATCATAAGAATTGTTGATCTGCGTCAAATTGAAACCAGCTCTTTTCGAAAGTGATTCTCTCTCTGTTTGTGAATATAGATTGACGATAAGATTAAAAAAAAATTGTGCTTTTGAATTGTGATCTGAAGTTATAGAATTATATCAAGTTTTTGATCCAATCAAACTCTGAAATGTCCATTGAAACTATGCTTGCCTTAAACAGCATTTTTAAGTGCTTTTAAATTTTAGTGCTTTTTAACTTTTTTAATTTTTTACTTTTTAAATTTTAAACTTGTTCGAATCCGAAATAATTTTTAGTTCCGTTTCCGTAATTAGTTTCGATTCGTTTCCTAAATTATTCTGATTTAGGGTTGCTTCATAAATAGGTATTGTTTCATTTAGCTTTTAGGTTTGTTTAATTTTTGTAGTTTAATTCAGAAATAAATTTTAATTTCGATTTTAACATAATTTGTCTCGTTTCCAAAAAAAAAATTAGTTTCGGTTTCCAAAATAATTTAATTTTTGATGAATTTTGAAATTTTTTAAAATTATTTAATGCTTTTATGATTGATTACTTACTCGTGCAATTGGTTGGAATCAAGCACCATTTGCGCTTTTCAGCCAGTTGCAAAATTAAAAAAATTTGAAAGAATTAAATTTTGGAATTATTTTTCTGATTTTACTTTTTCAAGAATTCCTTGTCTTTACGGGTTAGAGAGATATTCTTAATTATATTAAATGAATAGAATTAAAATTAAAACAATTTATAATAACAAAATTTCATTATTTCTTTTATAAAAGCAACAAATAATGGTACTTTTCCATTATACCAGCGCATGCAAAAAGTCGCCAATAATGATGCAACCAACGCCAAAAGGAATATCGCCGCCGGTATATTTTTACCGTTATATTTTTAAAGAAAGTCGGAGCCATTTTATCGTCTGCTCCAAAATTACGACAGTTTGCTGTCGCCAAAATATCTGCTTGGCGAGATTTGCACCGGTATGATGGAAAAGTACCCAAATAATTTCATTAAAAATTTAGACAAAAATGATTTTTCCAGTTATTAATGTAATACTACTATTGTTGTGGAACTAATCTATTCATTATTTGTTTGTTCAACTTTTCTGTATTTTGTTTTGGCAACTGTAATAATTTGTATCGTATTGTTTGTATCGTTATCGTTGTTGTGTATATATTCGAATTTCTTGTAGGTAGCTTTGCTTTCGTAGTAATAAAGTGATGAAGGGACATTAATACTGTATTTTTTGTCGTATCTAACATAATGGTGACTACCGCATGTGATTAAAAGCGCATTTCTTCTGAAACGTAAGGTAAGAAAGATTAATTTGTTTTAGAAGTTGCTAGTTTGTTTCGAAATGGATACCGCTGTTAAAAAACGTACGCCACTTCGGGCTTCATTTACTAAGTATTATAGGGCTTTGATGTCTCTTCTTGATACGCAAAATGCAGATTTTAAAGATGTTGAAGTAAAATTTTCCGCTTTGGAAAGAACTTATAATAATTTAAAAGTTATTGATGATGAAATTCTGCAATTGCTTTTAGAAGAAGTTAGCGAAAATTATTGAACAGAATATGAAGTAACTGAAAATTATGCTGAAAATTTTGATAATGCAAATATTAGTGTTAAGCATTTTTCTGAAAAATTGATTACTCAACAAAGTTTTGTTTCGTTAAATACGGAATGTACGAAACTGAAACTTCCGAAAATTGAACTTATGAAATTCGGAGGAGAAGTGAAAGATTGGCTTTCGTTTTGGAGCCAGTTTGGCAGAATACATGACGATAAACAATCGGAGCCTGTCGATAAATTTCAATATTTGATTCAATGTATGTCTCCTGGTACTAGAGCCAAAGAAATAGTTGATAGCTATCCTCCTACTGCTGATAATTATTTGAAAGCTGTGGAAAGTTTAAAATCTAGATTTGGAAGAGAGGAATTGCTAATAGAATTTTATGTACGGGAGCTTTTAAGTTTGGTAGTAAAAAATGCCACTAGTGTAAAATCGAAAGTTGATATTGTAAAATTATATGATAAATTAGAGTCACATTTGCGTTCCTTAGAGTCTAATGGAATGACATCAGACAAGTATGCAGCAATGTTATTTCCTTTGGTTGAGTCTTGCATACCAGAAGATGTACTTCGTGTATGGTTGAGAAAGCCTTTACTAAATGAAGATAAATAATACAACAATAGATTTTCTCAGCTACTTCTGTTTTTGAAAGCCGAAGTGGAAGGTGAAGAGCGCATTTCTCTTGCTAAAGCTGGAATTAAACAGTCTGAATCGATTACGAGAAAGAAAATAAGAGATTGTGAATACTCGATACCTATTGCTAATGATCTTGTATCTGGTGCAAATGAATTTAAGAAAGCAGTATGCTTATTCTGTGATAAATCCCATCAAAGCAAGGACTGTTATAAAGCACAGAAGATGCCTCTGACTGAAAGAATTGAAACTGTGAAAAATAAAAAGGGTTGTATTTGCTGTTTAAAGATCGGCCATAGATCAAAATTTTGTAGAACTAATGTACGTTGCTTATGTTGCAGCAAGAAACATTCCATTATTTTGTGCCCTGATGTAAAACAAACTTCAAAAGAGAGTTTGCAGGCTCAAACGGAAGAAGTAAGCAGCTCGTTATCTTACACCTGCGATTGAGGCGAAGTTCTACTTCAGTCATTGTTAGTAGAGATTGAAGGTAGTGGCCGTCGGAGAATTGTGTGAGCACTTATAGATACTGGATCCCAGTGCTCCTATATACTGAAAAGCATGGCAAGTGAATTGAGGTTGAAATCTAGTTTGACTCAGAGTATGACTCACGTCGTCTTTGGAGGTACAACAACATGGGTAGAACACAAACATTATACAATAAAGGTTCGAAATTTAAATTCGAATTATTCCTGTGAAATTCAAGTGCTGGATCAACCGATCATTTGTGGAACAATATCTCGTCTTTCGAGGGGACATTGGATGAAAGAATTGCATGAAAAGGTCATCATCGTCACAGATGTGGGTCAGAACAAGCCAGTCATTGAATTATTGATAGATGCAGATTTCGTAGGAAACATTTACTCTGGAAGAATTGAAAAACTAATTTCTGAATTAGTAGCCATTGAAACTACCCTCGGATGGATTCTGATGGGAAAAACTCATTCTAATGCTGAAAGCAAATCAACCAATGCTATTGTTTCGTCTTTTTTAAATATCAACAGTATAACCGATTTGTGGAGATTGGGAGCAATAGGAATATCAAATTCATGTGAAGATAAGACAAGCGCTGAGATAGAGAAGACTATGTTGGAACATTTTGAAGAAACAGTACATAGAAATCAGGAGGGAAGATATGAGATAAGTCTACCTTGGATTCGAGATCGCTAAGAAATTTTTGACAATCAGGATGATATTATAAAGAGGTTGAAATCCGCAACAACTAAGTTGATTACTTCTGGAAAATTCGAAGATTATAATGCAGTTTTTGAAAAATGGATAAATGATGGTGTAATAGAAGAACTGTCTGCATCAAAATCAAGTTCAAAGGGACACTTATCTTCCTCACAGAGGTGTGTTCAAAGATAATTCTACAACTGCTGTGAGGCCAGTTTTTGATGCCTCTTTTCGGACAAAAGGACGCCCTTCTCTCAATGATTGTTTAGCCAAAGGACCTAACTTGCTGGAATTGATCCCTTCTTAAGTTCAGAGAGAAAAGTTTTGGCGTAATTGCTGATATTAAAGCTGCTTTTCTTCAAATTTCTGTGCGAAAAGAAGACCGAGACTGCTTACGTTTCCTTTGGTGGCGAGACAAACAACAAAAAGAAGTGAAGATATTTCGACATTGTCGTGTTGTTTTTGGAGTTAATTGCAGTCCATTTCTTTTTGATGCTGTCATGGATTCTCATTTGAGACATTGCAATGAATCCAAAGAAATTGTCGATAAACTGAGATCGTCCTTTAATGTCGATAATTGTGTGACATCCGTCGATTCTGAAGAAGAACTGTACGCCTTTATCCAAAAGACAACGACTATCATGGCTGAAGCTAAATTTGATTTGAGATGTTGGGAACACTCACATTTTAATCAAATCCCTCAAGAGTCAGAACCGACAAAAGTTTTAGGACTTCTGTGGGACAAAGTCGAAGATGCATTCTTTTGCGACATAAAGTTTAGGTGATCTTCCTGTAACTAGAAGAAATGTTCTATCGATAGCACAAAGAGTATTTGATCCAATTGGGTTTAGCTGTCCTTTCACGCTGCTCCCAAAGTTATTACTGCAGAAGAGCTGGAAGGCTAAATTAACTTGGGATACTGAATTACCTGAGGAAGAAAAGAAGGAATTCTTGAAGTGGATGAGAAACCTGCCTTTGTTGTCAACATTACGTATACCCAGAATAGCAACATTGGACGGAACACATTTATATACACTTAACATTTTTTGTGATGCTTCAATGTCTTCATATGCTACTGCTATTTTTCTAAGATCTTCAAATGAAGCGGAAACTGAAATACAACTACTTCAGGCCAAATCAATTGTGTCTCCTTTGCATAAAATAACAATTCCGAGACTGGAACTACTTGCCTGCCTTACAGGAGCTAGGCTAACTTCATTTGTGAAGAAGAATTTAGGAATCAAGATTGGAAAAGAATACTGTTGGACTGATTTCTCAACTGCCTTATACTGGATTCAGCATGATGAACCATGGAATGTTTTAGTAAAAAACCGAGTGGAAGAAATTAGAAAACTTTCCAATGTGAATGACTGGAGACATGTCCCTGGAATAAGCAATCCAGCAGATCTACTTTCACGAAGGTGCTCTGTCAAGAAGTTGATTAAATCTCGATGGTTGGAGGCCCTGAATGGCTCAGAAAAGAAGTGGAAGAATGGCCATTGTCTCAGCCATAATTTAATGAAGATATTCTCATGGAAAAGAAAATTACAGCTGTAAGCCTAGTCGATGGAACATCGGATGCATGGCTTTTGTCTTACTTTTCAAGCTACAAGAAAATTGTAAGAATGGTTGCGTGGATACAGAGATTTCTTCACAATATTTCAAGACCAAAGCCAGAGCGACTTAAGGGAGAACTAACATTTAAAGAAATGTATAAAGCTGAAAGGAAAATAATCAGCATTGTGCAAACTGAATCATTTGCTGAAGATTATTTAAAACATCTTAATATTTCTTTCTTCAAAGATGAGTCCGGATTGCTTCGAGTTAAGACAAAACTCACTGAGAGAGATGACTTGGATGATTTTAAAACTCCTACTTTGCTACCAGGTCAACACAAATTGGTGAGACTTCTAATTCACGAACAGCATGTGACAAATTTACATTGTGGATCAAACAGTTTGCTATTGCACTTGCGAGAGAAGTACTGGATAATTAATGCAAAGAAAACAGTACGCAAAGTGATCTCGCAGTGTGTACGATGTCGAAGGCATGAAGCAAAGTCTTTGTCAACGCCTCCTGTTCCGTTGCCAGAGGAAAGAGTTCGAGATGCTTCTGTGTTTGAGATCGTCGGTGTGGATCTTGCTGGACCCCTCACGCTTCGGGGTGGAGAAAAGAGTTGGATTGTGTCATACACTTGTGCAGTATTCCGGGCTGTGCACCTTGAACTGATCCAATCCCTATCTACAGAAGCTTTTTTGCTAAGTTTTCGAAGATTCATTGCTCGCCGTGGACGTCCAAAAATTGTGTACAGTGATAAAGGCACTAATTTCGTTAGTTCTTGTAACTAGCTTAAAACCTTCGATGCTAGCCTGATTCAAAGAGAGGCCTCTGCAAAAGACATAGATTGGAAATTTAATCCTCCTTCCGCACCTTGGTGGGACGGATTTTGGGAACGCTTAGTGCAAGCTGTCAAGAAACTTCTAAGGCGTGTCCTGGGCAATGCTTGCTTTTCTTATGAAGAATTGATTACTTTACTTTGCAATAGGGAATCAGTGATAAATTCACGTCCTTTAACCTATATTTCCGAAGACTCGGCTGATCTGCGTTTTATAACTCCAGCTATGTTTCTACAAGACATTCAGACGGTGGGAGTCCCTGATTTGGAACACCTAGATAAAATCAGTCTCTCAAAAAGATTGCGATACCTGCAAAAACAGAGAGGAGACTTAAGGAAAAGATTTAGATCAGAGTATCTTGGTCAACTCCTTTTAAACAAGTCTAATAAAAACTGCCGGTCTTTGGAAATCGGGGAAATAGTCTTAGTTGAAAAGGAGGACATCAAAAGAACTTTTTGGCTGATGGGACGTATCATTTCTACTTTTCCTGGAAAAGACGGTCATATCCGAGTGGCAAAAGTCAAAACGAGTACTGGTACGGATTACGTTGGTGAACAGTGTCTCGAAGTAAACTCTAGTGAACCTGAAATTGCTGTACAGAAGAAACTAGCTTCCACAAAAAGTGGTAGAGAGAGGAAACTTCCTTCTAGACTTGCAGATTATAAACTTTAAATTTGTTTAATGTTTGATAAAGCCCATTGATCAAAGGTGGGAGTATGTGGAATTAATCTATTCATTATTTGTTTGTATAACTTTTCTGTATTTTGTTTTGGCAACTGTAATAATTTGTATCGTATCGTATTGTTTGTATCGTTATCGTTGTTGTGTATATATTCGAATTTCTTGTAGGTAGCTTTGCTTTCGTAGTAATAAAGTGATGAAGGGACATTAATACGGTGTATTTTTTGCCGTATCTAACAATTGTAATAAAAATAGAAATGATGAAATATTAATTCTTTAGCTTGAAAATAAAATAGACTTTCGGATACTAAATCAATAGATAGCGCTCAGAACCTCCATTTATTATTTTTTTCCCCAGTAATCAAATCGAATAGCGGATAGAATAGCATAATTGGAATTTCGTCGCCTGTTGCTGTTATGTTCTTTCCTTTTTGTTTCTTAATTATTGGGATGAATATTTTTAATTATTGGTTGAATACTCTTATGTAAGCTTATAATATATATTTTTGTATATTTTCTTAACGATTTTAATGTTGTTTTGTTCTGTGTCTTTGCTGTAGTACTCTTTGACCTTAATTTTGGGGATTTTCATGATTCTATTATATTTATTTTTACTTTGCATATATTTCTAATTAAACTCATCTGTATTTTGGTAGTAGCGTCATTAGCGCTCTCTAAATACGATAGTGTTTTAATTTTTAAAATGTTAGTCTTGTTCGAATCCAAAATAGTTTTTGGATCTATTTTCGTAATTAGTTTCGTTACCTCTTATACTGCAAATTTTTGTAATTCATCTGTATTTTAGAAGTAGCTGCATTCGCGCTCATTAAATACAATGATAGCTTTTTAACTTTTAATCTTGCTTGAATACGAAATAATTTTTAGTTCCGTTTCCGTAATTAGTTACGATTCGTTTCCTAAATTATTCTAATTTAGGGTTGCTTCATAAATAGGTATGATTTCATTTAGCTTTTAGGTTTGTTTAATTTTTATAGTTTAATTCAGAATTAAATTTTAATTTCCATTTCAACAATTTCCAATTTGTTTCGTTCCGAAGAAATTTTTTAGTTTCGGCTTCCGAAATAATTTAATTTTTGATAATTTTCAAATTTTTTGAAATGATTTAATGCTTATGATTGATTACTTATATATATACACACAATCATAAAATTATTAAAACAATCAAAACCCATTTCCTGATCAACAAAAACCAAAACGAAACCAACTAGGCCGAAATCGAAACCAAAACTCAATTCAGAATTACACGCCAAAAGTTCGCAAAATGAAAGGTAAATGAACAAGAACCAATTAATGAAACAAATCCAAAATACTATATTGAAAGAATTATTTAAACGAAACAGAAACGAAACCAAAACCGGAATCGAAACTAAAAATCATTACTGATTCAAACAAGTTTTAAGAATTAAAATGTTTTTAATTCAATCATTGTATTTAGAGAGCGCAAATGCAGCTACAACTAAACTACAAATGAATATAAATTAATTAACAAAATAAGACAACCGAATCAAAACAATAATCAATAGAAAAAGAATCCGGCCTGAAAACTTCGTCAAGGGCCACTTTCAAGCAAGGATTCCAAATAAGGGATTTTTTCTGTGAGGCATCGGTGGACAATGGTCAAAAGTATTGACACCTCGTGACCCGAAAATGAAGGCAAAAGAGACATACCAATTTAAACAGCAAAAGACAAAAACAAAGCAAAACATTAAAAAACATCAACAAATGAAACAAATATATATATATATAAAGTAAAACAACATAAGAAAAATCACAATTAATGACTCAAAATTAAAAAACCAAAAGTGTACTGACTCAGCCGCCAACAACCGTTCTTCCTTTCCAATAATAACACTACAGTGTAACTAAAGATAAATGGGATTTATTAGCGCCATCTATTTCACTAATATTTCATTATTTCTTTTTTTATTAAAATATTTATATTGCAGTAGTTTTTGGGAAAATCATTATTGTTTAAATTTTTAATAAAACTGTTTGTAGCTTTTATAAAAGAAATTTTGTTATTACAAATTGTTTTAATTTTATTAAATTGTGAGAAAATTAAATTTTTGAAAACTTTAGAGTTAAGATTAGAGTGATAATTACAGAGTTTAATTATATTAAATTTGAATTCGTCTCTTTTATCATAGATACCGACTATTGTTTTATCATTAGCAATTTCGATCCTCAAATCCAGATAAGTAGCTTCAAGATTATCTTTATTTGTTTCTGTTAAAGTTAATTCTTTAGGATAGCAGTTAGTAACAATATTGGTATGATCTAAGTTAATCAAAATTAAATCATCAATAAATCTCCATCCGTTTATTAAGTAATTATTAATTATTTTTTTCTCGTTATAATGTAGGAAAATGTTGGCTTAAGCACTTGAGAAAGCTGTACCCATTGGAATACCCTTAATTTGTTTATAAAAATCAATACCATTGAAGACATAATTTTCGGTAATATTAAAATTGCATAAAACCAGCCAGTTATGTTTATTAATTACATTTTCATTTAAATATTCGTCATATATATGAGTACAGACATTTATTAATTTCTCATGGGACAGGTTGGTATATAAATTTTCAAAGTCAAAAGTATTACTTTTATAAATTTTGTTATCTTTTAAAAAATCCAAAATATTTTTGTTATTATTAATGACAAAACAATCTTCATCTTCAATTTTACTTAGGATAATTTTTAGGTATTTGAAAAATTGCTTCCCCATGTAGTAATTATAACTGCCTGTACTACAGGTAACGAATCTAAATTTTATTGGTTGTTTGTGAAATTTAACAGTTGGGAACAAATAGGGATACTTTAAAGAGCATGTTTTAATTTTAGTTTTTTTAGCGAAAGCTAACAATCTTTTGTCTAGTTCCTTTTTACTAGAATTAACCAAATTATAAGTCGAATTGGAATTATACTCACTGATTAAAAGCTCTTTATAATAGTGCTTACACATTATACAAAAATTCTTTGACGATTTATCTATAACTGTTATAATAAATTTCTCTTTTAAATTTTTTATTTCTTTTTTTATTGATTTGTTAGTATAAAATCCCCGTTCTTTTATTCTAACATTACCCGTATTATACTTAGTTTTAATTTCTCCTAAGACCCTAATTTTCCATTCATTAAAACCCTCTGGAGGCCAATTACATTTTCGAGATATTTTAGAAATAAAAATGTCTAAATTGCGCCCAATAGAAATCAACACTTTTTTATTGTTTAATCTTTCTCTAAGTCTAAATCTTGTTCCCTTTCCCATTCGATCCCTTAATGAGCTAGAATCTATAATTTTTAAATCCCCTGTTATTACATGCCCTTTCTCCGTATCCACATAGTCCTTATAGATTTCTTTATCACAATAACAGTCTATTTTGCTTATTTTATTTAAATTTTTACTATAATAATTGATGTTGCAAATATTTTTCTTTAAAGTTGCTGCATAGCTGAATGCAATTGAAACTATTGTATTCTTTAAAGGAAAGAAATCTTTGTTAATCTGCAAAATTTCGGGTAATTTTAGTTTTCCATAGTCAATGTCTAAAAATTTTATAACACAGAATTCTTTGTTTAAATTATTAACATAGAAATCAATAGAGAAGTCTCGTGATTGTTACAAACCGGTTAAAACTGGACAATGATTTAAATTAATTAAGACAAATAATGATTTAAAAATTATATTCTCCCATGATAGCTTGAAATTTGCGATCGTAAATTTCATTTTTACTTTTATTTATTTGGTAGGCACAAATATTTAGTGGAGGGAATGAGACACCAGCTTCTGTGGTGATTAATTCAAGATTGTATTTTGCTGTTTACAGTTCAAGGTTTGTGCCAGCCGAGCTTATACCTAGAATGGTAAGTTCCTTTGTGATTTCTTTTTCTTATCTTCAATGGAGTATTCAAGAAAAATTTCTTAAAAATACTACTTTCTGTAGTTTTGAAGTCTATTTAATCTATTATAATATTGTCAAGTCAGAATTTTCTTTTCTAAAAAATAATTTAAAAGCATTAATTAAATATATTCAAATTTTCTCTTTTGTTTTGACTAAAAATTCTAAATCACCTTTATAATAAATATATCATTAATAATGTATTACTGATACTACAAAAAAAGGCACATACATATTAACTGCAAGTTAGTAACGATCGGCAGATATCGCACTGTTTTTTCAAATCTAAAATTTGATTAGGTTTCTTCAATTGCTCCCGTTTAAAACTAAGTTGGTCAGGAATTAGGTGGTTTATACCTAAATATCAAAAATAATTTTCATTTGCAAGTTTGTTATTGGATTTTAATTTAGAACTTTTTTCTCTTTACACTTCCTTTTCTTCAATTTATTTTTGATTCAATAAAAACATTTATAATTAGTTATTATTTAGCTCTAAAAAGGATTCAAAAGTATGAAAATATACACCGAAAAGTCATTACATTATGAACACCCACAATGACAATGGGCTGGTCCAGGAACAAACTCACTGCGCTGTATACGGCTGATGTTGGTGTGAATAAGTCGACTGTGCAATACCTCATCAAATAAGCTCAAGTTCAGACAAGTCCAAAATAGCTCCTGTAACTTTACTAAAAGCCATCTCCTTTCATGAGGAGGTAGTCCTCTACTCTAAGGATGGGTGCTATGATAATAGTATTCTTGAAGTCTTTCTAAACAAAGATCTGCAGGTGCTGTTGCAACTCAAATTACAACTGCGCCTACAGATCCAACAAAATCTTCGCAGATGTTACTTCAAATAAACCAGCTGCATATTCACATTTCCTACCCAAATTCATGTAAGGGGGAAAATCGAGCAATATCAATGATTCCACAGCCGCCCACTCTGTAACGAGTGTGCAACATCATATTTGCTATCCTTCAGATTTTCGGCACAGTTTGGATTTGATGGCTCTTGTAACTAGATCACATAAACTGACTGTATTCGATTTAATTCTTTGCGATGTTGTTATAAGTCTTAGTTACACATGCATTGGTGTTTGCCATTTATAATTTTTATTATAACTTTCCATTTAATAATATTTAAAATAGTTTCTTGTTATTTAAGTAAGGAAGCATTTTACTATGTTGTAAATTTACAAAATATTACCTTAATTTAAATCAAAATCGCGTCTATGTATCTGTTTCCCACTTCTCCTAAATATCATGGTCAATTTTAACCAATTTTACATGCTGATTCTTTATGACAAGGAAAAAAAATATTTTTTAGGATAATTAAAATAATAGATAAAAAAGGATATATGTATAGAGAGATACCACGTAACCAAGTACAATGACAAATTTGTTCACAAATTACTATATACAATGAGTATCATCAATACGAAACAAAACTATTTTGAAATTCGTTTATAATGACGGCACTCTTTCGTCACAAAATGGGTGACGGTGGGAATTAATGATATTGCTCGATTTTCCTCCATACATGAAATAGGGTAGGAAATGGGGATAGCCAAACTGGCTCCAATCCAGAAACCAGTGCAGCAAACTTTTAACTTTGACGGCTTCCAATAGATGGCGCTGCTCCTCAGAAAACAAATATCGGTCTATAAAATCTAGACTTTAACGATGTGATGGAGTTATTTCAAGCACTGATTAACCTGAGAATAGCTCTGATATGCAAACCTAGCTATGTACAAAATGTTAAAATTAATAAGTGAAATCAATACTCTTGCGTAAATAGTCGAAACTGTTCTTGAAGCTGCTATACTTACAATAAATAATTCGTTTTCCATTTAGTCTAAGGATTTTGTTCTGGAATGTCTACGGTATTAAAATTCGGATAACTGAGCTTCGTAACTTTATAAACAATCACAACCCCAATATTACTTAATTATAAGAAAGGCTTTTCCAAATTATTAAAATAGCTAACTATAATTGACACTCAAACTATAGACCCTATCAAGACGCACATAAACCAAGGTGGTATGGCCATGACAGTTAAAAATTCATTTCCCAACGACGAAATCCCCTTTCCAACAATCACCCATATTGAATCAACCTGTGCCAGCTTAAACCTTAATTTAGGCCTAATAATAAATTCGTCAATTTACATTCCCCCCTCATCTGACACAAACTAGCTTATTTCAGACTCGAACACTCTAAAGCATATAGGTAACCTATGCCTTATATTGTTTTATCTATACTAGAGGGGATTTTAAGGCTCATCATATCAGTTGGAGCTCCAACAAGAACAATACTAGAGACAATATTTTAAAGCCAATTGCGAACTCCACCTGACTAGAAATCATCTCCCGATTATTAAATTTTCACTTTACCTTTAAAACTCCCAACCACAACAATAAATTAAAACGAACTGTACTAAATTTAAAACAAACATGTTCTACAACACCGACCTAAATATTAATGTTAGTTCAACAGACGACCTAGACACTCTAGTCACAAATTTTACCAACTCAAACACCACAATTCTTCACACAAACTCTAAAGAAATAGATCCCCACCTTCCAATATATAAACAACGAACTAAAAAATATTAAATAGAAGAAAGCGCGGTGCCGCGGTGGCCTAGTGATATGGTCTTGGCTTCGGAACCGGAGAGTTTCGAGTTCGAGACTCGATTCCACCGAACAGCCGTTGTGTAAAGGAGTCTCTTGCACGTTAAATCTGTGAGGCCTAACGTCCACTTCCTCCCGTTGGTGTAGTGTGTTGAGGAGAGGGGGGTGCCAGCTCAGCTGTCGTTCTCTTCATCTGATCGTGGTTCAAAATCACAAGGTCCGTCCCAAAATAGCCCAAGTGTTGCTTTAAACGGGACGTTAAAATAACTGAACTAAATTGAATCAATATTTAAATAAAATGTAAAAAAACTCTCTCTGGATAGACGGTACGTCAAATAATTATCGAAATTCCTAATGATTATCAAGCTTTACTTAATAATTACGCTTGTTTTCAAATTTAAATACTTTCCCTCATCTGAAGAACTGTTGTCGTGATTCCTATTTTAAAGCCGGGAAAAGATCCTACTGATCCTATCAGTACTGACCAACATCATTCCTTCCGAATTTCAGCAAGATAACAGAACACTTGATCCTACAAAAACTTATTAAGCACCTGTTCAATAATAACATTCTAATCCCCATGAAATTCAGCTTTAAACCCAAATTGTCTTGCACCCGCCAACTCCTTTGAGACGTTGAATAAGTCTCCGCAGACTTAGAAAATAGAAAAACACTGGAGCAGTTTTCCTCAAAATTCATAAAGCATTCAATAAAGAGTGATTGGAAGGGTCCATTTATAAATTAATCTCTTACAATACTCCCCCCTCTCACTTAAACTGAATTTTCTCCTTTCTTTTTAACAGAAATTTCAGTGTACGCGTTTGCGTCACTCTCCGAATTTGATTCCATAAAAGCAATAGTACCACCAGGAGATAAATTATCCCCCCCCCTAGCTTATAGCTCATACCAAAGTATGCATTTTCGCAGACGAAACAGTTATATTGGCCAAAAACATAAACATAACATTCGTTAGGCATTAAACAAACACATCTAAGAACTAGAAAGCTGATTCTCCGAGAGGAAAATCAAAATAAATTATTCAAAAACAATAAGAATGCTTTTCACAAATAAAGGGAAAACCAGTAAAATTTAATTAAAATTGATGAAGTTGAAATCCCATGATTTCAGTAAGCTAAATACCTCGGTGCAATATTAGACAAAAATGTAATTTTGTATCCCTATTTAATTAGGTTAAATAAAAATTCCGAGATAATGCCCTTAAATTATATCCTATAATTGCTCGAAATTCAGAAAATAAGTGGCAGGTTTATACAGCCGTGCTTTGTTTTGTCCGAACGTATACTTGCCCAGTTCACTCATCAAAATACAATACAATACCAAAGACAGGTGCCAAAGTATAATCGTTAGAAAAAATAACAAAAGCGAAATGGTTCATGAGAAACGACGATATAGGACGAGGCTTCAATACTCCTCAATAAAAGAATTCATTAAAAGCATTGCAGTATTTTTTTCATGACATAGTCCAAACTGATAACGAAACAATAAAAGAGATAGAAATTTATCTACGGAGTTCAAATAACAAAAGACCCAGACTAATTTTTTTCTAATGTAACCAAATTTTATTTACAGTTAATAAGTTCAAATCAACCTTACCATCTCATCTCCATTAATATTAAATTAAAAATTAGTTATAAAATTCTACCTTCATCTAGCGCCATCAAAATTCCTCATGAGCCAATCTGAAATCTCTCATTAGTCAAAAGGCTTAAACACAACACCCCGACCTCTGCCCACTTCTCCACATCAAGGAAAGAAGCATCTCTGGAGAAAAAACATCACATCTTAGAAGCTCCTGTGGAAGATCCACCCGAATTGGACCAAAGACTCATGCTCACGCAAGAATGCATACACTCCAAGTTTTCACTCAATCCCCAGACTTCATCTACTGCAGTTAATCTACCAACCCAGAACTTACCTTCACTAATCATGGGTAACAGGGCTTCGCGCTATGTATAGCACAGGATCTTTCGTCTATGTCTACGCCTCTCTCTGAACATAGCGCAATCGGAGAATTAATGGAAAAAGGTGCTGATTTATCAAATTTCGATGAAGGCAAAATTGTTATGGCTCAGCGATTGGCAGCATTAATATCAGAAACGTCCTGTTTAGTGGGTTGTTCATGTGTAGTTGTTATGAGCACATATCGAAAGTAGTGTATAGATGGTGAAACGACAAACCACCGGTCATCGGTGTGCCATCCACGGCGCATTGATTTCGGAGGATAGCGGTGATTACTACGTATTGTTCGCCTGAAGCTACAACAAACCCAAACAGTGTTTCTCAGCACACTCTACGACGTACATTGCTGTGCATGGGCCTACGCAGCTGGAGTCTAATGCATGTCTCTGCACTGATGGTGCGTTACCACCAGTTGGATCTGCAAAGGGCCAAGAAACAGCAGAATCAGACATTAGAAGAATGGAAGAATGTCTCATGATCCGACGTATCACGTTTTCTGATCCACCACATAGACGGATGTATGTGAATACGCCCACTACCAAAGGAAACCTTGGTATAGTTGGACGAAGACAAGCCGGTTGCGAGGGTATTATGGTGTGGTAATTGTTTTCATGGAGTACATTAGGACCCTGACGTCTGTCCTCTACGTGAACATCGTTACAGATCATGTTCACCCATTCATGACAATAGTATTTCCAGCGGTGGATGATGTTTACCAGCAGGATAATGCACCATGTCATAATGGTTTAATCATGAAGTTCGAGGAACATTCCAGTGATTTTCAAGTCATGTCTTAGCCTCCAAATTCACCTGACATTTATCTTGAAGTGATTCTACTTGGAAAATCAAATTTGTGCAGCCACGCTACCTCCTCGCAGTGTAAGGGAATTGCAGAACCAGTTCGTGAATGCTTAGTACAAATACATCAGACTACTTATCAAAACCTTGTGGAGTCAATGCCTCGTCTGGTACTAGCAGTTTTGAGGGCTAAAGGTGGTCCTACTTATTATTAACAGGGTGGTCATAATGTAATGGCTCTTCGATGCCTAGGATAATCTTTCTAATAATGGGCCAGTAGCTACTTCCTAAATCATTAGAGATTACCTAATAGTTTCATATCGAAATATACTTTAATTGGTACAAAAAATTATAATTTTGTGTTGCTTCTGTCAATATATGTATTACTAAAAAAAGTTGCGACATCTGAATTTTAAAACTCCCTCCAGTCTTACTATTAATACAGCAGTCGACCACAACAAATCCTGTCGATACTGCTACGTTCAGCGGTGGAGGAGTGTTCGGCTGTATGCTAGCTTATCTATCTATACTTATAATAAAGCTCAATGTGTGTGTGTGTGTGTGTGTGTGTGTGTGCGTGTGTGTGTTGGCGCTCTACAGGCCAGACCGTTAGACCTACAGCTACCAAATTTGGTACATGTATACCTTGGAGCTTGGGAATGTGCACCTCGGAGCCCTTTTTTCGAAGTTTTAATTAGAATTTGAATTAATTAAAATTTAAGCGAAATTTCGACGTTTTTCCGCCATAACTTCCGAAAATATTATTACACAAGCATGATTTTTATATCAATTTAAAGATAAAAAAATTAGCTTTCTAACGGTATCAGTTTTTTTAATATATAACTTAAGCTACTTTTTTTAACGAATTTTTAAAGAAATATTTTAACTATGTTTTTTATCACGTGACTGGATAAAATAAAAGAAAACAATGCCGGAAGTTCAAATAAAAAAAACCTATCATCGCAAAATAAATCTACAGAAATGCAACTGTCAGCACGTGACTGGATAAAATAAAATAAATATAAAGTGTGATATTTTCTTTAAAAAATAAATGCAAAGCAAAGCAATATCTATATCATTAAGTCAATAAATCTTCTTTATTTACGGTAAACCTGATTGAATTTAGACAGGTATCATTAATTTAATACTTTTTCCCTTTCTCGCTTTCTTTAAAAAAACATATTTAACATTTGGGCAACATCATCGAAATTTTTTTTTAATATTTTGGAAGCATACCCGATGGTTCAAACTGATTGATCTATAAAATTAAAGAATATTATTAGGAAAAGGTGTACTTTTAGAACTTTCTGTCCATCATCTTAAAGAAAATATTAATTTCAGGCCAATACATGCCCGGAATTACTTCAAGGCTAATGAATATGTGATTTAATTGAAAATTTTAGAACGAAATACTTATGGCGAACCAGCTGGTCGCCAAAGGCGGCTAGTTATTAATAATTGCTAAAACATTTTTGACTTTCTAACATTTTATCAAAGAAGCAGACTACTCTTCTACTATCAAAGCTTACTCTGCTGTGAAACTTTTGATATTATTATTTTAGTCTATTTTCTATCGAAGCCTCAGGAACTATCATCCAATCAATGGACTCCACTACCTCGAGATCAACCTTATTTTAATCTATTATATTAATATAATGAAATTCAAAGCTTAATTAATCGGTCAGTTTTTGATTGAAGATTACTTGAGATTTTTTTTTTTTGATTAAATGTGAATGCACCAAAATTATTTTCTAGTTATGATTCAGAGGAATGGGGGAGGATATATTAATATTTATATTTCATATATTTTCAGTAATATCTTACAGCAGAGAAAACTTAAAAAATAATTTTTTACCTACTTTAAAGCAACATCCAATTTTTCTATTAATTGAATTTTTATGCTTATAAGTAAAAATTTAGAAATTAGTTATTTAGACCAAGATTATTGAACAATCTGTAAGTTAATGTTTTTATTATGTTGTTGTGTCACTATTTTAGGGATTTCAATTTTTCAGTCTCTTGATTCAATCAATAATGACAATCAGGAATTGGATGAAGAAAAGTCAAGAGAAAGTTTTTCATTTTCGAGCTCAATTAATACAAATGAGAAATTGCACAAATCACCAAATCCTTGGAAACCACTACGCCTAAGTGAGATACCACTTGATGTAAGTATATGTAAATTAATATCTTATTGCCTATGCCATTTAATGTTTTACGGACTTAAAAACATTCATTGCCATATTACGGATCAATCAATGTCGTATTGGTTATGTCAATTTATGTTTTATTCATCATCTTAAAAATAAAATGGAAACTTTTCTAAAATTTTTCTCATTGAATGCAATGAGAAAAATTACTGTTGATATTTGACTGCTAGTTTATTGTATATCTATGTATCTTTAAAATTAATAAAGAATTTTTTTTATTCTAGGAAAAGGATAAACTGAAGCGAAGTGTTCTAAGCATATTGAACAAACTGACGCCTCAGAAATTTGAATGTCTGCTTTCCCAGCTTAAAGGCCTCAATATAGACACTGAAGAAAAATTAGCTTTAGTTGTTGAGTTAATATTTGAGAAGGCTGTAAGTGAACCAAATTTTAGCGTCCCTTATGCAAATCTCTGCAAGCATTTATGTTTGGTAAGGAACTTTCATTCTCATTTGCTTTATTGGCTTTAATAAAAAGTAACTGCTGTTTATCGATATAAATAAAAATTAATGTTTGTCTGTATGTCTCTTATGAGCTGCCGTACCGCTCCTCCGATTACGATGAAACTTTGAATACTTGCACTTACGGGAGGGTTATAGGCATAGTAAAATTATCTAATTTATAAAAGATATTTTTAAATCTATTAACCGCATCTTTTAACCAAGGATTATTGTCAAAATAAATCGCCAAGCAGGCACAACAGATTGAGTAAATATCATAAATTCATGCTAGATGTTAATATTTCGTTGTTATTGTATGCATGTGCAACGTAAGGCTTTCTCTGAGGTAATAGTTTTATTAGAGAGTGTGCGAAAACACTTTAGGGGAGTCAGTCCTATGGGTTTGAAATTTTATTTAAACATTTACTAAAATTTTTGCATTTTTTGCAGTAACTTCCGAAAATGTTACAGTGCAAATAATTTTGCAACAGTTGAGTTTAAAAAAAAATTATCTAAACTGTATTAAAAATTTTATGGCATAAATATATTTTCTATGTTTAATAATTTTTATAAGGAAATATTTTAATCACATTTTTTTAACATTAAACTCGGGAATTCTGAATGAATATTAAACGAATCACGAGATACAATGAATAGTTTCTTCCATTAACATTCTGAAAGAACACCAAACATTACAATTCTAAAAGAATACACAAATCTAATGTGTAAAAATGAATATTTGTTTATAGAATAGAATAATATAAATAGAATAAATACTACTTATGCTTCTTTTTTATATGCCCTTCAATTTCAATGAATATATTCATGGCCGACTAGGAAATGCATATTATTCCACCTATCTTTCTTAATTAAACAAGATAACTATTTCAAATTCCAAACAGTATTTCCAAGATTATTTCTTCTGCGGTAGTAACGCTCCGAGTACGAGTTAGTAGCATATAAAAATAAATATAATTGCCTCAATAATATTCTTTTTTCCATTATTAGACTCTTTACATGGTTGAAATGCTCTTTATTACTGTAAAGCAATATACATTTAAGAAAATTAAAATATTAGAGATGCATTTCAATACATAAGGCATTCTTGAATGTAAAACTAAAACATGATAGCTCAAAAATAAATAAAAAGGTTAGATATATGAAAATAAGCGGTTGTACATTGACGGAAAAAAAATTCCTAGAAAGACTTGCTTTAGATAAACAAAATTTGGTAGGTGTGTTTATACATCTGAAAGATGACATCGATTCGAATTTCGCTCTTCACGAATTTGTGTGACTCTAGTAGCACCACTCAGAACTTGCAAATCAGGTTTACTTTAAAAAACTTGTTGTAAAATTCGCGAACGTTATTTATTTTTTAAATTTGAAGTATTAAATTGATGTTAGCCAAGAATGCCTTTAAGAAGACGAAGAAGCCATTATCAACAGTTCACAGAGTTTGAAAGCCATCATGTAATAAGACTACAGGAAGGTGAATATAGGCGATATTGCAAAAAGACTTATTCAGAATGTATCCACTGTGCATGGTTATGGGAGCAGTGGTCAAAGGATGATACTGTCTCAAGAAGACCGGGTTCCTATCGTCCACGTGATACTACTGAGAGGGAAGAACGCCATATTCAGCGTACGGCTGTGGTGAATTGTACAGCGTCTGCGGCAGAAATTCAATCTGCAGCTGGTGCCACAGTGACACAACAAACTGTTAGAAATCGGTTGCTTCAAGGACAGCTCCGAGTTAGGAGCCATGTTGCTAGCATTCCACTAACTCCAGGTCATCGCTATACGCCAGTGGTATCAAACCAGAGCTTATTCTAGGACGGAGTGGAGATCTGTTGTATTTTCTGATGAAAGCAGTTTCTGCCTTGGTGCCATTAATGACCATGTGTTTGTCAGAAGGAGGACAGGGGAACGCCCGCAACGAAATTGTCTGTGACCCAGACGCACTGAAATCATGATCTGGAGAGCAATTTCCACTAACAGAAGGTGTACTCTCGGAGTTATTTCAAACACATTGATTGCAAATTTGTACGTCAGTCTGGTAATTTAACCTGTAGTGTCATTTATGACCAGTATTCAAGGGAGAATTTTCCAACCGGATAGCAATCGTCCTCATACCGCTGTTGTAACGCAAAGAGTTCTACAGAATGTAGACAAGTTATCTTGGCCTAAAAGGTCACCAGATCTGTCTCCAATTTGAACATGTATGGGATATCATTGGACAACAACTCCAGCACCATCCACAGCCAGTACTGACAGATCAAGTACAACAAGCATGGAACTCCATACCACAAAGTAACATTCGTGACCTGCGTGACACAATGCGTGCACGTTTGCAGGCTTGCGTTCAGAATTCTGGATGTTACACCAGTTATTAATGTAACAGCATTTCACATTTGAAATGCATTTTCTCGAATCAACCCTGAGCTAAAATCTTGAAAATTTAATCAATTAAACATATTTACTAAACAAATGCGTTGTTCAAATTTCATTACTCTAAACTAGTTTTTTCTTGGTGTTATGATTTTTTTTTCCATCAGTGCAGAATATTTTTATGTACTAATCGGCTTATATAGGAACCTAACAAGATATTAGTTTAAATTACATATAATCATGATGGATTTAGAAGAAACACGAGACCTGTTTTAAAACCTCATATCTTTGAATTTTGGTTAGATGACAGAGACGGAACGTAATCAGGCTAGATTATATGAAAATATTCAATTTAAATTTGATATTATTATTCATTACCGAAATACACTGTTATCTTTATTCAATCATAATTTTTAGTAAATTATTTATGCACAGAACTTTTCAAAAATTAATATAAATACTTAAATAAGCTTTTCTTAATTTATATTTCGCTGTACTCAGGGTATGTAAAATAAATCTCAGGAGGTATAAGGAGGGAAAAAATATGATGTTGGTTATTGATAAATAAATCGAACGTTAGAAGTAACGTAAGTTTCTAATACAAATCACATTTCATTACAAAAAAAATCAAATTAATGTTTTTGAATCAAAGATTTAAATCCTAGTAATCTTTGTAAAACGTTTTTTTTTTTAATGAACTGTGAGATAGCCATGTGCTGAGTCGATTGATTAAATATACAACAAATAATACTTTTTATTACTAACGTGTAATAACAAGTATCGGGATACTTGCTATTACTCATTATATATAAACGATAAATTCAAGGAAGAAATATGATTCCATTTGGAAAAATGCACTCTTTAAATCTTTAATCTTCTCGCAAATTTTATATTTGTAACAATGTTTAAATTTTTCAGTTGTCGTCTTTTAATTGATTTCGCATAATGGGAAGTCCCCAAATATAAAATTTGAGACAAATCAGCTTAAATTAACCGGAGATATATGACAGAAAATATTTAGAAACTATTTAAATGTATGGAATTGCAGCATTCTTATAATAGTTTCATTTATTCTAATTTTTTATTTTATTTATTAATATTGAAACTTATAATAAAAATTCAGGAAAAAAAAATCAACTTTGCAAATTTTAAGTTATTATGTGAGAACATTATTATTTTTTAAATCATTATTTGTCTTTATTAATCTAAGCCATTAACCAAATTAAAGTGGTTTGAAACAAGCCCGATACTATCAGATGACTCATGTGTCGATATTTAGAAAAACGATGAGTTTTTTTCATCTCAAGATCAGTCAAGCTCCAAAACAGGAGAATCGTGTACATGCAGAACATTCGTGCCAAGTTGTAACTTTAGTTGGCAATGAATAGACAAATGTAGCAGCCTCCTTCATTATTTTCTAATAATCCTAAAGAGAGAAATTGTGGTTTTAAAAGTGATAAATAGACAATTAGTTGCCTACCCATTTTGTTGCATCAAAACCTCAAACCAAAACAATTTACATAATAAGAAAATTTCATGTGAGTTGTTTTCACATAACAATTTTTTTCTTTTGTTAAAATGTTTTCCGTTATTAACAATGAAATAAGACTAATTTGAAACCTCCTTGCTTGTATTTGTATTTTTAATTATAAAAGAATAATGGATAAATAGTATTTATGAGATTGTTTAAAACAATAAAAAAACGAAACGTAGATAAGTTTAGCCATTTTATTAAGGAAACAAGTTTAAATTTAGTTCTAAAAGATAAAAGTTAGAGGCTTATTTTATGAAACATTCTTTTAAAATTGAAATACAAATAATATTATGTTGTTGATTCATTAGTTCAATTACTTACAAAACTATACTTTAAATCGGTTTTAAGATTTTTTGTATACTTAATTTTTTTTTACCAAAAAGCATCTTAAATTTTTTTAAATGCAATAAAAGTTTCATGTTGAAGGCAAAAAAGTTTTAGGTTTTATAAATTCCGAGCGAAATCTTGTTGTTCTGAAATTTTTCAATTATTAGTACATTTCTTAATTATTAAAATAGATAAAAATTGGAATTGAGACACTTTTTTTAACTGATATCAAGATTTTTATGATTTTATCTTTAAATTGTTTAAAGTTACATTAAAAATATAAAATGTATTTTCGCATTTTTAAATATGCATAAATTCTGTCTTTTTTAATATTTTAATGCACAGCAAGAATTATTTTCTAAGATCCATTGTACCTTGAAGCATATTGAAAAAAATTGTAGTTGTCATTTAACGTTAGAAATTCACTCTTTAGTTATTCATTCCTCATCAATAGTTTTCTCTAAATTACAAAATGTTATAGATGTTTTAACTATTTCAATCTTGAGAATTTAGATATAATTTTTTTCAATAACTAAAATCGGATATTAGTAATTTTTTAAATTTTTTGTTTGAATATGTTTAAATACGGAGATGACTCCATACACTTATAGAGAATATATTTTTACTGCTACAAGTATTTACTATTTTATAGTTTGGTAATTATTTTTCGAATGAAGAGCTCTTATGAGGATCTGTGTAGGATCAATAGTGGATTCTTGACATTAATGGATGTATTTCAATAATTCTTGCACAAAGGGGACAGCAATTCAGTATTGTGAAGGGGTAGATAGAGGATCCGGTGGATCGAGTGTCTAGAAACAGATCTAAAAGTTCTCAGAGTTAATAACTGGCGAAGTCTATCCAAGAAGCGGGCAGTCTGGAATTCGATTCTGCGGAAGGCCATGGCCCACCCTGGGCTGAAGCGCCACTGAAGAAGAAGAATTCAGTATTGTTTCCTTTTGCAGCCGAAGGGACTATAATAGATCTCAGGATCGGTGACCGATCAGAGTTCCATTTCAAATGAAAATGAGATCGGTGCACCTAGCAATGGAGATGCCGATGCCAGCATAGACCATCACTCCTTCATCGCCAAATATTACGCTTTCATGCACGAACGCATGATTGTTTCTAGTGCCACGCTCCCTCCAGAAGAAAATACGCATATTATGAGGATGAACAGAAAAACGGGCTCGTCAGAGAAAAATAATATTGCGCAATACATTTCTCCACCAGTTCACATGCTGTATTGCCCATTCCCTGCCAGCGATATATATATATATATCCTGATTATTTTTTAAATTTTTATATTAATTCAGCCAAATTTTATCTTACTTTCAGATCCATTTTCACTTTTTGTTTAATTAATGCAACAGAAGCTTTGTAAACATGCTTAAATCAGCATTTTTTAATCTAGAATGAAAGGATAAAAATTTGTCATTCTAGACACATTCTTTTAAAAGATCCCTAGAATTCCTTTACCTAAATCGACACGTGTAAAGAAATCCCTATCAGAACCTAACAGTGCGTATTCATCGGGAAAATATTTCTGTCGCTCTTTTCTCATCCGCTCTTGTTTTGTGATGTAGATTGACGTATATATAATATTAAATTGTAGATTAAGGTGCCTGTATCTGGAACTTCGGGGATACAAGTTAATTTCCGCAAACTGTTGCTAACTAAATGTCAGAAAGAATTTGAACAAGATAGAAGTGATGAACTTAAGGATGAAGAAAAAATGAAAACTTTAGAAGCAGCTGATCCTGTAAGTTTTCATTTAATCCTGCCTTGACTATTGACCGAAATCAAATTATCTATGCATGAAAAATATTTTGTAAAAATATCTTATGAAGATTCCAATTCTCTAAAATCTTGTAGGATAAAAGAAAGGAGCTGCAACTTGAATATGAAGAAGAAGAAAAAATTAGGTATAGGCAGTTAGGAAACATAAGGTAAGAATATCTGTCCCTTTCTTAATACAACACTATTATAATAATATACTCTCTAAATAATTTCCAGATTTACAAATTTTTTAGGTTTGTTGGAGAGTTATTTAAATTGGGTATGTTGATTGAACCAATTATGCACGAGTGCATTAAAAAGCTGCTAAGTCAAGGTGATGAAGAGTCTTTAGAATGCCTTAGTAGATTATTGAAGACTATTGGTAAAGAACTAGATGATGGAAAAGCATCTAAAAATTCTAGGGACAGCCAGGTATATTTATATTTTATTATTGTAATCTAGTGACGGAAGTTCAAATAATAATAATAATAAAAAACTATCATCGTAAATCAAGTCTAAAGAAATAATACTTTTAGCACGTGACTGGATAAAATAAAAGACACATAAAATGTGATATTTTCTAAAAAAAAAAAAAAAAAAATGCAATGCAAAGGTTTCTATAATTGTTTGCAATATCTAAATCATTTATTCAACAAATCTTCTTTATTTATGATAAACCTGATTGATTGAATTTAGACAGGATATGCATTGAAATCCCGACTTAATGGCATATTTCTATAATCTTTTGCATTATCTGTATCATTAATTCAATATTTTTTTTCCATTATAAAATGTGATAGTTTTTAAAAAAATAAATGCAAAGCCAAGGTTCCTATAATCGTTTGCAACATCTAAATCATTTACTCAATATTTTTTTTTCCTTTTGCGCTTTCTTTAAAAAAACATATTTAATATTTTGGCAGCATCACGGAAAAAACATTTTTAATTTCAGGCCAATCAATGCCCGGAATTACTTCAAGGCTAATGAATATGTGACTTAATTGAAAATTTTAGAACGCATTACTCATGGCGAACCAGCTGGTGGCCAAAGGCGGCTAGTAGTGAATAAATCTGAAGGATTTAGGATCTAAAATAATATTACTTTAACCTAATGTATTTCTAGAACGAATTGATACTGTGACATTGTTCATTTATGACCTATCATAAGAATTTAACAGATAATCTAAATTGCGCAAATGGTATTAGTAAAAATTAACTGTTTTATCAAAAAATAATTTAAGCATTGCTAATGTAACCCTTTGTTAACCATATTGTAATTTAAAGGCGTTATTATAATTTATTTATTAAAATACTAGACTTGATATATTTAAACAGTTTCACGTATAAATGTATTTCCAGTATCTACATATTGCTACAAAACTTTATGAGCCTTTTAATATAAAATGTATTTATGTACAAACTAGATATCTTGAATAATTCAGACAAACATAAGAAAATTATTAATTACAGTTGCTATCTCCTAGGGAGGCACGTCGAATGAGGATGAGATACTTCCGCTATGGTGGCTGTATTTCACCACCCTAGAGGGTACACGAAAGGCTATTACCATCGATGACGACTCATATTTCCTTAGGGAAAGGTTGTACCGTGGACGGTAATTCCCTTTGGGCTCAACCACAGTTCCCACCAGTGTTGCTGTTTCAGTACTCCGGTCATTTTGTATTTATTATCCATGTGCTTTCAGGCGAGTTGGAGAGTCCGATATGACTTAATTACAGATGTTATTCAAACTCTATATCATGATGATCATATGCATAATTTCAAAAAGGAATTTTCATTTCATCCAAATTATTACAGATTGTATTATATTCACATAATTATCTGTTATTCGATTGCTATTCATTTACACACAAGAATACCTAAGGACAAAACTTCAATGGAATGTGCCTTTAAACTTATGAATTCGAATCTCAATTTCCTATAACCTTTAGCTCATAATTAACCGTTTTAGAAAAATAATACAATCCAAGTTTTAAAAAACAACCGTAACCTAAAATTTTTGATTACATCAAGGCAGCAGGTTTAGAGGAAGGATGTCATTCTTTAGATTTGTTTGTACCTATGCTTTAGAAAAAGAACATTTTATATCAAAATCAAACAGGAATAGAGTCAGAGATTTTTTCTCTGAAATAGATTGGAGAAAGGACAATTACTCTCGTCCTTCACGGGAACACTCATTATAGGATACATAGACCAGAGCTACAGCATCAGAAATGGTATTTTCCATCATTAGTGGGAAATCTTATTTTGAACTGAGTATTTCTAGCAAAGGCATTATATCTTGGGTCTTCGATTGGAGAGGGACTTTGTATCAGAATTAGTTATACTTCTTTGCAATAAATATATCCAATGGAATGCACATGGAATTTCAGGATCAGAAAAAAAAAATTTAAAGTGTCTACCATCACAAGTGGGATCTGAAGAAAAAGCTCGGTAATCATTGAAAATTGGAATGTATTTCTACCATTGCACTGATACGAAAAATGCATTGACTCCTCTCATACTTAGTCACACTTAGCCTTTTCATTCCCCTTTTCTTTTTTATATCCTACTAGCCGCCTTTGGCGACCAGCTGGTTCGTCATGAGTAATGCGTTCTAAAATTTTCAATTAAATACTTATGTGCCTAGCTCTCTTTATAATTTCTCTGCCAGATATAAAACTTCGAAAGTCACGTAACTCATATTATTATAGAAACCTTGCGATTATTTGTTCATTGCACTATATAACTCTTTGGCTAGCAATAAGTTGTCATGAAATCATGTAGAAAATATAACATTTTATATTTGTTCCATAACATTACGTTTCTTTTTAAACACGTACTGAACATCACACTTTTCTCGGTTTAATCTATACTTATAATATATCTGTGTGGAGTAATTCCAGATAATGATTGGCCTGAAGTAGCATATTTTATTAAGATGGTGGACGAAAAGATCTAAAAGATGAATAATAATATTCCTTTTTATATAAATCAGTCAATTTTAAGGGTTTCTTAGAAGACTGTTTGATGTAACAACTTAGTTTAAAATATTAGTAAAAATATTTTGTTAAATATAACTCACAGAGCAAAGTATGAAAAACAGTTATTCATCAATGCAATTTTTTGTTTCAAGTTATCCAAAATGCAATTATTATTATTATTGTAATTATTTAGACCTAGTTTAAGTAGATAACAATATGCACGCCTGTTACTAATGATTTACAAATTAGCCATTTGGCACGAATTTGAATGCATATCCTGAGTAAATTTAAACATGTTTACCTTAAACAAAATGCTGATTTACTAAAATAATAATATAGATATTACAAACGCTCATAGAAACCTTTTTCTTGTATTTATTTTTTAGAAAACATAACATTTAATATTTATCTAATTTCATCCAATCACATGTTGAAAGTTTTTCTATTTAATTTGCAGTCATAGTTAATTTATTTTTATAATTTTTTATATTTTATATTTAATTTTTTTAATATTTAATTTTTAGCATCAGTTTAATAAAAAGCTATTTTTCCCCTTTGCTCGTTCATTCTTTATCGTTCGTTTTGAATTTTTATTATTTTGTCCGAAATATATTATTGAAAAATATGTTTAAAAACGTTTCTTTAAAAATTCGTTAAAAATAGAATTTTAAGGTAAATATTAAAAATCTGGTACCATTAGAAAGTTATTTTTTTTAATCTTTAACTTGATGTAAAAATCGGCTTTGTGCTATAATATTTTCGGAATTTATAGCAGAAAAACGTCCAAATTTTCAGTATTTTATGCGTAACTAATATGCCTGTTTATTTATTTTGTTTTGATGATTAATTGCGGAATAAACATTTTTTTCCTGTTGATCGGTTCTTGATATATTTATTGCAAATTGCAGATGTTATCAGTTACTGAATGAATAACGTAGTTCTGTTTCATTTCCGGTGTTAGGTTTAAAATATTAATATTTCTTTAAAAATTCGTTAAAAATAGAAATTTAAGTTAAATGTTAAAATACTGGCACCATTAGAAAGATAATTTTTTAATCTTTAACTTGATGTAAAAATCAGCTTTATGCAATAATATTTTCGTAAGTTATAGCAGAAAAACGTCGAAATTTCGCTTAAATTTTAATTAATTCAAATTCTAATTAAAAATTCGAAAAAAGGGCTCCGAGGTGTACATTCTCGACCTCCAAGGTATATATGTACCAAATTTGGTAGCTGTAGGTTCAATGGTCTGACCTGTAGAGCGCCAACACACACACACATTGAGTATTATAAGTATAGATATAAATAACCAAGTCGTATTTCTTATAAAATGGTTTTTTATTCCACATCCACAACAAACGCTTGAAACCATTTAGCTCTAGGACAACCAAACATTGGTCAAAAATCTCTTTTGAAAAAAATGATATCAAAGTGCTCTGAAGAGTTTGTTATTAAATTTTCGTCACTACCACTAAATTTCAGAAACGTTATTCAAGGAAAGCTGGGTACTACTTGGTGATGGACACAAAATATGGTAAAAGTAAATACATAGATAAACCTGGGAGAAAGAGAACTTCTGCATGTGAAATAAATATGAAATTTGAAGAGCAATATATAAAGAAAGAATGTATATTTGAAATTAAATGGTGGTTATAATTTATAATCAAACTTCCCCTATAAAAAGCATCCCTCAACGCAAACGGGTGAACGGGTTGTTGAAATATTTGGAATATAGGCTATACAAAATGCGCTCACGGATTTTTGAAAAAAAAAATGTTTCAAAATGTCCCCCAGAGGGCGCTTTTTCCGCAAAAACATTAATTTTATCACAATAAATGATAAACGGAATGCAGAGACAATTTTAACATTTATTGACTAGTTTCTGATCACCTTCATATCGAACCGTATTAAATAAAAGTAAAGAAATAATTACCGTACGCTGTTGAGAAAAACAGTTCAGTTTACAGAAACAAGAACAGATTAGGAAGAATTGCTCAAGAGGAGCAGGATGTCCAGGATGATGTAGGGATACATGCTCCATGTGACCACCCTCTTTCATATGCAAAATTTCAAATTTATAGACAGTGTGTTCAACAGCAGATCGTAACTGATCAATTATTATACTTCGCACATAAAGCGTTATGGAGTTCTTCAAAATCATTCAACGTCACAACAAGATACCGTCACCATTACATGCGGAAACATCATCATAAAACATCACAACGAATGCAAACGTTTTTTACCCCAAAGTTTACATAAAGTTTGCATTAAGTTCCTCTTCGCAAGTATGCAAATCTCGACATATTTTGTTTAGAAATGACAATTTTTTTCCGGTTCTACATTTTATTGATCAAAATTCTTGTTCTGGATTGATATTATTGTTTTTTTTTTTTTCCATTTTGATCGTTTATTGTGTCGAATTTAATGTTTTTTCCGGAAAAGAAAACCTGTGATGGACATCTTGGAACTAATTTTTTTTACGAAATTCTGTAAGAGCATATCGTGTATAGTCTATATACCAAATTTTGTTGTAATTCGTTTACCTGTTTGCGGTGTATGATGCTGTTTATAGGGGAAGTTCAATTATAACCACCTTATATATACACTTCTATCTGTATCTACCTATTTTGAAAATTTGAAGTTAAAAATCAAGAAAGCTGCTAATAAGGCTAAACTCGTCTCAGAAATCCAACAAGAGAAAACTGCATACTGTCATAATTTAATGTATCTAGCCAAATTTTTAAAATGGGAAATACGAAAGCAGTATTAATATAAGTTATTCAGCAAACGTCTTGCCGAGAGGCAAGATCCTGCAACTATTGTTGAAAAACTGAATTTTCAATCTCTTTTGATAAAAATATTAGATGGTTCAATGAATGCATTATATTGCTTGTCTTAATTATGTAAATTTTATTTCTGAAGAGGAAAAGAGTTGGGGACATTGAAAAGAGTCCACATTCTTTGAAATTCTTGGAAATCTGAAAGTTGGTTATTTGGATAATTTACAATTAAGAATAATTATAAATCTAATGGTGAAATTCAAACATCTTTTCACGATGACTCTGCAATCACTCAGGTTGGCATCTATAAAATAGAGCTTTTACTCTGTATGCTGCGGGGAAAAACCTCATACCTACTTATCGCATGTAGAAAGGAGATAGGGTTTCAGTTTCGGGAATCAATAGATTTAAAGTTAGTAGAGCCATATAACGCAAAATTAATTTTCCAATAGTTTGTATAGCCCACCTTCTTTTTCCAAAAAATGATTTTATGGATCATTAAATGCCGTAAGTGCACCTGTTTCTCCTATGAAAATATGCAGTAATTGACTTTTAATGCTGGATCTGCTGACTTATTAGCCAGTTTGTATCCTTTAAAAAGCTATTGCCAGATTAAAATGAATTAAGAAATCAGTCCTTTAACCTATTTAATTATTCCTAATGTAATATATCAATGAAAAACTATGCTTTTTGATAGAGCAGAAGCGTTTCAGTGCTAACTGAGCCTTGTGCTGAAATCCCATTCTGAATACGCTTAAATCTGCATGGTTGATGTGGTAATTTTTTTTTAAACCTTTGTGGAACATTTAACTCACCTAAAGTTAATTTTGGCAGACAAATAAGGATTTTCTGTAATGTTTCAAAATGTAATTTTGCAACTATGAATATAAAATACTTGGAACACTTAATAGTTGAGGGGGAAACTTGGATTTGCTGAAGAAACTGTCTTTGTGATATGAAGATTTAGCAAGACACACTACAAAGATGGGCATTAGATCAATTTTAGGGTTGACAGACTTTTTTAGAATCTATCATCCCAATTATGTCGAGATTAATTAGAGAAAAATCATATGGAGACAAATGGGGCAAAATTCACTCAATTGAAGGGACTTTTATACTAGGAATTGATTTAGCCATTCTTTATGCCAAACTAACTTTTCGAGATAACTGTTGTGCATCAATTTACAGAATAAAAAGCGGTCTAACTCACCAAAATTCTAAAAAAAAATTACAAGTTACTTTTGCTAATCCAAAGTTAAAATCCATTCAAAAGAATTGGGCAAATATCGAAAAAAGAAGATGGGAAGCGTTATTTTTATTGAAAAAATTTTAATATATGGATCTTTAAGACCAAAGACTATTGAAATTACTTCCTATCATAACTCTTTGAAGTATTTGAAGCAAACCACACCAAGTCTTAAGTTGTACTTTGACTTTGCAAAAATGGAATAGATCTATTTTTACATAGCTATTTTTACATGAGCAACATAGAGGTGCTGATGCTTTATCAATGTTAAATTATGAGTTGTATCAATTGTTTTTTAATTTTTTATCTAAATGTGTTAGGTAATTATTTTTGAAAAGTATTTTGATAGTTGTGTGCACTTCCTATATATGAATATTCAATTATTTTCTGAGTAATGAGATACACACAGTCATTAAATTTATATTGCAATTTGATGAATACTATTTGAAAATTAATATGCTTTTTATGTGAAGACACACATATTTTTCATTGCTTTTGTATAATGTGTTTAAAATGTCTCCAATAATTGAGATTGTATTATGTATTTTGATCTGTTGCATTATAATGCAAAATAATTTATAATATTTGCCATTGTTCCATTTACGTGTTTTAACGAAATCTGTCACAAGGAGTTAACTTTACTCTTAAGTGGGCGAGTAATCTGCCATAATGATGTTGCGATTCTTCCAAAAGCTTGGCGATAAATTTAATCGCCAAGCATGGGGGAAAGTGGAAGAGAAAAGGGGACTAGATAGATGAAGCAGAGTGAAGAGTCGTGAGGTGAGAGAAAAGCATGATTAAATATTTTATAAATTTGTATGGAACTGTGCTGTGTCCCATTAGCCAAAGGTATCAATAAATAACCAGGGACTAAAATCACCTTTCAAAAATTGTCTTTGATTACGAATTTACAAATATGTTACAAGTTAAAGAACCCTTCTTCCCCATAGACTATCAGTATCTTAAACTCTATGATTTTGATTCCGAATAATCTTAGCTTTTAGATGCCCTTAATAAAGCTGAGTGAAAAATTTCAACTAAGCATAAACTACGAGTTTATTACTACATGGATAGACTAATTGCATTAATCTCATATTTGATTTATTTTTAGATGGATACGTATTTTGCCCAAATAAAATTTATTATTGACAAGCGGCTGACAAGCCCTAGAGTTAGGTTTCAGCTACAAGATGTTATAGATTTGAAAAAAGTGAGTCTATTTCTTGTGTTTTTATTATTTACTTTCAGCTTTTAAATTCTTATTTTTTAATGTAGTCTTTAGCTGTTGTGCATGTATTATTTTGAAATATTATTAAAATGTTAATTATCTTAATTACATTGCATGGATTCGTTAACTTATATTTCTTCAGAGTAATTGGGTGCCCAGGAGAGATGAAAATAATCCTAAAACTATTGATCTAATTCACAAAGAAGCAGAACGTGAAGCTCGAGAACAGCAACAAGTCTATCAAAATATGACTAATTATCCCAAACGAATCGCTGATGTTCGAGATCGGCGGAAAAATGCTGGTATGTAGATTCTCAAATTTAATTGAATAATCTTTAAAGTTCTGTTATGAACTTCTGTTAAATTCGTAAATCTTAAATACAGGTTCCAAATAAGTAATTCAAAATCAATCATCAGTTTAATTTTATCAATACAAACAACCGAGTGTAATTTGCTTGAAAAGTTTCAAATATTTATTTTTTAAAAATTTTGATCTAGAAACATTTCTATATTTTTATAGCTGGTGAAAGAGGACTTTCAAAGATTATGCTGCTTTGGAACAAAACTGCAATATTGTGCACTATTTTATGTGCCTAGAGTTAAAATATTCTCCTTTCTTAAATTAAAAATGCATTTAATGACAAGAAAAAAATTTATTAAAATAATGAAATGTACTGAATATTTACCAAAGAAAAGGCACACAAAATGCAAGCTAAGCAAACATAAGACTTTCAACTGCAGTTACAGTGAGAAGATGAATGAGAAATGGCTTTTTTTATCCTTTCAAATTGAGTCCAGGGGGTGGAACATACTTCTGATTCCTCCTATTCAAAATGAAACTTCCTATAAGGGGGGTGCGGTGGGAGCAACACTCCCGGGCCCCGCGTTTCAGGGTGCCCCACCGTGATTCAGAATTAAAATAATTTTCTGAACAATAATAGCTTTTACACACGCTAAAAGTATGCAAGTTTGATCCCACTTGGCTGGCTAAGCGTCGACGCCGTTGTTAAGCAATGATAGCGATGATACCTATTAAAGGGGGGGGGGACGGATGATTGATTTATGAATAAAGAAATTCACTTCAGACATATTAAGACAAAGCGCTTTGACTTCTGGGCGCTGAGGCTGGGTTTAAAAGGACTTGTAAATCATCAGTTATATACTTTTTTTCTGCACTTAATGAAATATTTTTTATGCAGGCGTCTATGTATGCTTGTTTATATTAAGTTTCTCAAACAAAAAGTAGAAGGATAGATTAAACGATCAATCCATACTGAATTACTGCTTAACAGGGAATGAAAAAATCGAGAAAAAAGTTTTAATTCCGCAGTCGCCAGATTTGGATACATATACGAGGTTCATAATAAATATTATAGTCTTGTGCAAAAATGCAAAATTTTGTTTATATATGGTAAATAGATTTACAATCACTTATCTCACCTATTAGTTTATAGTAATAGCATAAAATAATTTGCTAATTGGTTGTATAAAATTATCCTTCTGGGTATCAAAAAAGAAAAGTCACAAATAAATCTATATCTTGGCTACAAAATAGTTTTGGCGAAAAAATTATTCCAGCTTCAAAAATTAACAATGTAAACTTCAAATTGGGAAGAAAGTTCTGCACAAACTACATAGTGCAGTAATAAAACAGTTGAAATGGTGGAATATGTTGAAGAAACCTGTGTTTATACACATATGACCGAATCAGAAAAAAAGAGGAAAGTGACAGTGACAAATATGATCAAGAGAGTATAAATGATCCTGGTTTATGACCATGTATTATAAGTGATAAATTTAAAATGTTAAGTGTTAAAAACGGACCTGTGCAAGAGTTTTTGCTAAAAGTGCTGAAAGTAGATGATTTTCTATGAATACTACTTTAAAAATGCCTAACGGCGAAACTCAACTTCGTAGATGATTAATTTATTCAAAGACACAAGATTCCGTATTTTGTTTTTGTTGTATACTGTTTTCCAAAAGAAGAGGAAATGACCAAAGTACAAGATTTTTAGGTGGCTATAATAGCTGGAAAACGTTGTCAAATTTAATCCAAGAGCATGAACGTTCTAGTTTTTATACTAGTTCGTTTATTGCTTGGAAAGAATTATTGAAGCCGTTAAATTTATGTTCGACTTTTGACAAAGCAAATGAAATTAATATAGGTAAGGAAATGGCACGACTCAAATTACTATTTCAAATAATTGTAGTTGTGATTCTATTTTTATCATGTAATAATCTTCCACTTCGATTTATTAAGTAAACACGATTCTGTGCTAGTGGATCATATAAACAAAATAATAAATTCCAAAAATAGAACTGTGCATTAATCAACACATAGGTCACAAGAACAAATTATTGCTGCTTTAGGAAATGAAGTCTTACGATATAAAAGCAACCATGTACTAAGGTATCCAAATGGATTGTACTCTTGATATTTCTCATAAGGAACATACTTCAATCGTTATCAGGTATGTGAATTTTTAAGAGAAAATATTAACTATAAATGAGTCATTATAGGGTTTATTGAAATATCTGACTGGTGAAATACTAACAAACACTATTAGAAAGATTAAACGAACTTAATTTAGATATTTTGAATTGTAGAGGGCAATCATACGACAACGATAGCAACATGAAAGGGAAATATTAAGGTGTAAACAGTCTAGAATACTTTCTCTAAACTGACATGCAATTTATGTGCCTTGCTTATCACACTCCTTTAATTTATTAATTTGTGATGTTGCTTCCAGCAGCATGTATTGTAAAAAATTTCAGGGGATATTGCAACGTTTTTAGTGCTTATTTTCCACATGTACAAAAAGATGGAAAATTTTACAAAAGCATTTAAAGATTACTCTTAATGCATTATTTGACACTCGTTGGGAAGTCAAAATAGATTCTGTTAAATCTGTGTATATACTCAGTTTGAACAAACTTTTAATGGCCTGGGAGAACTTATTGATGAAATTAACGATAATACAGCGGTATCCGAAGCTAAAAATTTATTAAATGCAATACAAGAAATGCCATTTATTTTATGTTTAATGGCATGATTTGCAATATTGTCCAAAATTAATTATTCAATAAACTATTTTAAACAAAAACAATTGCTCTTGACTCGGCTTTAATTTAGTTAATGAAACTAAAACTGAAATTCAAAATTTAGCAAATTTTTAGACGAAGCAAAAGTGGTACGTCAATACCCAGAATTATCAAATATGGGCAACAGAAAATCCACTGGCAACACACTCCGTACCACTTCATCCTGAAAAGGTCAAGGTGTGGTGCGAGTTTACATCACCATTCATCTTACAGCCGTATTTTTTCGAGCAGATGGGTGCTTCCGGTCCTGTCACTGGTCATCATTATGCTTCTCTTTTGCGCAACCACGTCATTCCAGCTCTGCAACAGCGTGGATGTGTGGATGGAATCATTTTTATCCGCTCCTCTGCACATTGCACATCCCGTGATGCAGCTACTGAGACGCCATTTCGGAAATACTCGAATTATCAACCATCAATTCCCTACAGCCTGGCCTTCCCGATCACCTGATCTTAATCCGTGTTACTTCTGGCTGTGGGGTTATCTGAAAGATGTTGTGTTTCGTGCTCCGATTGCAAATTTAGTGGAATTAAAGACACGCATTTCGCAACACATTCTGAACATCTCCCCGGTGACACTGCGATCCGTTGTGGAACATGCTATTTGTCGCTTTCAACTTGTTGCACACAGCGTTGGACCCCCTATTGAACATGTTTTGCTCCAGTCTCGCGATATTTCCGAACTTCGATGAATTGTTCATATGCGGTATGTCGCAGCAAAACTCTTGAAACCGATTTGTCCCTTTTGATTTGTTATATACAATCATACAAATAAAACTAAGCAACAATTCTAATTTGTAAGTGCGTTTTAGTGTGTAACTCACACCTTAGCCGTTGTTTTACGAATCATTTCTCATTTCTCGACGTGATTCCGCCGCTTACAGCGCCATCTGTTTCTAAAATTTGAAGCTAAATTTTTTTCTTCTGTCACCCGTTTTCCGCCTTCTTCAATGACATGCCGTTCAAATTTGGCGTCATTCTTATCAGTGATTCTTTTTTATAGAGTTTTGAATTTAAAATTATAATCACACTGTATATTTATATTCATAATCATTGTATTTCTATAAACGTGTTTCCTTTGGCTTAACATTTTTGTTTTATTTAATAACTAGCCTCCTTTGTTGACCAGTTGGTTCGCCGGAATTAATGCTTGCTAACATTTAAATCGTTTATGTAACTTGGTCTCTTAATAGATTCTTTTGCAAAATGTTTTTGATTTTCAAATTTTCATCATCAAGGCGCTCTTCATTGTACTGTGTGTGTGGATTTTCACCGGGTTCGCTTGTAGTGAAAACACAATCAGCAGACTTCAGTTGAAAACAACAATGGCGTTTATTAACACAAAGAACACGAGCACACAGACAACAAATATTTACAACCTAGACGAACACAGGACAGTACGCAGCAGCACACTACAGTATGCAGTAGTTTAGAAGTAGTAATCGACTGCAGCACACAAAGCTGCCGGACAGTATCCAGCAGGAGAGAAGATCCTCGGAATTTCGCTCCACGGTCTCTCCACACGACTGAACTTCCCACTGTCCATCACTTTAGCTGTATCACCCACTGGATACTCCACAAACTTCACGACACTGCTTCCATACCAGACAATAAGCACACAGCAATTTAGCACTCTCTGAGCTCTACATAACGCCAGCAATCCGTCGTTACTCCGCTATCCTCTCAAAGACTCGTTACTTGTATATGGCTCCGGATACATTTCAATTCACCCTGCAACTTGAGACTGCCGGCCTTTTATAGTTCCCGGGAGATGGAGAGAGAAGTTTCTGGACGTATCTCAGTGCCTAATGGAGGGATCGTTAAAATTCATTAAGATTTCAGCATTATTCATGTTATCTCCAAAGTCGCCTAGCTCTGGGATCACTGGCTCGGTACCCAAGCAGCATTCAATACATATTATTGTAATTCAGTCATTCCTGTGATAGAAATAACCGTGCTAAAAAGAAACATTTTTTGTTAGCACCCGTATAATTTTAAATTGAAGTGCGTATGATTAAACTTCAATCTTATACTATAATACGAGGAATGGTTGCCAAGTCAAAAATCGCCCCAGAATTAATAAACTCCGGTAAACTTGGGGGTCTGGGGTTTTGGGCCACGAGGAATCGATTGGCGCCGGTTTTGAAGCGCTACGGTCGAGCAGTTAGGAGTTACATATAGGATATTTTCAAACTTTATTAGTTCGCCATTTTGGCTAATAGGTTTCAAGCGGTAACGTGCTGCCATCTATAGCCAATATGGCGAACTAATAAAGTTTCCAGAAGATGATCCGGAACTCAAGGAACTGATCTCGAAATGGATGATCCATAACCCGTGTGGTGATATGAACCCAAACGCTCCGTGCATGGTCAGCAAACATGGAAGAGACCAGTGCAGATGGAGATTTCCAATGGAACATCAAGACATGACATCGCTGGTGGACGATGAAAAGCCGAGGTTTAACCGGTTATCTTTTCACCAATGTTTTCACACATTTTCTTATGGCATGTATTGTTTTGATAAATCACAATTGAAAATTTAAATCTTCGAGTTAGCTTCGATGCCTGTTTTCTCCGAGAGGAGCTTGGTCACCCGCTGGTTAATATAAAAACATTTTTTTGTTGAAGAAAAGTATGTTTTTTAAAAGTATAAGTACAGAAAATCGAATCGCTCAGCATTGAAGTCTTAATGTGCCCTACAGAAAAACATAATTTATAACATAATTATTCTATAATTTATGCAATATTTAAAAGAACTATTCAATAAAAATATCGGATTCAGCATAAAATTCAGATTTATTTCTGTTTGCTAAATGATTTAAGTGATATAGATAATTATATTCTTATTTTTGCTCCGATCAATACATATTTATCAGGATGTTATAAAACCTAAATTTTATACTCCTTTGATATTAAGGAATCATTTTATATGAAATATTCTTGACATTCCTTTAAATTTAAGAGCTGTGTTTCTGTGTTCTGCGATCAAATATGATCGAATTTCTAAGCTTCGTATTCTACAATTTTGACCCGCTAGTGTGGTGTAGAGAAAGGGATACAGCTCATATGCCGTCCTCGTCATCTGACCTCGGTTCAAAATTACGAAATCTGTTGCAAAATAGCCCTTGTGTTCTTTACAGTGGAACGTTAATATAACTAAACTAAGCTATAATTTTGAATAATTAGCATTTTCATAGAAACCTTTGTCGTGATAATTTCGAGGGTTATCTTATAAATTTAATTAAAAAATTTTAAGAATTTAATTTTTTAAAAATAATTTAAATGCCAATTTAAATTTAAACAATAGGGCTGTTTTGAGATTCGAGACCTTTGCACATTCCCGAGCTTCTAGATACATATTTGGTAATTAATTCTAAAAAACTATCAAACTTGGTAGTCTAATGGTCAGGTATATAGAATACTTACGCATTCATATTCATCTTTATTATTAGTATACATTTTAAAAAAACTAACTGGAAATGTTATTGTAATATGGATTGAAATGTTCTGTTTAACTGTTTTTGTAAAAAATGTTAAACTAATTTTTATTGATTTTCATCAAATCATTATATTCTAAATTGCTTTAAAACTAGTGAAAGTAGTTTTTAAAAGCCCATGAAAAGGTCTTAAATTTTTATACAGGGAAAGAGTAGGAACTCTGATTTAATGTTGACTTTTTTCTTTAAAGGCACAGGTTGGAGTAGACCAGCTTGTTTTGAAGGCACCTGCTTGAAGAATGACTGGATTTCATCTGTTAAAAGTACTAAAGGTTACTACAGTATGGTGGACCCTTCCAAATTGAAACTTAACCGGGTACTTAATTAATCTTTATTCTACCTCTAGCTCCTTGCTTCTTAAATAGAAGAATATTTGAATTTTTTTTTTCTGCTTTAAAAAAAGTCGAGGGTTGTTTTTTTCTGGTACGCTGTTTTCATTCATAACTAGTTTTTAATTTCTCGAATTCGAATTTAGAATACTGTGGATTTCGAAAAGCTTCAATTCTAAATTTTGATACATTTTAATATTTTAGACCCTTCCGAGTTGAAAAAGGAAAAACACATCTTTGTCATTATATCTGTCTCTCGATCTGTCTGCTACAAAAACGCTTTAAGTTAGATGAATGAAATTCGGCACATGGTGTTTACACTGTAATTGTAGATTTATATTAATTTTTTAGCGAATATCTTTTTCAGGAAATCTCTCTGGCTGTCCAAATAGGAGTTAAACTAACTACAAAAGAAAGAGAACTAAATGGATAAAATTTGGTATTGAGTCTTAACATTTAAAGCGTGTAATTATCAAATTTGGAATTGAATCCATTTATGGGTTTATTTTTTGTCATTCTGCATTTCCAGAAACATGTAAAAGGGATATTTAAAAAAACCCAATTACTTTAAAATATGAAATTTGGTAAGTGATTTTTTCTATTATAATTGTAATTCTGTGCCAGATTTGGAAACAACACTCTAAAACAGAAATCTGATTTTCGATGCCCCATTGTTAAATATTAGGGACTATTCGCCCAAAGGCTCATCCGTGATAACAAAATTATTTTGCAAAATTGTTAAATTCCTCTAAAGATTAATATTCCATAACTGTTGCTGTCCAAAGTTCCCAAATTCCATATTTTAAAGGGAAACGTAACAGCTTAGAGAATATGCAAGAAAATATTACAGCTGTTGATTAATTTCAGTAAAATATAAATTACTGGATCCTGTTGCGAAAAATAGTTTATTGTTCATTGTAGCCTGATGAAGTTGAAAGCATTCGCTTGGGTCCTGGTGGAAGACGTCTTCAAGGCTGGATGAGAGGTAGCAGAGATACCACCAACACAACGACTAATTCAGATAAAACAGAACAAACAAATAGGTAAATTAAGTCTACTTTGGCATTAATATTTTGAAATATAATGGAAAATTTTGTTTATTAAATTTAAAATTCCCAAATTTAATTTATTAAAATCTGAAAATCTGTAATTTTTCTGTCAAATTTTGATTTTAAAAACATAAAAACATTTTGATAAAAAAAAACAAGATTGTTTCAAGAACTGGTAAAATTTTTCAGTTACAAGTTTTTTTGATAAAGTTATAAATTCTTATTTTTAGGATTATATATCTTTGAAAGTATCATATTTAATTCTGACCAAACTGAACTAACAGGAAGTAATAAATTAAGTGTAGTTTTGCATTATTATTTTGAAGTATTTCTGCTTTGCATTTTTAAAAATTAAAATCTGAAAATAGTAATAATTATTTAAATTGAATTTTAGATTGGAAACAAATGTTAAAGCTTATGGGGGGGGGGGAAACCCATAAGAATGTTCAATAATAATTTTTTAATTTTTAATAAATTGCAATTTATTTATTTTGTAACTTTAGGAGAAAATGTTTTAGGAAGTTGATGTTCATTGCTTATTTTATTTGAAAGAAATTAAGGAGGGAAATGAGGGGTGTTCAAATGAAAAGGTACGAAACGTCGTATCCGATAACATATTTGTTTTTGACGCTTTGGGAGAGCGTAGCGAAACATCTAGGGATGTGATTGGAGTCTCAAGCGTAGATCTCAGCATGCGCTCTTATAAAGAGCGTCATCCGATGTCCTCTACTTTTTGAATTCCACGAGCATAGAAGAATCATGATCTCCAATGTATACTATGAGACATTCTGAAATGTACGCAGGTCTGTCAAGAACAAAAACTCGGGGCTACTTACAGAGGGTGTGGTCTAGCTCCTTGATAACGCGTTTTCATACATCAAGGGGTCACACAGTGCTGGCTAAGTTTAAGTGGGAGCAGTTCCACCATCCGTCCTACAGTCCAGACGTATCGCTTGGTGATTTTCATGTGTTTGGTCCTCGGAAAAAACATCTAAAAGGGCAGCGCTTCAACTCGGATGGCGAACTTAATAATGTCTGGGAATAAGTAATCCTTCGGCTCGTCAATCAGTGGAACTGTTGTGCTCTGGCCTATGGTGTATATGTTGAAGGAAGTATTCCTTTATGCCCACATTGTCATTCCTTACCTTTTCATTTGATCACCCTTTGTAATTTTCTCCCCTCTGAAGCTATTAATTTAATAGCCGCGAATAAATTATTTCTCATATTTTGGATATTTATTTAAATATTGTTTTTGGCTTTATTTTTCATAAACTATTGGCAAAGTTTTCAGCACTAATTATATTATAACATGCTTAAAATCCATATCACTAGATTGCATCATTGATTTTGTACAGAAGCTCTTTGTACAAAAACAAGAGTTTAATTATCAGTAGCATTTTAATAATACACGTACAAGATTTAAAAAATCAGATGAAAAATTATCATGTACGTTACTGAGAGATCATTATTGCATGCAATTTGTATGGGGAGGTTTTATTAAAGTCTTTCAGTTCCATTTAGTTTTCGTTACTTTTCCGAGCAAGCTACTGAAGAATCCATTTGAATGCTTGTAAATTTATAAATTTTCTCTGGCAGTACTAAATTATAAAGAAAATTACTGTTCTTATTAAATTATATTATTAATTATCGCTATAATTAAATTATAATAATAACTCCATTTTGGGAGTTTTGCTTTTTAAGATATTTCTTATTTTGAAGTAGTGTGTTGCTACTTAATATATTTATAATGCTATTAGAAAAACCCCATCTACTTCGAAAAAAGAAAACTTAAAGGAAGATGTTAAAGAGCTTTCTGTGACATCTGAGACTAAAGCTCCGGAAGTTAAGGCAACTGCTGACATTCATGTGAATAGAAAAGCTTCTGAAACGGAAGGTAAAGACATTTTTGATATATCGTAACAGACATTTCATCAAAATGTATAAATAAACAATAGCATTTTTATCACAATTAGAAGGTAGGAATGCATCGTGAATTTCTCTGAATATTTATGTAATAAGTTTTTTTAACTTATGGAAACACCGTCTGAAAATTTTATTTATTGCAATATGTGATAAACTATTACTTGCAGACTATTAATACATAATTTTATGAGATTATAAAATTTTTGCTGACTCTCAAATTATAGATTTTTTTTTCTGTTGTGAGTATTAACAGTGTTATTGCATTCACAAACTTGAGATGATTTCATTATCTATTCCCAACAGAGGACCTACATAATAAAATAATTCAATAAAGAAAAATTAATTTTGACTTCTTTTTTTTCTAAATCATGCAAAGTTATATTGTACTTTGGAGTATATATTTTGGTACTGGTTCTTAATTTTATAGGGGATATACAAAGTCTGGCCTGATCATATGAACTTATTGAACAAAATCTATTATACTTTAGCAGTTATTTATTTTTATAAATTGTGACTGTATGAATTAAAATGTATTTAGACTATTATTTAATTATCATCAACAGATACGTTGAATATCTATAAAATCTAATGTATAATCTACCAGAAACAGCTGATTCCATTTCATGGAACTACAAACGACACTGCATTTCCTTACAAATTACAATATCATTTCAGTCTTAAATGTATAAATTAACTGTCAGACTTGTTCATTGATAAAAAAAATAACTTTAAGAATAATCAATATTAGATCAAAATGCCTAACAATCTTGATAGTATCGTATTGCATTAAGATTATCATATGTTATTAATATAGTGTTATGTCTTCCTCTAATAGGAATGGTTATTCTATGACATTTTTTTTGTACTATCTTCAACTGTTATTTCATATTGGCATTTTTCAACAAGGGAAAGACTTCACATTCCCACATAGTAACTATAGGGTGTCCCACAAGCTATGAAACGTCTACTTTTTACATTTTTTGGTTTAAACAAATGAGATAGAGGTATTTTTATTTATAACATATAGGGTTTTCGAATATAGAATGTTAGTCTAAGCACACGAAGAACGTTAATTACAAATCCGAAAGTCTGTATTCGAAATTCCAATGCATAGACGATTTCACAACATGGAAGCTTCCCTAGGTGACTACGCAAATTTGTGGCAATCAAAGAGATGAAAAATACATCTGAAAGTGAATATGCAAATTTCCGTAGTAGCATATATGACTAGAAAATAAATATGATAAGAATGAGACGTGATGACATAGAGAGGACTATGTTACTCTCCGAATCTTAATCCGTGCAACTTTCTTTTGCGGGGACGTCTGAAAGACCCATTGTATCTCACACAGCCTTCAACATTGGACGGCTTGAGAGAAGAAATTGAAGTCGAAGTCAAAGAAATTGGAACAGATGTTTTGCAGAAAATTATTGCGAACTTCGCCATGTTTCTTGTTCGGACAGGCCGACATTTAAAAATCTGTTGTCCTGCGAGTTCTCAATACACATTGATTTTCACTTCGTTTTTTCTCATTTTTTGAAGTTTTCATTGCACAATCTTCAGCCCTCATGGAAAAAAAATCCCAACATTAGGAAGGAGCTGTGCTAGATAAAAGAAATTTGGTAGGCGTGTTTATGCATCTGAAAGATGACGTCGATTCAAATTTCGAGCTACGCGCGTAAGTGTGGCGTTAGTAGCGACACTATGAACATGCAAATGAGGTTTGCTTGAAATAAGCGCTGTAAGGTTCGTGATCGTTATTTACAGTTGAGATTTGACGTAGTGGGTTAATGTTAGTCAAGGATGCCTCTGAGAAGACGAAGAAACCATTATCAACAGCTCACTGAGTTTGAACGAGGTCATGTTGTAGGGCTACGAGAAGGTGGGTTTTCTTTCCGCGATATTACTGAAAGACTTGGCAGGAATGTATCCATTGTGCATGAGTATTGGCGGCAGTGGTCAAGTGAAGGTACTGCCTCATGAAGACCAGGTTCCGGGCGGCCACGTGGTACTACTGAGAGGAAGGACCGTCGTGTTCGGCGTATGGCTATAGCTAATCGTACTGTGTCTGCAGCTGAAATTCGAGCTGCAGTTGGCACCACAGTGACACAACGAACTGTTACAAATCGGTTACTTCAAGGACAGCTCCGAGCCAGACGCCCTGTACAGTGCATTCCACTGACTCCAAACCACTGCCGTTTGCGACGTGAGTGGTGTCAAGCTAGAGCTCATTGGAGGACGGAGTGGAGATCTGTCGTGTTTTCTGATGAAAGCCGGTTCTGCCTTGGTCGTAGTGATAGCCGTTTGTTGGTTAGAAGGAGGCCAGTAAACGCCTGCTAGTGACCTGTCTGCGGCCTAGACACACAGGGCCTACTCCTGGAGTTATGGTTTGGGGAGCAATTTCGTATGCCAGCAGGAGCACTCTCGTGGTTATCTCATGCACCCTGACTGCAAATTTGTATGTCAGTCTAGTGATACAACCTGTTGTGCTGCCATTCATGAACAGCATTCAAGGGAGTGTTTTCCAACAGTATAACTCTCGCCCTCATACCGCTGTTGTAACCCAGCATGCTCTACATGTTACCTTGGCCTGTTAGATCACTATATCTTTCTCCAATCGAGCACGTATGGGACATCCTTGGACAACAACTACAGCGTCATCCACAACCAGCATTAATCTTCCCTGCATTGACCGCCCAAGTGCAACAGGCATGGAACTCCATCCCACAAACTGGTATCCGACACCTGTACGACTCAATGCATGCACGTTTGCATGCTTGCATTCAAAATTCTGGCACCAGTTACTAATGTACCAACATTTCACATTTTAAATGGCTCTTCTCGCCAATGGCTCTACCTGTGATCTTGAAAGTTTAATCAATTAAATATGTTACCTAGACAAATGTATTCCTACAATTTCCTTACTGTACAATAATCTTACTTACAATACTTCCATCAGCGTACATCAAAATACTCGCCTTGACGTGCTCTATAAGAATTTGTAAATGTTAGATGCTGCATAGTTTGAGGGACACCCTGTATGTTTAATTCAATTAGTACATGTTATCATATTTGTCTTCCCAGACTAACAGTAGGTTCACTGGGAATGTTGATTATGTTTGATATCATATAAATTCGTTTTAATAACTTTGTCTGTAGCGCAATAAAAAGTAGTGGACTGCAGTTTTTTAAAACAGTTTATTGTAAAACTCAACAAATATGCCTAATTAATTTAATAAGCATTAAAATATTTCAACTTTGCATCACAACCTCGATTAATAGAGGAAACGTAAACAATAAATTAAATCCGAGTACTTCGTATCCTGTTTAGTAGAGGAGTAACTATCTCTGGGTCCAGCTCACACGAGAACTGAGTCTGAACTGAGGAGGTTCCTTTTTCTCCACCCCAGGGGGAGTTGGCGCTGCAAGAGAGCGTTAACAAACTTTATGTCCTTAATTCCTTCAAACTGTCGGGCCTTAAAATTATTTTTACTTACTTAATTACTGTCTGTATTGTATATGAATCTTTCTAATGGGAACGATTTAGTTATATAATTACGCTGTTAAAATCGTGAACACCCACTTAATCTGTCTTCTAAATTTCATGATATTGTAGTTTCAATTTTTTTTTCTTTCTCGTATTTGAAGTGTAGCGAACGTATAGTAATCATAAAAAAATTTGAATTCCAGACGAATTTGTACGCTTTGGACCTCTCCGAATTCGAAAAAAATATTTATGGAACATGTCTGTCTGTCTGTTTGTGAAAGATAAATCGAACGCATTTTGGATTAGCTGAATGAAATTTGATTTACCATCTTAACTCAAAATTTATAGATTTCTGTCACACTTTATGGAAAATCAATTATATAAAGAGTGCGGAAATTCGAATATAAATGTATACAATAAAGCATAAACGAAGAGAGTTAGATAACTTTAAGAAAACAGATTTCAGATCTAAATTGCAGGCACCTATCTAATTTTGAACCAAATTTAACTGGAAGTTAAGCGTCTGTTGGTCTTCACTTTCAGAAATATGTCAACATGATAACTCAAGAGAGCAAGAATTTAAATACAGTGAAAGCTCCTTATTCGCGCTTCCTTCATTCGCGTTTTCACTATTCGCGGATTAAAAAAATGCTACCCAATTCCTATATTCGCGACTAAAAATTTCTTTATTCGTGGATCTAATAAGTACATACATCATAATAAAAGGATTCCAACCCAATATTCATTGCAAATGCCGCCAAATGGACTAATAAAAAAGTAAAATAGATCTTAATACAACTTTGCCTAAAGTATGTTGTTAAATGCAAACTGCAAACATAGCCGAAATCGCGAGTGGAATAGGACGAGATGGGTTCGAACAGATAGAATCAAGTGACATAGCAAAATAAAGACCTGACTGAAACTGACTTGGAGGAAATATTAAATTCACAGCCCATTGAAGAAGAGGTTTCAACAAGCACTGGAAACGAGTCATTTGATTTCAAAAATCTTAGTGAAGGTTTAATAATGGCAAATGAGTTTTGCGATTTCTTTATGAACATTGATCCGTCTATGGAACGAAGTCTTATTTTTAAGAGGTAAATTGCTAATGCGACTACTGCGAAACAGTATGAATTGAAGGAGCTTTTAAAAACTGCAAAGCAAGAGAAAATTACAAAATTCTTCAAACCATTGCCTAAGCCTTAAGATAATTAATCAAAATGTTAAAAAACTTCAATTAAATTAATTTTTTTATATATTTATTTTTATTTTATTTTGCCACCAAGGAACGTATCCCCGATAATCCCATATAAATTACCATTCTGTATTCATGGTTTCTGTATTCGTGGCATATTTATGGAACATATACCCCGCGAATAAAGAGCTTTTACTGTATATCAAATTTGATATGTGATTGTATGACTAGAATGGTATGACTTCAGTATGTGAATGTAGTGTTGCTTCAAAGATGTATTCCAATTGGTTAAGACAAACTTGTTTAAAATCAAAATTTGATTTTCGAATATTTATAATCTCATGTCATGGATTAATTACCAAAAATGTCAGCAAAAATCACATAATAGATTCAGTAAAAATACTGAATTAATGCCAAAATTTAGTATTGTATAGTTTAGTTTTAGTTATATTAACGCCCCGCTGTAAAGTAACACTTGGGCTATTTTGAGACGGACCTCTTAATTTTGAACCACGGTCAGATAACGAGAACGACACCTGAAGTGGCATCCCCTCTCCACACCACACCAGCACGAGGACGTTTGGCCTGACAGATTTAACGTGCAAGAGAACACCTCACAGATGATTCTTCGGTGGAATCGAGTCTCGAACCTGAAACCCCCCAGTTCCAAAGCCGAGACCTTACCACCAAGCCACTACGGTCCTTAGTATTGTATAACAATGCCATGAAAGACATTCTTTGGGATGATGATGTGTCCACCTTATCACGGAAAGGGCTACCGAAGTTAAAGACACCTGAGCACTCGAGGTCAAAAATCAGATTTCTAGCTCATATGAAGATGACATTCACACATTTGTTTGCACAATCAGTTTTTTTTACAAGGGGGCTCTTTATACTCCTCACAAATGGGGCGCAGAGTGAACAACAATGCCCGAAAGGGAATTCGAACTTGGGACGCCCAGATCACGGGAAAAACGCACTACCCTATGCCATTGCACCGGCATTCTTTCGGATGTGCAGATTGAAAATTCTTGGGAGTGTATGGGAAAGTTTTGTGGAGACCACTCCTACTCCCGTTGTAAATGTCCGTGTAGTAAACTACATAGATACTTCACAGAATTCTTCTTTAGTTTTTAACAATGGAAGAAAGTCATGTGGTCATATATCTCTTGAAATAATGATGACGATTTGAGTTTCAAAGCAACAGTATAATTTGTTGCTGGAAATAAGTCCCAAAAAAATTAATTGCCAAAATTCAGTAAAAAATTTCTCACAATAAATCGGTAAAAATCATTGAAAGAACAATTTTGGAATAGTGTAAATTTTTTTTGTTCAATAATAGTTTTGGAATTTATTGCAAAAAGCACCAAAGTTCGCTTGAATTTTAGCCAGTTTAAATTAGAATTTTTTTTTTCTTTTTAAATTTGCTCCGAGATGCATATTTCCATTCTCCAAAGTAAATTTTTACTAAATTTGGTAGCTCTAGTTTAAACCATGTCTGTAGATATATTCAAAAAGAAGTAGACATCTTTATTATTAGAAACTATTGAAATGAAAAGAAGTTAACATAGTAAACATTGATTTGTAAAATAGTTTAGTTCTTTGGTTATATTAAAAATGATTTTTATAAAATCATATATGTCTTTTTATAATATGTTTAATCAATACACAATATAGATAAACAATAACAGTTTCTTCATTTTTAAAAATTAATCTTTAGAATTAGCTCTCAAGGGTCCAGAATATAATGAAGATTTTATAGAGATGAAGACTAAGCATATTATTGGCGAATTCCTACGCAACAATGTTGTTGAGGTATGCATATGTAACTGTTTATTTTATATTTTAAATATAATTCTTCAGCCAACTTCATGCAAAAGTTTTGTTTATGAATTCATATTTTTAAATGATTATTGCAAATCTTCTGTTTACTAGAACACTTGCTGATTCTTTGTTGGTATACAGAATTGAAACTCCAACTGAAAATATTAATTTAATGAGAAATCAGACTTCTATTTTGAAATTGATCTTAACGAAGCTTAGTTTGAAAATTATAATCTATCTGGAGTAGCATATTTCAAAGAAAACTCTCTCTGAAAATTGTGCTAGTGAGAACATAGCATGATAATCCATTAATGTATTAAAAGCCATTATCATATCTTAGGTGTTTATATTTCACTGGCCTTTGTTAAAATTTTAGAATGTGATATGATTGGAAAATGAAATTTATTAAAAATGTATTACTAGGAAACAATAAAGTGTATTGTTGAGCTGCTTTCTCCAAATACCGTCCATATATTTATCAATACTGCAATTAAAGAAGTACTTGAGGGATCTAGTCAGGCCAGGTACTCTGTAGGAGAATTATTATCAGCTCTTCTAAAAAAGAAGATTGTAACTACAGATCACTATAAAGAAGGGTAAGTTCTGTGCATTTTCATAATTATTCGCGATTTTTCAAAATATTCTCTTTCTTTGTAAAACATGAGTTTATTTAAATTAACAGTATTTTTTTAAAATTTAGTAATTACAGTTGATGTTAACTTTCCATTGGATGATTATCTAAAATGTCACCATTTTTAAATAATCCTGATCATTCTTGTAAAATATTCGAATGCATAAAAATTTGGTTTCGCACTTATATCTCCTTTATTTTAATATTTGGAATTTGAAAATGAATTACAATTTTTTGTTTTGTTTTGATATTAGCAAAATTAGGAAACATGTTCCAAAATTGCAATGTTAAATGGAGGATCCATGGATAAGGCTAAGGCAATTTTGAATCTATAGAAAAAAAATGGTATTTCGGAAAGGGTCAATTTTCTTAGCAAGTTTTTAAAAAATGAATTTATTGATATCATGACCCATGATAAACCATAATCAATTACTCTATGTGCACAATTTTTGTTTTCATCTTAACCGGTATTTCTCGAATTTATACCATTGGTAAATTGCAGAGCTCTATAATTAAATGTTTTACTGTTGTATTGTCCTTCCAAAATCCATTCTGATTTAATTACTCTGTAAGGAACTGACTCATAATTGAATATTTTGAAATAAAAAACGAGAATTAAAGCTATGAAATATGGTCAATGTTAATAATTGGCATGCTTTTTAAAAATAAATTAAAATGTGGCTATTTCATTTTTATGTAACGTTTGTTGTTGGAAAGTAGTTTTGTACGGCAGATGTACATTTCTCATTATTGAAACCAAAATGATAGCTCCGTTTCTTATAGTAAAATTCCATCTAATTTACATCAACCATTTAAATTCACATTTAAAAAGATTTCATGCTTAATTTTAAATTTGTAAGATTATTAGTTTGAGTCAGTAAAATTTCTTTTAAGATATAATATTTATTGTCCATTGAAAAATTTAATTTAAAATTTTATGCATATAATTATATTAATTGTGAAAAAATTTGTAAAAATAATTAAATTTCACTAAATTTTATTATTATTTTTATGCTTTGAGCACGTATATTAAATTTCTTCCATTCCACGTTTTTCGTGTTTTTTTTTAAAATCTTTATATCATTCAAATTTTAATGGTCATGTGTTAAAAATATAAGATTTAAATTGTATTATTTTTATTGTTTCAGATAATTTACAAATATTTTTGTTGAATAATGTGATGTGCTGATTAGTTAGCAATGGTAAAAGCATAAATGTAACAAAAATAGAATTTTTTTTATAAAGGAATGAAAATCTGAAAAATTAAAGCTACAAGTTTATTTGCTGTATAAGGAATAAATTTTACTTTTGATCTAATTTCTTCTTGGAAATTTTATATAGAAAAATTTTATAAGGGAATGA